>CAIGQQ010035257.1:4110516-4158523 GCA_903798035.1 Danio albolineatus | reverse complement strand
TATATATATATATATATATATATATATATATATATATATATATATATATATATATATATATAAGCTTTAAGTTAAGTCTAACAGTATTCAGGTACAGAAATTGAATAATTACAATGCAAAAAATGCTTTTCTTACTTTCCTTTGTCTCCTTTCTAGTCCAAATATCTAAAAAATCTTGGCTCAAGAAAAAAATACTCCTTTGTTTTTAACTTTTCTTTATTTTTCACGTTTTTCTTAAAACAAACACAACCATCTGACAGTGGGGCATGTAAAATCATTTGGTTTTCGCTTGGAAGTGTTAAACATGCAGCCCACAACAATTGTGGAAAGAGTACTGCGTATCATATTTAACAAACAGATTACTATGAATTTTATGTCATTTTGCTCACATGGATAGTTGAATATTAGTAAGATGATATCAATACGCTACAGTGCCTTCAGCCAATCGTTGCATTGCTGATCACGATTTCAAGGATCAATAGATCTTTCCTTCACAACACACGCAGTCATCTCAGATCAGTTCATTCAGACGTTTTAATCTGATTTGTGAACTTGTTTGAACCAAATTATTATATATAAAATTATCCAGAGATCATCAAGATCAAAAGATAAAGGATCGGTCAAATCATCTCAGATCATTTAAGCGAGGTACGAAGAACGGAGCCCAGCTTTAAGTGACCGAATGTAAATGTTTACTTAATGCAAAATGATCTATGACAAGGGTCAGGGTCATCAATCATTTGTAAAATACATTTAGCTTGTTCTTCATATCTAGCACACGTCTGGTATTTTATTTTGTTGAATGTATACATGTGTTTGTATTTCATCTGAAAGTTTCATCTAAAATTAAATGTATTTAATTCATATCAATCTCTATTAAAACATAAAACTGATGTCTGTGTAAATGCAGTAACACCATGATAACATTCAAAACTTTGATCTGCAAATTCTCATTAACAAATCAACTGAGAATAAAAAGTGTAAACAAACAATTATTTCAGCCAATCATGTCTTTACACTCAAATCTATAGCCTGTGCTTTCATTTCATCATTGTCCGATCAATAGTATGAGTCAGAGTTAATGTATTGTTGTTGTTTGTTGTGCTCACTCTAGCCTCGGCACTCGTCTAATAAAACAATCAAGATTAAGGCTGAAGTCTCCTCCATGGCCTTTTACAGCGTAATACAATTAAACTGAGGCAGATTGCTTCTTTGTGCCTTGCTTCACTTCACATTAATTCTTGCTTTCTTCACCACTATTTTGAAGTTGCTTTTCAGTAAAAAATATATGAAAGTAAATAAATGAAATAAATGCACTGGAGAAACAAATTAGCATTTACATTGAATAATTACATCAATCAAACCTAAAAGAGGCTTATATCTATTGCCATTGTTTTCTGCAGGAACAAATAAGACAAAATGACTGATTATGACAATTATATTTTGCAGCATGAGTTTCCCTCTTCACAACAGAAGCCTTCAAACATTCCTGTCGAGAAGAGACATCTCTCCCATAATGACTGTGAAAATAATATGCACCCCTTGATGATTAATTGCACAAGTTGATGAACAACAAAAAGCTTGTCAACATTAAAACAATGTAATAAGATATTTCCGTGGAAAATAGACATCTCTAAAGTAAGGAAATATGAAGTAAGAGTGCTTAACTTGTGCAACATGGATATCTTATGCTTACATGAAGTGTTTACTCAATCCAGATAAATCAAAGCAGCTTTAAATGAAGTAGCTCCTGCCTTCAAAACAAGTTCTCCCTCAGGCCAACCACCTCCACAATGACCTTCAGAACTGACTGGAACCAATCCAGTTTTTAAACTTTCAATCTAACATCATATACATCAAGCACATCATCGAGTATAAAAATAAAACATTAGATAATCTGTTGCTGGAAACTTATCAGACAAGTTTAAGATTTCAAGATAGAATATTTATAATCTAGATCGTATGATGCAAACTACGGCCCGCGGGCCATCTGCAGCCCACAATCAGTTTAGTGGTGGCCCGCAAAGCCTTTTATAAATATTCCTAAAATCTGGCCCGCTGTACAAAAATAAACGTAATTCAATAAATAACTACCGGGTGTCGCTATCACGTGCCTTCAGTTAGGCAACATTTCTTGTAATGACGTACAACAAACCAACCAAACTGAAGGAAACATAATTGATAACCACATTTTGGCAAGCCATGGCGCAACCAAGAAAGGAAAAATCAACAGTGAGTGCAGGAAGTGTCTGAGTTTTACAAGAGTTTGGATTCATCCAAATTTCCCTTGATGAAACACTATTCAAAAAGGATGATGAGTCTGTTTGGCTCCACATATATATGTGTGCAAACATTTTCACTGATGAATCTAAAAAAAAGTTCATTGAGAACAAATCTAACTGACAGCCACCCTTGTGATTTGCTCCGTATATCTACTACACGACTCACTCCTGACTCAATTCTGAAACCGAAAGCACATCACTGTTCACATTAACAGAGTTTATGGTGAGTAAAATATATATTATGATTTTAAAATGTAGAAAATAGTTCCATGTTTTGCCCAGGACAGTGTTTTGTTTTTTGCATTTGGCCCTCGGCCCAAAAACTTTGGACACCCCTGGTAAGATGTCTGTATAAAATCTTGATTCCTACTTTAAACTCTTGATGCATAAGCTATGTAAAACCACTTTTAGTGCACAACATGAGTCTAAAATGACCCACATACAACTTAAAGAAGGATATAATCAAGGGAAAACGGAGGAAATGGGTTGAATATATTTCAGATACAAGACTTTTGGTGCTATAATTAAATAGAAGATGCTCAACTGAGAGACAAATAAATGCTAACGTGCATATATGTATATGGTTATATATTTACAATGTATTCTGTGTAATATTAATGGGTATAGTGAAGGTGGTCATTCATTCATTCATTTTCTTTTCGGCTTAGTCCCTTTATTAATCTGGGGTCGCCACAGCGGAATGAACAACCAACTTATCCAGCATTTGTTTCACGCAGCGGATGCCCTTCCAGCTGCAACCCATCTCTGGGAAACAGTGAAGGTGGCCATTTAAGACTATTCTAGAAGGAATTATATTAGGACAAATGCTCTCACCCTGGATGTAAATAATCTTTTAATTATATTTTTATTATTATTTTCTTTAGATTTTTATGGTGTTTTTCTTTTTATAATTTAACAAAATTTGAGTACCATGTATAGTTAGTGCACTTGGCAATAATGTATGTAAATTGTAGTTAATTTAACGTTACATACTGAAAACTGAAATGTCACTTGAAATGTTGTATGATAAGTAAGTGTTAACAATAAACATAAACATTTGCTATGTCATTTTTTTAGTTCAAGTTTATCTTATTCCCTTATATAAATACTCCCCAATATACTAACAAAAATTATTTTTATTCAAAAAACAAAAAGCGACACGGTGGCTCAGTGGTTAGCACTGCTGCATCACAGCAACAACAAGTGACCTGGTTCAAGTCCCAGCTGGGTCAGTTGGCATTTCTGTGAGGAGTTTGCATGTTCTTGTGTTCGCGTGGGTTTCCTCTGGTTGCTCCAGTTTCCACCACAGTCTAAAGACATGTGGTATAGGTGAATTAAATAAATGAAATTGTATGTGTGTAAATAATGTTTTCCAGTACTGGTTTGCAGCTGGAAGAGCATCAGCTGTGTAAAACATATGCTGGATAAGTTGGCGGAGGAAAATGAATGAAAATGCAAGAAATAAATAAGGATTTGTGATGGTCAAAAACAAGATAATTGAGAAATTCCTGGAATATCAAGTGAAGAAATTAATTTATTGCAATGATAAAGAAAATCAGAAGTCAGTCGGGTCACTTTGGACCCATATATGCGTCAATGGGTTAAAGGGAATTTTCTGCAATCATTTCACTAGTCGTCAATCTCTTAATTAGCTTTAGAAATCATTCGTCTGTGCTGATTTGATTCTAAAGAAGCCTGTTTAAAATCATGCTTAATATATTTTGACGAATATGAAGTATTTATTTAAGATCCAAACATTTATGGTCACATTAAATGCAGTTTTGCTGGAAAAAAAGTATCTATATATATTTTTTATTTCCAAAGAACATTTAAATGGTACTATAAAAATGCATGTACATTTTTACCAGTATAAGAGTCTCAATCACTTCAATTTAACGCGTCTTTACTGAATAAAGCTATTCACGTATTTAAAAGAAACAATGACTGTACTAGGGCTGCACAATATATTGTTTCATATCACAATATATTCCCAATAGTCACATCACATAGATATGCAATGTTGAGTTGACTTTGCAGTATAATTTTTACAGTTACATATACAAAACTATAATCCATGCACTGTTAATTTCACTTGTATCTTTGCATTGCTGCATGTATCTATGCAAAGAATTTGTCTATTACATTTCATGCATGATTCATTCCCCTACAGAATCATCCCAGTCAATCAAAATGAATATATTTGATAACACTTTAGGGACCAATTCTCATTATTAACTCGTTGCTTATTACTAGGCCCACACGGAATCTGCGCGCGCAGAATTCTGCAGATTTTTAGCCCTTCATCGATTCTGTTTATTTACTGGTGTAAATGTGTGTACATTTATATTTATTCAGTTTTTAAAATAATTTCAATCATAATATTGACTAATATGAAAATATCCATATGATTTATTTACAATACAGTTTGTAAAGTAATATTTTCTGTCTTTTAGTGGATATTTTTTATGAGAGACTTGCTTTGTTTACCAAATAAAGTGGATCTAATTGGATTTGCGTTGTAAACATTAAATAAAAGTTAATAAGGTATTACTTTTATTTCAAATGCTAAGGTATTAGTTATGATACTCCCAAAATCATTCCGCATAAATCCGCAGATTTTTAACGAAATACTCCGCAGAAATAGCAAATAATGTCCGCAGATTCCGTCTGGCCCTACTTATTACCATGCATGTTATTGAGATGCTTATTAGTGCTTACTGTTTAAAGCCAATATTCTGTATAATCTTATTCTGCATTTGTAATCCTACCCAATATCTTAATAACTATGAATAAGGAGCAAATTAGGAGTTGATTGTAGCAAAAGTCAAAAAGGTTTGCTAAGAGTGAGAATTGAACCTTAAAATAAAGTGTGACCAAAAAGTCTAGTATAAATATATATATCAAAGTGTATATATATTATTATGTATATCTATGTTGCCAAAAAACAAAACATCACAATGTCAGATTTGTCCAAAATCGTGCAGCCCTACAGTGTACTTTCTTTAAATTAATTAATTTATTATTTACTGAAAATACAAGCAAATCTGTACTGGACACTTAATGGAATTAACAATATTCAAACCTTTTCTCTGGGCACAAATTAGATTTCATTATTCTTCATTAACGTCAATTGAGTCATGCAAGTCCATTCTAATCGCATTACGCTTGCATTTTTCACATCAAACATCTAAAAGCATGTTATGCTTCCATAAATTCCCTTTCCCATTTGTCTCCCTGGCTTCATCATGCTGAGGTCGTGGGGTAGCGGTGCGTGTGTGGCCAAGCAGAGAAACAGATGCTGCTCTGGTGAACTGTCATCATTAGAAAGAAGTGGCAGAGCAGCTCTCTGGAGGACCTAATACAAATCTGAGTCCTCGTCCGGGAAGCAGAGATGAGGGAGGAAGCTGATTAACCTGTTTATCAGACCTCAGGGACATTCTCTCATTAAAGCGCTCAATGAGATTTAGCACAAGCGCTGTACAACCTGAGTGTTAAAAGTATTGACAGAATACTTTGTGAAGTCCCCTTCCCCCCCAAACAGCAAATTGGTTCTATTGAGATGGATTGCAACAGTGTCAGCTTAAATGAACTGATATGGGTAATACGTAAACACAACGAAGATTTCCAGTACTCTACATGCGTGACACGAACCATGCAAGGATAGAAAATGGCACCCCTGGGATTAAGCATCCTGCTCAGGCAAACAAAACAAGCTGTGCATTTTCAAACCTGCAACCACTTGGATTTTCAAGCACAATCCTGAATCATCAAATTTATTCAAGTTCAAGTGACATGGAAGTTGCTGGGACTTTTATTTCATTTGTTGATTTAATTACAACTAAAACTGAATTTTGGGTAGTGGGCGGAACTTTATTTTTTGCACATCATTCCCTTATAGCAGGGGTGTCCAAACTCGGTCCTGGAGGGCCGGTGTCCTGCAGTTTTTAGCTCCAACTTGCCTCAACCCACCTGCAAAGATGTTTTTAGAAAGCCTAGTAGAGCTTGATTAGCTAGACCAGGTGAGTCTGATTGGGGCTGGAACAAAACTTTGCAGGACACTGGCCCTTCAGGACCGAGCGTGGACATCCCTGCCTTATAGTAAAATAAGCATGGTTTAGAATTAGTGTTGTAATGAACCACAAATCTCACAGTTCGAATCACATTATGGCTTTTTAGTCACGGATCAGACCATTTTTTGGAACAACCAAAAAGGAGCTGAGACAAATGTAATTTGCTTTCCATTCATTACAAAAACAGTACTGCGAGACACTTTTGCTTTCAACGAACAGAACTTAGAATCCTGTAATTATATTAAAAATAAAATTAGGAAATAATCGGCTGAATAAAAATAAATAGTAAAATATTCAGTCACTACTACTGATAATTCAAAATGAAATCTAATGTTATAATTTGTACAACCCATATTTTACAACTCATGATTCGGTTATGTTTCAATGCTAGATGTGTCATTTTTGAAGAATTATTCAGTGGCATATTTTTGATGGCTGGTTGTTCAATAATGTAATTGCTGCCTACAGCTTTCATTTTTGATAAAGGCATATGACGGCGATTTTAATCTTTACCATAAACATCAGTGGTTTTATCTAAACTATAAACTGATATCCCAGTACTTCTGTGTTATTTAACTGTTTGTAACTTCATATCTAACTCTAAAGGCTCAAGACAGAATCTCTTTCTTGATTTTTGTGTTTTTCAAACACAGATTTGAATGCAGCGATTCGAGAATTAATAAATATATGCAAGTCACCATCATTTATAATTTATGTTGCGTGGGTGTTAAGATCCCAATCTTTAAATGATTAATCGTGCAGCTTACACTAAGACTCTGTTCACACTGCCAGTTAAATGTGACCCAATTCTGATTTTTTGCTCATATGTGACATGTGATCTGTTCTATTGAAAAAAACACATGCGTTCAGATATTCAGAGATCGTATTCAGGCCTCCTTCATATGTGGAAATAAATCAGATATAAATCGGATATGTGACAATGCGACTATAATGTAAACTGGCACATCAGATTCAGAGACATTCCGTTTTGTACATCATTGAACTTGCGACAATAAGGTACTTCTCTCCGGTGACGTAGAAGGAAGAGCATGTGTGAAGGAAAACAACAACAACAGAGAAAACAAGTGGGAAACAATAGGAAACAAGAGGAAGAATGTGGTGAGTGGTCGACGGCAGAAGTTACCTGCCTTCTTGCCTGAGATGAGTCAGTGGAGGACACCATATAAAAACCCTATGTGCAAGCTGTGATGACGGCCCTTTCCCTCCTTCTCCGCCTCAAAATCATTTTAAAGTTGGACGAACTTTGCATATTTCAGAGCTAAAAGCAAGACGATTTCTTCCATCATGGCTAGTGTGGCGCAGATGCTGGAACCTGCAGTTACGTATGCGCGGCATTGTAAATTATATGCCAAGTGTAAACACATGAATCGGATATGGGTCACAATTAAAAGAACGTGTAAACAGACAGGCTAAAAAATCTGATATAGGCAACAAATCAGAACTGGGCATCAAGACCTGACAGTGTAAACGGGGCCTAAATGCATTAATGAGGGCTAAACAATAATGACAGAAAACACCTTTAATAACCCAAGAAACCTAACACATCCTGAATAACCTATCACAACCTCTTCTGTCACTATTATATTTTATAGGAAAGCCTAAATGCTTTCATACATGTGATTTGAATGACACAAGAGGCGATCTCTCTGCGATCGTAACAAATTTCTGATTAATCCTCAAGTAAAAAAATGTATTAGCCTAATCCGCAGGTCACGTGTGTTTCTAAACCATGACCAACTGTGATCCCCTATTAAGAATATTGTTATCAACAGAGAAGGACCACCATTTCCAACAGAGAGGCAAATTTTTTTTCAATAGATTAACTTACAAATTAACTGCTCACCTAAAGAAAAAACAATGTGCGCTACCAAAATAAACATTGCACATTTAGATATCACAAAGACGCTAAAAAGCAGTATTCAGAATAGCCAGACCTATTTATAAACATACATACACACACACACACACACACACACACAGACGCACACAACTCAACCTATGACCATATGGCCGTCCCAGTCCACATGACTCCAAGCAAACACACGCAAACATATGTTGGCTTATATAACCTTTACTCCCTACCTGACAGCAGCATGGGATCCTTGTCAGCGGATTTGCGTACGTGATCAGACTCTCCAGTGAGGGAGCTCTCATCGATCTTCAGGTCGTTCCCTTGGATGAGAACACCATCCGCAGGCAGGAGGTCGCCTAGGAGACGCCAGAGTGACAGCAACAGATCAATTGCATCTTACCATTGAGTACTACTATCTCTAATGGACAACATATACATCAATTCAGAGGCCACTTGAAATATGTGTTTCTCTCTGTGTACTGAAACTATTAGGTACAGTGTGCATTTATAGTGCATCATTTTAAGCTAAATAGAAAGAATTGTTTATATAAAAACAAGTGCTGGGCAAGCCATGCCTTTCAGCTTATTTCCTTTATTAATCCAGGGTCGCCACAGCGAAATGAACCGCTAACTTATCCAGCATTTGTTTTATGCAGCGGATGCCCTTCAAGCTGCAACCCACCTCTGGGAAACATCCATACATTCTCATTCACACACATACACTACAGACAATTTAGCTTACCCAATTCACCTGTACCGCATGTCTTTGGACTGTGGGGGAAACTGGAAACCCACGCGAACACGGGGAGAACATGCAAACTCCACACAGAAATGCCAACTGACCCAGTCGAGGCTCGAATCAGCGACCTTCTGGCTGTGAGGCGACAGCACTACCTACTGCGCCACCATGTCACCCCTTATCAAGATTAATCGCATCCAAAATAAATTTTTTTGTTTTGACACAATTTACCCTACCTTACAAAAGTCTTGTCGTCGATCTCAGTTGTAAAATTAACAAATAACAACTTGACTTCTAGTTGATCATTTTGAAAAGTGGCAGAAGGTTGATTTTTTTGTGTACTGTGTATGTTCATTAAGTCAATAAATACATGCATATGCTTGAGAAAATGTTTATTTATATTTAGATATAATATATATATGTGATACAAATTACATATACAATTAAATATCTATGCAACAAAATAGTTTCTTTATAGTTTTGTTTCTATGTATTCGTGTATCACATTTACATAATAAACTATAATGAAATATCAAACACACACATACATTATGTCAAAACAAACCTATGGATCCGATTAATCATTGCCCAGCACTAATAAATACACAAAGAGATTTTAAATTCATTTTGAATTGGTGGGTGAATTATTTCTTCTTTTTTTTTTTTGCTATTTGTATGCATCATGTGTGGGACCTCTACAGATTTTAACATTTCAATAAATGTTCAACACAATTTGAACATATCCATGAAACAGATATTTGTTCAGTAATTTAATATACAATGTTGCATTCCAGATGTTTAAGAAAGAAAAAAAAAACAAGGGACAAGTTGAGGGACAAATTTGAAACTCTACTGACCATATTTGATCTGTGCAATATCCCCCACCACCATCTCAGCCACGGGGATTTGAATGACTGTGCTGTTGCGCACCACAGCGAAGCGTTGCTCCTGTTCGATGCGGCTCTGCAAGCCACGGAACTGCTTTTCTTTGCTCCAGTCATTGAACGCGGTCACCACCACCACGCAGAGCACCGATAGCAGGATAGCTACACCCTCGATCCAGTTGGCATCCGCCTCTCCCTCGTCCTCCGCACCTTCACTCACTTCACCACATGCTGGATGGAGAGGAGGAGAGAGAACAGAGTCAGAGATGGAAAGGTAAAAATGTGTAGGAGGACAGGGAGTATGAGTGTATACTTGTGATCCTTTCTATTTTTTTTATCTATCTATCCATCTCTCACTCCATTCCTTCTATTCTTTGCTTTTTTTATCTGTACATCCATCTATAGTGGTACTGAAAACCACATACACGACAGTTACTTAAATCTATTCAAAAGCTTCAAACTAACATCACAAGACCTACTTAGGGATAAACGTTTTCAAAACGATGCAGTGGTATCACATGTAGTATTAAAAAAATGAAGAGTTAAATTATTTAATTTGATAGGGTGGCTTCTCCTTAGCAGAACATCCTTTTTATGAAAAAATGCCTTATGTTGCTAAAAGCACATTGTACTGGTCAGAATAATTGATAGTTTTTTTATGCCAAAGATTAATAGAATATTTGTATATGTGCATTTACATTTAGAATTAACTTTCATCTCTCTATATACAGTATGAAGAGTTTCGTTGCAAAACGCGATAAACACCATTTTTTGACATTTAGATTTTATGATTGGAAATCACTGTTCAGATGTTTCTTAATCTATGTGTGATTTTGCTGCCATTAACACAATTTAAGAATTAACATTTTAGGCCTATTACAAAATATCTTTTTTCACAAAACACGATATCCGCCAGACCAGTTTCTTTTCAAAATGCGATATAACAGTTATAGAACTGTTATATATACAACAGTAATATGCGCGAGCTCAGCATCCCCTGGGAGGAGAGTCACCGCCGGTAAAGTGCTCCGATTTTGCTCATTGATTTAACGATAATATCAAAACAAAACAACATGTTTTCAAAAAGAGGATTCACTAGGCTATCTTAAAAAATGTTTACTGTTTAATTGTTTATACTGTAGGCAAGCTGTCAGTCACGTACGCTACGTTACTGATCAACAGCTGTCTGTCAGTCAGAGAGTCAAAGCTTTAGAGTCAAGCTAACCTCATGGATTTCGATGACGGTCATTCCAGGCGGAGCCGGTCATTCCAGCTGCATGATAATAATAATAATAATAATAATAATAATAGCTTATTTGACGGGACGAGGCGAGCTTGTGTCCGCGGACTCAGTGAAACAGGAACTGCGCCATCGTGGCTCCGCCCGCTCGGATCATACAGGTTTGGTTTTTAGCAGCGGTGTGGAAGGAAGGAGCCTCCACTCTTTCTGTAACAAGCTACAAGTCGTTTATTAAACTAACTTAATCTTACTTATCTACATTATAACTAATCACAATTAGTCCGAAGCTGTTTAAGGAAGGTTGAAACGATAAACATCCTGCAGTTTGTTTGTGCTGACAGCTCAGCCGGTACGTTGTTATTTGACCTTTTTATTGTGGCACTGCCCTGGATTACTGGCACACGCCATAGTCACATTATGTTTATTATGGCATTATGTTTTTGAATATTATGAATATTTACGATCTATTGATAAATTATTGTTATTTTCCCACTGATGACCCAAACGTTTTCTTCAAATGCCACAGTGAAGCCTGCTTAAAGCCATTGGTGCCCCAGCCAAAATAAATAAATAAATAATTATGTTATATTGTGTACGTTCTGGCCAAAACCAACTCAGTATCTTATTATTATTAATCAATCTTTGTATATACTGTTCCATATATTCATGATGTATTGTTTTTTTAACCAAATGAAGATGTTTGACAATGTTATGTTAAATATGTTGCATTTTGGCATGCTTTTTAACTTATTTATGAACTATTTAAGGACATAAAATTAAAGAAAAAAAATATCCTGGATTTGAAGATATTGTGTCCCTGGCCTTCACTGAGCTCACGTAATAGTTTAATGTACAAAAATTGTGAAGGAACTTGACTGTTGATGTCTAAATAAAAATGTCAAATTACCAACATTTCTCAAAATGGATATATCTCATTTTGCAACGAAACTCTTCATATATAGAATACACGTATATGAATTTACAAATGTAAATACTGTATTTTTAAACATACTTTTAAATTAGTAATGTGCATTTATAAGCAACCTGTAAAGCAGGGGTGCCCAAACGTTTTGTTATGAAGGGCCAAAAAACAAACTTTATTGAGGCGTGTGGGCCAAAGGTAAACATAGTTACCACAGCTAATTTCCTAATTTATTTAATAATATTCAAAAATGACTAGAAAACATTGCTTTATATTTACTAATACAGCATTTTTTTACATTTTATAATAAACTTATTACAGTAAAAACAAAACAATCTCATTTATAACAGAAGTACACTAGTTGTTGTCTTGATTTGATCGCCGATGTCTTCTGCATTGTCCTCTATTCATAGAGTGACAATATTTACATTTTTTAAAAATCTGATTGATTTACAACATTAATTGAAACATTTAATTTGAGTTTGCTTTTTTTGTAGCTCAGCAATAAAATACAAAAAAATGTTACGTCAAATTAGAAACGATAATCTCTGTGTTGGAGGAATTTACCTCCATCTTTCTTGCCCCCATTCTCACTCTCCTCTCAGATGGGATGGCGGGCCAAATCAAAGGTTACAATGGGCCTACTTTGGGCATCTCTGCTTTAAAGGCAATATTTAGATTTTTTTTCTCACCCTCAGATTCCAGAATTGCAAATAGCAAAACAGTAGTTCAGATATTGTCCAATGCTAACAAATTATTTATGCAGTTTTCAGGTGACGTAAAAATATCAATTTTTTAAACATTTACCCTTGTGAATGGCTTTGTGGTCAATGTTCACATCTCTATGATCATCCACCACACATCAATACGCATTAATGTTGTTTATTTCAACTCATCCTGTCTATCCTTAAGCTCTTTCTGACTGGTAATCATATTGTATAGTTTATCAGCTGAAATGAATCATTCTTGTAGCACTTAAATATATTGCTTTAATATTCAGTTATTATTATATTTAATCTGTGGACTCTGCTATTATTTTAAACTTATTTATTTCTGTTATATCTTTTTTGCTATCATCCTTGGTGTGAACAGGCCAATTTACCTTCACTGTCCCCTCCTGGCGGCTGGTAAAAGGACAGTCCGAGGGAAATAATGGCCGCTATTTCCAGGATTATGAGGGTAATATCCTGTAGAGCCTCCCACACGAGCTCAAGGAAGGTCTTGGGCTTCTTAGGAGGGATGAAGTTCATTCCAAAAACCTGTCGACGTTTCTCCAGGTCCGCAGGGTTGTCCGATAGCCCTTTAGGAAGGAAAGGCATTATTAAACATCAAAGCTTATTAACAGAAATTCAGCAACACAAGTAAGATGGTACACTGCCTGTCAACAGTTTATAAGGATTGGGTTACTTCACCCAAAAATGAAAATCCTATTGTTAATTTCTAACCCTCATGTTGTACCAAAGCCTCAAAACTTTTGTTCATCTTTAGAACACAAATGAAGATATTTTAGATAAAATTTTTATGTTTATCATCACCTTTTGGACTATTATGAACTGGGAAGGACTGAAATACTCTCTAACAGAGGCTACATCTGCTGGTGAAGATTAAAGATACAGATGAGAGGCTTGCACTGACTGGGCTATATGCTGCGTGTTGTTTTTGAACCCAAATAAAGACTAAATGTATGCTGTGTGTAGTTTTTCTGTAATTGGTAACACTTTGGAGACTGTAAGGGGCTGTATGTGTTCATATATGTTGCATTTATTTATTTCATATAGTTGCAGACCTTACAGTAGGCTATTTCACCATTGATCTGCAGTTATAATCAAATTATGTTGATAGAAAAGTTAGTAATGAACATTTATACACAAGTATTCATGTGTATAAAAAATCTGTTTTGTGAGAAGTGCTTCTCATATGTGAACGACCCATACGGCTTTACTTTAACATTTCCTCAAGCAAGAATGACGTCGACTGAAACGTTGTTGTACACCACGCCCATCAAAAGGGTTCCCTTGAAAAGCAAGCCTGATAAAGGTGACCCGTACCGTACTGTACCAGTCAGTGGAAACAGGCCATAACATCTCAATGTTGACAAATATGTGTCGGGACCATTGCTATCTATGGAGGATGAGTGAGTTCTTAGGTTCCATCTAAAATATCCTAATCTGAGCTCCAAAAATGTATGAAGGTCTAAAGGGGGTCGCACACCGGATGCGCCACCCACATCACACAGCGCCATACATTTTTGAATTTGAAACATAGATAAACATAGGGTATGCACACTGGCACCGCAAGTCGACGGCAGTCCACAGCGCCCAACTATGACTCAGGACACTGTTCATTTTTCTGCCGCGCCACAGAGCGCCATCTAAACAGTTACATTTTTTGAATAACGTGAGAATGTGCACGTCTGGTGTGCGATACTTCCAACTGTCATGAGCGTGCCGTGTCGCGGCGCATCCGGTGTGCGACGCCCTTAAGGGGTTTGAAACAACCTGAGAAATTCAATAACAGAATTTTCGTGTTTGGTCAAACAACTCTTTCAAGTACACATGAAATCAAAACTAACCATATTGATTTTGTTAGCTCACATTGCTAGTTTTGTGGTGAATCATTCATCTGGGCATGTCGTTAAGAAAAAAAATAGTTTGCACTTTTTCAAAATTAATCTGAAATTGCACTTCCTGTTTGTTCATTCATTCATTTTCTTTTCGGCTAAGTCCCTTTATTAATCCGGGGTCGCCACAGCGGAATGAACCGCCAACTTATCCAGCATTTGTTTTACGCAGCGGATGCCCTTCCAGCTGCAACCCATCTCTATGATACATCCATACACACTCACTCACAAACGCACACTATGGACAATTTAGCTCACCCAATTCACCTATACCGCATGTCTTTGGACTGTGGGGGAAACCGGAGCACCCGGAGGAAACCAACGCAACCACGGGGAGAACATGCAAACTCCACACAGAAATGCCAACTGACCCAGCCGATGCTTGAACCAGCGACCTTCTTGCTGTGAGGCGATCGTGCTACCCACTAGGCCACCGTGGCGCCACTTCCTGTTTGTTTTCAGTAAAATTCTCAGATTACCACTGTGAGATATTGGGCGTGGCTAACATACTTAACCACGCCCCTTCAACTGTCAGTTTTGACAACAAACAGAAATGGTGAGGAGTAGTCTGTTAGATTTTAATAACTCTGAAACCCCTTCCCTGATCTTTCTGAATAAAATGCCTACTTTACTACATCCAATCAGCTTGCAGTAGAAAAACAAGCCACACCCACTGTTTTCTCATTTAATATTCCTCTTCTAAGAACTCTGTCACAATACCAAAAAAAAAAATGGTTGCAGCTTGTGGTTCAAGCGTACTTTAAGATTTGTTTAATGATTTATAAAGAGATGACACGGTGGCGCAGTAGGTAGTGCTGTCGCCTCACAGCAAGAAGGTTGCTGGTTCGAGCCTTGGCTGGGTCAGTTGGCATTTCTGTGTGGAGTTTGCATGTTCTCCCTGTGGTTGCGTGGGTTTCCTCCGGGTGCTCCGGTTTCCCCCACAAGTCCAAAGACATGCGGTACAGGTGAATTGGGTAAGCTAAATTGTCTGTAGTGTATATGTGTGAATGAGAATGTATGGATGTTTCCCAGAGATGGGTTGCGGCTGGAAGGGCATGCGCTGCGTAAAACAAATGCTGGATAGGTTGGCGGTTCATTCCGCTGTGGCGACGCCAGATTAATAAAGGGACTAAGCCGAAAAGAAAATGAACGAATGAATGATTTATAAAGAACTCTCTTCTACACGCCATGCCTTCATTTGTTTTTAAAATTAAAATTTCATTAAAACAGTAAAATACTGAAATATTGCTTCAGTTTAATCTGTACCAGCGTAACTCAAGAGTCACAAATTAATTTATTAATGGGCTTTTCTCCCTGTAAATGCTTTTAAGAACTTCCTGAATGCTCATTAGTCATCGCTCAATTCTTTTAGCACCAATCCCTGACCTCTCAGGGTGACAGGAAGGGAGGGGAGAGGACATAACAAGAGAACACAGGGCACAGATGGTTAAGTCAGTGTGTTTCGGATGCACCACAGGGTGTGATTTTTGGCAACGAGACCCAGACAGACTGTAACGCTCTCTGCATCCTCGCCCTGCCAATCATCACCTGCTGCCCCTGGCAACCTCTCATCTCCCAACAGAGCTTCCCTTTCACTCACTGCAAAACCTAATTGAGTTACGCCAATGGTTTGTAGGAAATCATTTCCCTAACTCATTCCAATTGCCCCAATTAATTCATTCAGGCACAATATGCTCAAGAGTAATTAAGACAACTAAGATATGCCGGTGCAATCCTCTTTCTACAGACTAGCAGAATTGAAAGGCTTGTTCGGTACATCCAGGCCTTTCTTCTCCCCTTTCATCTCTCCATCCATGCCCGTAAGCTTCTCTTTTTGTATCCCTGTCAGAGCTTTTTCAAAGAGCAGCATTAAAGGAGGAGAAAGAGCTTTACAATAAACTTAAAGTAACCTCAACGTGGCTGGCAAATAGCGATGCAGGCAGACCGCATGACTTGGTCTGAAAGCAAGTGGTCAGAACAAGATCAATGTGATTATCGAAGCGCAAAGTGGGATCATCTAGCCATAATAGACGCGGCAGTAAAGAATTTTGAGAAAAATATTATTTTTTACCTTCTTTAATAACTAGACACTAAAATTAAAGCCATTTCTGATCAAGGAAAGCATAAAACTGTAGAAATAAAACTGATGGGCAAACACATCTGCCTGTCTGAGGTCTCCTGTATTATGCATGGAGATGTATTATGCAACATGCTTTGGCAGGGGAAATAGAAGAGCTTTGATATTGTCTTATAATTTTGTGCTACTTTTAGAGTTTTAAGCTTTAGTTCTATACTGCAGTTTGAGTGTAAGCTTCAGAGTTATTTTATATACACTACTACAGCAGATTTTAATAACATTTATGTTACTTATATTTAGGCATGGGACGATATCCGTTTTCAAGGTATACCGTGGTTTGGAAAAGTCAAGGTTTTCATACCACCAAAATTTTCTGTAATACTGTTCCTAAGGTATTAGTTTATTCTCTTTTTTAAATAAATTTATTTGAGGTTTTTTTAGGACAACAGCATCTCCAGCAGAAAAAAAATATTCAAAGATGCTGTTTTAAATTGTAAAGAAATCTGTGTATTGAAACTAATGAAGACAGCAGAAGTCAATGATTCATTGTACTTATTTAGCCTGACGTTTACTGCTCCAAAATATTATAAATCTTTCAAAAAATAAAATATCTTGTGTTCAAAGTGGAAAAAAAGTTGTCTTTTTTAGCCAAACATTTAAAAAAATATATATTTTACAGCAGTAATCACAATACCGTGATACCGTGAAACCGTGATATTTTTATCCAAGGTTATCATATAGTCAGGATCTTGTACCGGCCCATGTCTTCTTATATTTACATGCGAATATGTTTTATTTCAGGCGCCACGGTGGCCTAGTGGGTAGCACGTTCACCTCACAGCAAGAAGGTCGCTGGTTCGAGCCTCGGCTGTGTCAGTTGGCATTTCTGTGTGGAGTTTGCATGTTCTCCCCGTGGTTGCGTGGGTTTCCTCCGGGTGCTCCGGTTTCCCCCACAAGTCCAAAGACATGCGGTACAGGTGAATTGGGTAGGCTAAATTGTCCGTAGTGTATGAGTGTGAATGAGTGTGTGTGGATGTTTCCCAGAGATGGGTTGCGGCTGGAAATATGCTGGATTAGTTGGCGGATCATTCTGCTGTGGCGACCCCGGATTAATAAAGGGACTAAGCCGAAAAGAAAATGAATGAATGAATGAATGTTTTATTTCAGCTTTGGTACTTAAACTTCACTTGCAATCATTCAATGCTTAACCTTTTATGTTTTTAATTTAATATCATTCATTCATTTTCCTTTGGCTTAGTCTCTTATTTATCAGGGGTCGCCACAGTGGAATGAATCGCCAACTATTCCAGCATATGTTTTGCACAGCGGATGCCCTTCCAGCTGCAACCCAGTACTGGGAAACACCCATACACTCTCAAATTCACACACACGCGCTCATATAATACAGCCAATTTAGTTTCATCAATTCACCTATAGCGCATGTCTTTGGACTGTGGGGGACAGCGGAGGAAACCCACATGAACATGGGGAGAACATGCAAACTCCACACAGAAATGCCAAGTGGCCAAGCCAGGGCTTGAAGCTGCAACCTTCTTACTGTAAGGTGACAGTGCTAGCCACCGTGCCACCCTATTACAGAACAATGTTTTAACAGGATTTACTAACAGCTTGTGTCAGTGTTAAAAACTACGGTCAGGATGTTCAAAGAAATTAAATTGCATTGAAAAGGTGTGGACAGTGTTGACCTTTTTGTAAATTGCACCTGTAAGACCTTCCCTTTCAGGACACAAAACTTCCAGGAAAGTATACTAAGGAAGTCTCTGTCTCAGCTGTGTTTATTTGTGGAGAACTTTGTAGACTGCATTTATCATTAAGAAAATGAGCATCTGTGTTTTTTAGACCTGCACACTGCCAGTTGATCCCTTGCAGAACTTTAAACTCCCATCTGCATGTTCGGGTATTACGAAACATAAAATGTGTTCATTTTTTCAAGCAAAATATTGAATAAAATTTTATCACCAGTTGCTATTGAATGATGGAGCAGATCAAAAGCAGATAAAGGTGCCTGGCATTTGGTATTATTCTCATGAAGATGTCAAAACAAGTCGTGAAAAGCAGTGTTAATGAATATACAAGAATTCACTTAATAATTTACAAGATTGATTTACTCCAAGAGAAATTCTGTCATCATTAAAGCTTCCTCGTGTTTTTCACGCAAAACTTTATGACTTTCTGCTACAGACCACAAAATGGGCAGAACTGGTTGCCCCTTAACATTGAATTACAACAAATATGAACTGAAATGACTTTAAAGCTTTGAAAACTAAATGAAAGCACTGTGAGCATCATAAAACTGAAATTTGTGTCCAATAAGTGAATTACAACATAAACTTTGGTCTGTTCCTGACACAAAACTATAGTACAGCTAGAGAGCTCCTATATGAATATGTTGGACAAGTCTGATGGACTGGTTTTAGGACATTTTTATGCCTCTTTTCCTTTAAAAGACTCAAACTAGCTACATGGTACACAACAATCAGCACAATTCTCCATTTGTGTTCCAGTCTAAAGATAAAACCAAACAGTTTGAACGACCTGAGAGTAAGTGAATGACAAATTTCTTATAACAGCTCTTTTAATAGCCAAAAGTGTATAGAATGTCTTTAGTATGCTTATATGATCCTCATAATTTAGCGAGTGATTATTCACAAAGCTGAACTAGTGATACTCACCATCTGCAGGTGAAGTCTTGAGTCTGTGACAAAGGGTTTCTGTATTTGTGTAGTTCTCCTGGATCTTCTGCAGGGCCTCGGGTCCCCTGAGCTCCATCAGTGAGCACAACTCATCCACTGACACCCCAAAATCCCCCTCATGGCCTCCCTGGTCCATTCCTGGCTTTTTAGGGTGGAACTCTACTGTGCTATTGCCCAGTTCCCCCATGATGCTGTGTTGGTGGTGGAAGACTGGTAGCTTTTTTTAGAGAACTAAGAGATGGGTACCTAGGAAAAGATGTGTTTTCTTTTGTCCTATTTGTATTCCTTCTTACCTATTTGTAAGATGTTCTCTAAGTAGTTCTCCATTATGAGACATGAATTGGCTGGTGGTTTGGGATTTACTGTTCTATGGAGTGGTGGTTGGGGTTGCCCTGAAATATCCCCATAAAGGAAAAAGTCAACAAATAAAGTGGAAGCCATTGTGCCAATCCATCTCTATGAAGATCAATTGATGTTACTGATTATTACAAAATAAAGGGGATCTATTGACACAGGGATGACGCCTGTAAAGAACCTGTAGAACAAAAAAACAAGTGATAACAATGTTAAACATTCATCTTTTAAATGGCTCAAAGCAAAACAAAAGTGATCAAGCTGACAGCTCAAAAAAGATTAAGGAATTTTAAATATTTAAAAGAAAAAAGATGAATAAATTATTAAATAAACTAATGCAGCATAATACATGTCAACGATGATGCAATTATGAGGAAATAAAATACATTAACCTCCTAAGGCCACATACGTGGATGGCATATTTTAGCTCTTATGTCCACAATTGTATATGTTGAATGTTTTATATTTTTTTGCAGACATACAGTGTCATCCTGCAACTGTTTTGCAGCATATGAAATGTCCCAAACACTATTTTAACTGTCCAAAATGGGCAAAAAAAATAGTTTTTACTCTCTGATAGTCAAAACATGTTAAAAAATATGTGTGTATGTGGTATTAACTACAAGTCCACATATATGAACATCATTTTTCTCTAAAAGTACATCATATCAAAAGATTGTTTTATTCTAATTAGGTTCCAATAAGCCCAAATAGCAAGGAGAAATAAAAAATGCACGTAAAAAACAGCTTGGGCCTTAAGAGGTTAATTTAAGCAACACTGTATAAAATACTAAATAACCAAAGGCTAATTTATTACGGTGAGAAAAAAATATGTAAATATGAAACACTATAACAATTATGAAATAGTTGAAAACAAAAAAGCAACATGAAATATCAAATCATTAACATGACTTGCTTGAAGCTGAACAACAATAATGAATCACGTCAATTTAGTTCCTACGTTGCTCCCAGCACTGGGTTAACTCTTTACCCAGAGGTCAACTGTGACAACTAGCCCCGTTATCTTCTACCCCATTAATTACTTTATAATTGTTAGTGCTAACCCTGAACGGAACATTTAAAAGTCAACTAAATAATGATTGAAACTTCTCGAAATGTGAAGGTGGCAGCAGTTTGCTCACCGAGGTGTCACAGGTGTAGGTAGTTTGTGGGAAACAAGTAGTTCATCACTCACACCTACTGCAATGGATTGTTTACATAATATCTTACGGAAACCGATGACAATACCATCTAAACGCCTTTAGAAATATTCTGTGGATAAAAGCGTTACACGCACGCCTCTCCCCAACCCATGTAGCGTGTGCTGCCTTTCGTTTCGACGCAAAATCTGCTGCCTTCCCTCAGAAAGAGACGCCTGCGCATGCGCACATAAACACTTGCCCAATCCCACTGCAGAACAGATTTACGAAGGCAACACTACCAGCCATCAGGCCTGCAATTTCGGATGACATTACAATCCGCTTGAGCTCTGCGCCTCCATTTCCCTGCGGTGACAGCAAGTTTAGGTTACTAAACATTTAAACCCATAATCGCCTCCTCATATTTCTTTAAAAACGACTAGAAGATTTCTCGACAAACATGCGCTTTATGCGAGATGATGCCCTTTCCTGGTAACCTTCAGGAATCAGATGTTCACCTTGGTCACCACTGTACAGCTGCCCACAGCTTATCGCACTGCCTGTAGCATGCTGTGTTATGATTTTGCGGTTAAATCACGTATTAAAAAGTAGGATGTATTAAAAAGATCTGATCAGAAGAAGATGCTGCACTAACAGACCAGACAGCAAGGTTACATCCAGACATCCATCCATCCATCACCTTTTTTTTCAGTCTACCAAATCTATTAAGTAGTTTCCCCCACAAATATATCAATAAACTTATTCATAATTAAGTTTACAGCACAATAATTGGAAAATCGTATTATTTTTTTTAATGTGAAAGAGTTGAGAATATATTAATAAAATACTTTAATGCTGTAATTAATAATCATTATATTAGCGTCTTTTATAACTTTATAATACTGATGCTGTATTATTATTTTATTTGAATGATATTAAAAAAAACAATTGTTGAACACACATTAATACTTCCATGATGTTTATCATATTGCTGCATAAATGTGCTGGGCATGTCGCAAATTATTAGCATTTCCATTTGATGCATATCTTCCATTATCATAATAATAAAGCACTTCAATTAGCAGACACTGTGACCGCAAGAAATAAACAACCCCACCGCAGAACACCACACTTGTTAACATCTATCCATGAATAAAAAGATCCACTCACCGCACAGGCCATGCTCCAAGGACATTTGACGTGGAGTCGAAAAAAAGGCAGCAAAAATCGCAATGATATCCAGTGATTTATCCTCAAATCATGCCCATCATGGAGAGACACAAAAAATGAAAGTCACATCATTTGACCTTTACGCTTTTCCAAATGCGCATCGGTGCAGAATAGGAATCAAATGACGGGAGCAGGAGGCAGCAGACGGCGGTGAGCACTTCATCTTCTGCGGACGGGAACCTGAATGATGCAGATGAGATTGTACCATGTCCGCATTAATTAATCGGTTGAAAACGGCGTGTTGTGCTGTCGGGGACGTAAATGAGGGTCGTTTTGGTCACATCGTTGCTGTTATTTTTGGCGCTGTTGGATTGAGTGATGGGTAAAGGAGAGATGTGGGTCTACATGCTGATGATGATGCCCGTTTGACGCGCATCTCGCGGTGATGGCAGCGGCAGCGGCAACAGCGGCAGCATCCCAGCGCTGGAGGACGGCGGATGGGGGAGGGGCGCGAATAACCGTCGTGCTCCGGGCCTCCCTCTCTCTCCGCAATCCCTTTGGTTTTCCTGGTAAAACACGAGAGCTACTATGGCGAAGGCTTGCTTTTTAATATTCATAACCCGGGATTTTGCCTCAAGGTAACCACGCAAGGTAACAACGCGACGTCAGCGCGAGTAATGAATATTCATAAGCACGTCAATCACCATTGGGAGACGTTAGCGCGATACGCTTAATATTCACAAAGAAGCGCTTAGCATTGGACGATTAACATGCGGCGTCAGCGCAAACTTATTAATATGCATGAAGTAGGTTTTAGTCATCATAGTCACTAATTTGAGCACCACAGACTAATAAAATGTGCATGTAGGAATCATAAAATTGCTTTACACGACAGGATTTGAGTGATGTTTAAGTTCTGTTTATTAAAAATATATATAATAGACACTAAATTATGAGAAAATGTGATGCTCTATTACTGACAAACCAAACATTCTTAATAATTCCACATTTAACAATAAAAAGAAATAAAAACACAAGAGATATTGCTTGCTGAAATTGCACCCTAATTCATTCGCCCCTGTCTCTCTTAAATTCAGCTGGCCTTCTGAGCATTAATTATAAAGCAAGTGCTCATGCAGTCTGCCCCCTTTAGCTCCATTAATAAAACATCCTAACAAAGGTTTCGAGAAAAAGAGGGAGCGAGAGAGAGAGCTTTGATTCAATTAATATTCATTTCAATTTCAAAGAAGCCTACCTTATTGTTGTGATTGTGAGGCACAATACTGCCAAAACGTCAACACACACAAACATCTCAAAATTGAATGTAAATTAGTTTTGCAAGGAGAGATAAACACAAAATATTTGCTCTCTGTCCACCTGGGATGGCCATTTCATTTGAACTAAATTCATTCAAGACTATGTTATGAACATTTGGTCCATCTATTTGATTTATAAAGCTAATGTGCGCTGAAATAAAATCTAAAATATGGTGAAAAAAAAGCATTAATTGGACGTCACAGTGGCTCAGTGGGTAGCACGATCGCCTTACAGTAATAAGGCCGCTTCGAGCCCCGGCTGGGCCAGTTAGCATTTCTGTGTGGAGTTTGCATGTTCTCGCTGTGTTAGTGTGGGTTTCCCCCACAGTCCAAAGGCATGCGGATATAGGTGAATTGGGAAAGCTAAATTGTCCGTAGTGTATGAGTGTCAATGAGAGTGTATTGGTGTTTCCCAGTGATGGGTTGCAGCTGGAAGGGCATCCGCCAGGGGCGTCACTAGACCCTATTTACTGGGGCACATGCGTTTAGTTACAGTTTATATGTAATCGTATTAAGAGGGGCCCATAAGCGGTTGAGAGGGGCCCATGCCCCCAGTAGAGCTTTATGTCTAGCAACACCCCTGGCATCCACTGCGTAAAACATAAGCTGGAAAAGTTGGCGGTTCATTCCGCTGTGGCGACCCCTGATTAATAAAGGGACTAAGACAAAAAGAAAATGAATCAATATGAACTATTTGAACCCAGGTCTAATTTTTTAAAAGCTATACATGCTAACTTTTATTTGTATGCCTATAATGTGTCGTAAATGTGAAAAACTTCAACACATCCGTTTGAAAATTGTATGGGTGGTTTGGGCGGGCGGTTGGGGGGCTTTTATTTTGCTATCAGACGTTAAACATTTCTATAATACTATCTAAACCTTTGAACTTTGTCTAAATGTTTTATAAGTTTAAAGTTGGCATGAAATGGAAGTTAAGATGGTCCTTTTTCCTCTATCGCAGATTTGGTTTGTGATGGTTCTGTAAATAACAATCCCTGCCTTTTTTAATTAGACTGGTTTCAGTTTGAGATTTGGTCTTCATTTTAGAATTGACCAGAATTTACAAGACCGCCTAATATGTAACTTTTAGCCCTCTGATAAGTAGGGCCACACGAAATCTGCGCGTGCAGAATTCCACAGATTTTTAGCCCATCATGGATTCTGTTTATTTACTGTGGAAATAATGTGACATGGAAATTTATATTTATTCAGTTTTTAAATTAATTTCAGTAATATTATTGACTAATATAAAAATATTCATATGATTTTTTTTACAATACAGTTTGTAAAGTAACATTTTCTGTCTTTTAGTAGATATTTTAGATGAGAGACTTGCTTTGTTTACCAAATAAATGGATCTAATTGGATTTGCATTGTAAACATTGAATAAAAGTTAAAAAATGATTACTTTTTATTTCATATATTAAGGTTTTAGTTACGGTACTCACAAAATCATTCCGCATAAAAAATCCGCAGCTTTGTATCAAAATACTCCGCAGAAATAGCTAATAACGTCTGCAGATTCCTTCTGGCCCTACTGATAAGTAATTATGTAAAAAAAAAAATAATAATAATAATAAAAAAAACTGTTGACATATTCGTGTGAACTGTTTTATTGTGTGTAAAAGTTTTCTGCAACAAAGTAAAAAAAAAAAAAAAAAAGTAGATTCTGGAAATGTTAGCCCCTCTACTGGAGAAGAATTACATTGTGTCCAATTTTCAGCAGGACTACATGCTTTCTCAAGCTAGACATTGCCATTTTCTAACATAAAGACTGAAAATAGGAGCCTCACTGTACTGAAACTTTGTAAAAGAGGCAGTTGAGTTTATCCAGGATTTAATTTGTTGCTAAGAAGATTGCCTGGTTCCGAATAACCGATATTCATAATTGCACTAGTTTTTTCAGTCAGGACAACAATTTCATTTTGTTTCTATGCGTCTTTTGTTCCATACTTGTTCTCAAATCCCTGTTTTAATAAGTCAAATTAAGGTTTTAACAATGGTGGAATGTGCTGTATGCCTCTCCCACTTTCTTTCCTCCACCAAACACATGATTCAGATCAAGCCCCCCCCTTTGTGGCTAAGCTAAACAAACATGCAGAGGAAGTACAGTTCTGGGCCAAAGTTCATCCTCACCTCACTCCTGTTCCTGGTCCAATACCTATGCTAGCCACCACATTTAAAACAAGAAAAGGATTTGAAAGCATAAGCGAAAGGCATTTCTCACTCTTGGCAGTAAACGTTCACGAGTCTGCCTGCCAGATCAGGAATACAAACTGCACCGCTGAGGCTTTCTTCCACACTGCAAAACTTCAGGACGTCAACAAGGACAAGGTAAAGGGTCTTATTACTTGTCTGCATGCTTCAAAATGTTTCATTCTGCAGAAGTACTTCAGCTAGTGGACGTATCCTTACATAAAATGGAGACTGTTGAACAATGCCATTCAGAAGCATGTACAACGTCAGTCTTTTTGTATGCAATGAAATGCACAGTATTACTACAGTATTGCATTTATACATTAAAATGTTTCATTCTGCAGAAGCACTTCAGTTAGTGGACATATCATACACATAAAATGGAGACAACTGAACAATGCCATTCAGAACAGTGCACAGCAGCCTTTTTGTGTGTAATGAGATACACAGTATTGCATATTTGTTGCATATTGCAGCCTGTTAAACAAGCACACAGATTTTGATGCTGAAGTCATTGGTATTCGAAAGCTTAGTCTTGTATGAATAGCCTTTATATAACTCATCTGTTTAGCAAACATGAGGGAAATGGATCTAGTTACATTTACTCTTGTATGTTTAGTTGCACATTTGCAAACAGTGCACTCTTAAATCTGTAGGGTTAACTGAGAACTTGAAACTGCCCGGTCAACGTTTAAAGACTCTCTCAGATAACGATAAGGACTTAAGTAAATGGCAGCCTAAAGCAAAGACAATAAAAAAAACACTTGAAAGGCTTTAGATCAATAACAAACACGTTAAAATCATTTTTTTTATCTAAGTTTAAGATATAATATTTAATATTATCCGCTTGTTAAGTGTGACGTCACACGAAGCGGCTTTCAATCGCTCTATCAAACTGTATGGGGAGACTCAACGAATGGTAATATTAAACATTTACAAAGTTCTGTAATACTTTCGAAAATCACGATCGCAATATATATATATATAGCCATGCCTAATGTCCGATGGCCAGAATTGTTATAAATTGTTCAAATATTGGTGTCTGTGATGCAGCAATTTCAGAAACTGGTGTACACGATTTTATATAACTCATTTTAATATGTGATATGACAAAAAAAGGGCATAAACAAATATTTTCTCAATTTCAAGAGTTCACACTTAGCTGATGATTGATTATAAAGCTTATTTGGCATGCTGTCCCGGGAGAGAGCCCTGAGCTCATAAGATCCTCGAGCCCAGGGCTCCCTCCCGTTCGCAAGGCGAGAGGAGAGTTTGAGCTCAGGTAGATCTCGAGAACTTATGAGAGCTAATGAACAGATAGTGGTCGCTATGAAAAGATAAATACTTACTAGGAGCATGTCTATGGTGCCGATTTGGATTAGTCAATTAACTTAAGTTTCACGTTTTTGGACTGTGGGAGGAAACCAGGGAACCCGGGGGAAACCCACATGAGCACGGGGAGAATGTGTAAACTTCACACCGAAACATCAGCTGGCTTGGTAAGGACAACCAGTGATGTTCTTGCTCTGAGGCAACAGTGCTAACCACTGGGCCACCATGCCACCCATCTAGGAAATGAGGAGGAGTAGGGGTGGAAGGGGGGATTCTTCAAAACGAAGATGGCTGTGATATGGAACTTAGGGTATTTATAGTGGCTTAAGACTCATCTGATTGGTGAATCATTAATTGGATAATGCAGGACCAGCTGCGAGCAATCATCTGCACGGGATCCTCTCGAAATTAGTTTATAAAACTTCACTTAAATGAGAAGCGGCTTGGACCTGCACTGTAAAAAATGGCCGTGATTTCAACAGTAAAAAAAACTGTAAAAATGCTACAGTAAAAATCTGTAACCTGGTTAACAGTATGTTTTCATAATAAATACGGCGAACAACCATTAATTGACTTTGCCCAGAATTCCCTGCATGGCACATCACTTTTTATGCTTTTTGTTGACATTACTATATTTCATGACTTTAATTTTATGTGTGTTGCCATAATGGTGTTTAGTAGCTTTGTGGATGACAGTGAGCACCTTCTTTACACCTACACACTTCCCTTTTGTTTGTGATGAGCATTGGTTCATTATGTAACTTTCACATCACCACATGAATGGCCTTGCTGACGTGCCTATCTGTGTAACAAAAGATGTGTAGAAATTGGTCATTCAAAATAGACGTATCACCTCTATAAATGAATGAAATACGGTAGTTTACTGTAAGAATAAGAACTGAATAACTTAACTGTGAAATACTGGCAACCACAGCTGCAGTTTTTTTACTGTAAATTTTACGGACTTATTTTTTACAGTGTGGAAGCATATTACGTGTCACGACTTAATGTGGATTAGGGCTGTGCAATATGGACAAAATAATCATATTGCGATTTTTGTGAAGGAATATTGCGATTGCGTTTTTATTTGCGATTTTGGCAGCTGTTTTTGCTTTTTCAAACAAGCTACACACATTCTAAATGTATTCAGTGCACAAGAAGTGCATAACAAAACATTTCACAATGAAATAACATAGTATTAAGTTTAATAAATAAAACTGTAGTAAAACGGTCTTTAAAACAGACAACATCAAATAAATGAAGATTAACTAACCTCAACTCCAGTTGAAAACATCCTGTACACAGTAGTACTGCTTGATAAACAAAACTGTAATAAATTGTCTTAAAAACAGACAACATGAATAAATAAAGAAGTAACCTCAACTCCAGTCATAATAATAAATAAAAACTAACATGAACCAAAACCACCTATTTGGTTCTCCCACTCAACTCATGCGCAGAGTGAGCTCTGATTGGTTAACATCTTTCTCCCGCTCAGCTTAGCTGTAATTGCCCAGTGTGCTGCGTCAGCTCTGATTGGTTAACATATTAAAATCATGCGTACAAGAATGTGAACAAAAATCTGAATAAATTAATAGATAAAATTGCAGCCTTACGCGATTTAGAAATTGTATGTGCTTAAATTGCAATTTCAAATTTTTTTTGCGATTGCGTTTAATTGCACAGCCCTAATGTGGATACAACAACAGAGGCATCACAATATACATTTCAATTACCTACAAATGCAAAAAGTTGTGTTTCCCAGTCAAAATGATTAACTGATCCTATATATATTTTCAGACAATGCAGCTGCAACCTCAGATCAGTGTCCTAGTTGCCTTTATTTGGAGTGTCCCATCACTTACCCTGGCTGGGAAGATCCTAGTGTACCCTGTGGATGGAAGTCATTGGCTCAACATGAACATTCTGCTACAAGAGCTTCATCAGCGGGGTCACAAACTGACAGTGGTCCGTTCAGCCAACAGTTGGTATATCCCAGAAAACACCAGCCACTACTCGCCCATTACCATCCAAGTCAATCACCTCAGCAGTCTGGAGGACCCCGAGTACATGGCATCCTTTCTGAAGAGGAATATTGACATTCAAAGAGGAAAAGGGTCAATCTGGTCATTCATGGCCCTGCAGAAGGAGATGATTACACTTTTAGAAGAGTCTCACAGGTCTATAGCTGAGATGGTGAGGACCGTCCTGGAGGATAAAAAGCTTATAAAGACACTCAAAGAGTCCAAGTATGATATGATGTTAACTGATCCTGGTTTTGCAGGAGGGGTCATATTGGGCGCATACTTGGGTCTACCAACGGTGTTCAACGTCCGATGGATAACGAACGCAGAAGGGCACTTTGCGATCGCACCTTCGCCGCTTTCTTACATCCCGTCTATCGGATCCAGGGTGACGGACAAAATGAGCTTTGCGAACAAACTAAAAAATTTCTTGCACTTCGGAATTGGCCAATACATAGACCACCTGCTGACAAGGCCACTGTATCAAGGAGTTATCAGTGAATATATAGACCCCAACACCAATGTATATGCTCTTATTCAAGGAGCAGATCTGTGGCTCATGCGAGTCGATTTTGTTTTCGAGTTTCCTCGTCCTACTATGCCCAATGTGGTCTACATTGGGGGTTTCCAATGCAAACCCTCCAAGCCTTTACCGGACAAATTAAACAAGTTTGTCGAGAGCTCTGGAGAGCATGGGGTGGTCATAATGTCTTTGGGTACTCTTTTAGGAAGCCTGGTTCCTGACATATCTGAGATTGTTGCCTCTGCCTTTGCTCGGTTGCCCCAAAAGGTAATCTGGAGGCACGTAGGGGAAAAGCCATCTACATTGGCCAACAATACACTTATAGTGGATTGGTTGCCTCAGAATGATCTCTTAGGCCACCCTAAAACTAAAGCTTTTGTCACTCATGGAGGAACGAATGGAATTTATGAGGCTATTTACCACGGAGTGCCAATGCTCGGACTGCCGCTCATCTTCGACCAATTTGACAACATGATTCGCCTGGAAGCCAGAGGGGTGGCTCGGACGCTTGACGTCGCGACCCTAGATGTAGACATCCTAACGCAAGCTTTGATTGACATCCTGGATGAAAAACAACCATACCAGAAAAACATGCGCAAAATGTCAAGCCTACATCACGATACGCCACTCAAGCCAATGGACAGTGCCATCTTCTGGCTGGAGTTCGTCATGAGGCATAAGGGCGCAGCGCACTTACGCACAGAGTCCTACAAGCTTCCTTGGTATTCCTACCACTGCTTGGATGTGCTGGTGCTGATAATGAGTGTGTGTATGGCAGCAGGTCTTCTCTTGATCTTGATAAGCAGAGCTTTGGTGAAAGCCTGCGTCAGGAAAATGAAAGCTAAAAAAGAGTGAAGAGGCAATCCTGGAAACACTTGTTTTCCTCTTTTTTTGAATTAGTTAGAGTCGTTAAATTGTAAGTTCACCCAGAAATGATAACTCTGTTATTTATTGCTCACCGTCATGTTTTTCCAATCCCCTGAAAACTTCATTCAGGTTCTGAACACTAATTAATATATTTGAAATGAAATCCGAGAGGTTTCTGACCCTTCATATTCAGCAATGATCAAAGTCTAGAAAAGGAACCAAAACATTCCATGTGACTTCAGTGGTTCAAATGTAATTATATGAAGCTCCAAGAACAACTTAGTTCACCAATGTCAGGTCATGGTGTGTGTTTACTATGGGCATTACGATCAGTGTTGGTGGTACCACATTTTCAGTAATGTGAGTTACGTAATAATATTATTTTTCTTATGCCCCATTCACACGGGGCGTCAGCGTCAACGCTTCCCATTCACGTTGAATGGGTGACGTCAGGCTTTGCCGAACTGCATTCTGGATCCGTCGGCGCCGCTTCAGAAGCGTTGCTCGCTGCAAGAGTTGGGACTTTCTCAACTTTTCAAGCGCCAACGGAATCAAACGCCAATCAGATCACTGTATGCAAATACACCAGACAGTAGCCGATTGTTGACGAATTTCATTGGCTGACGCTGCTATGATGATCGCGTCAGCCCCAACTTCAGACACGCCCTCCGTCAAGCGTTGACGCTGAAGCCTCGTGTGAATGGGGCGTAAGTAACGTGTGAAGTAACGCATTACTTTTCAAAATTAAGTAATAATATTTGAGTTAATTTTTTAAAAATAGTAATGAGAGTTACTTTTTAGTTTAGTTATTTTGCTTTAAAAAAATTAATTACTGAATTAAAATAAAAAGTCACGTTAAATTCTGCATGTGATGAGAAAATACAGGAAAAAGGCAGAAAGGAAAATGGCAGAGCCTTACATTTCTGTGATGGAGAATCAGGGCCGGATTAACCAATGGGCATTATGGGCACAGGCCCAGGGGCCCATGCGCACCTGGGGCCCCTGCAAGGGGGAAAAGTGCCTATTGTTGCAAACAGTGCACCTCGTTGGAATAAGCTAGTTGAGTGATTCCCACCCATCAGTCTTTGACTCTTCAACTGCTCAACAGCGTGAGCGGCGTAGCTCGTGGTTCGAATCCAGAGTCTGATAAATACATTCTTTTTTTTTCCTGACTACATATCAGATTTTGCCTACTCTTCATCATGAGGAAGACAAGTAGGAATCATTAAAAAGTGTGTGTATTATGGAAGACTCAGATTCATAGACCTGGATTGGAGAGGTGTTATATTCAAATCATATGCATTATAAGTGTTTAGACGTTATACAATAAAAATACCCTTAAATATATATTTTAGTACTGCTTCAGTGAACTTGAACAAGCACATTAAAATCCATTCATTTTATTATTATTTTTTTTTTTTCAAAAGTATGCTTTAAATGCTTTAAAAATAAGTTGAATCTTTGTAGACAAGAAATATATGGACTGGATATCATTTATTTAGAAAATGTGGGCAATACCTTATAGATTAATTTCATTAAAAATAATATTATATTAATCTTATTTTTTAATTCAACTACAGGGGTGCGGCCAGGTAGGGGGCCCTAAAAGACATTGTGCCCAGGGGACTCTGAATTTTTAATCCAGGCCTGAGGAGAATTCTCATTGTTAAAAAAGAGTATTCTCATCATATTCTAATCATTATAATAAGAAAAGAGGATTGTCTTAATGGACAGTGATTTTACTTTTTAATAAGACAAAAAATACAAAAAGTAGCAAACGCATTGCTTTAAGTGAAGTTTATTTATAAACTAATTTCGAGAGGATCACGTGCTTATGATTGCTTGCAGCCGGTCCCGCATTATTCAATTTATGATTCACAGTACTGGGTAGTGGCTGGAAGGGCATTCACTGTGTAAAACATATGCTGGAATAGTTGCCCGTTTATTCCGCTTATAAGTCGAAAATGAATGGATGAATGGGTCAAGGTCTGGTCCAGAATGATCAATCGCTTTTTATTTAGATGACTGACTGAAAATCTGGCAGAACCAAGCAAAAGCAACCACCACACAGGTATTATTAAACCGCCTTCTATATTCCTGTGTAAATTTTGGTTCTACAGAGCTTCTCTAATGGTGTTAAGTCAGGCAGGTCTAACAGCAATGTTTTAAAAGCCCCAAAGGGCCACATTTTGACCTAAGGGTGCCCTGAGTTTAACTTCGACTTGCTTCAACACACCTGTAAAGAAGTTTCTGGTATGCCTCATTACTAGTAAGATCTGGATTAGCTGGTTCAGGTGTGTCTAATTAGAGTAAAAGCTAAAATATGCAAGACAGCAGACCAGAGTAGGACTGGACAGCATTTGTTCAAACGTATATGAAATGTTAACCTATGAGGTCTATAGGTTTTTGCAAAAACTTCGTGTCCGCTAACGTGTTGCTAACCCTCTTGTTAAACGGTGACGTATGTAGTATGTTTCCAGGTCCAAGCCGCGACTTATTTGAATTGAGAAAATATTTGTTTATGACCACTTTTTTAGTCATATCACACATTAAAGTGAATTTGTACACCACAGTCTCTGGACTTGCTGCATCACAGACATCAGTATTTTAAAAAATGTATAAAAAATGAATCCCTTTCTGGCCATCGGATATTAGGCATGGATATATATATTGCGATTGTGATTTTTAAAAGTATTACATCACTTTATAAACGTTTTTTTATTACCATTTGTTGAGTCTCCCCATACAGTTTGATAGAGCGCTTGGACCTGGAAGCCGCTTCATGTCAAACTTAACAAGCGCACAGTGTTCCTTGTTGTTATTTTACTTTAAAAAAAAAAAGGAACTGCAACAGATTGTGTTTTTCAGTTTGTTTTATTGATTTGTACAGACATTGAATGAACCAGCTGTCTATTTTGCACGTAAATATTTCACTTAACACAACCACCGGCATGGTCAACAAAAAAATAAAATGATTCGAAAATCAGAGTCATAATGCGACAGATGGCCGATGCTGCTGATGCTCCTACATTTTGGAATGGTGTGTTACTATATATGGTTACAATAGGTGAAATACTTGAGAGAGAGTAAAAAATAAAGTGCTCCGTCTTCATCTGTTCTACTGTGTCACTTTGAGAATACTCATCTCACCTCTCCAAAAAGTAGCAATCCCATTTCTTTGTCTATGAAAAACAAAGTATAAAAAGGGGTTAGAAATGTCTAGGTATCTCAAATCTACAGACCACCGCTCAATTTGCACTGTGTGATATTTAAGGGGATCGATGTCGTATACATGCAAGATATAAAGACAAACACTTGAACACAATCAATAGAACATGTAACCTATATAATAGATACCAGTCTGTAACTTTGTTTAGTTCCATTAGGAAAACATTACAAAACGCTTTTCTTCCTTCTGTAGTAATAATAATAATAATAATAATAATAGCAGTAATTGATCCACAGCTAACTTTTCTAAACATCTGTTCCACTCACCCCACAAGTCACCAATTTTCTTTCAATATTTCAACAGTTTCTTTACATCTTAACAGATGGAAGAGGAGAGAATGAATAAGAGAGAGAGATTGAGGTGAGAATGAATGTCTGGGAACAGCTTTGGTATTTTTTCTTTTAAGTATAGCAAAAACATCAAGTCAGTCAAAATTACACATCATCTTGCGATTGCAGGTTGCTCAGGTATATTTGTTTCACTTCAGTCAAGGGTTGCGCTTCAGGTTGGCACACTTCGTGTTAACTTTCAAGACATGTTGGACTTAAAACCCTGGGAGAGGCCAAACCTCAGAACACATTTGCTTGAATTCCAAATCAATACAAACTATAAATGCAGCACATCAAAACATCTATAAAAGAGCAGCACAAAACTGTGTGAAAAGAAAAGGTTTCAGTCATATACACTGCATTTTTCCAGTCCAAAAACAGTCCAAATCTTTCTTACTGGGGCTCTCAAAACTACTAAATCATATTTTTGTCGAGACTAAATAGAAGTAGCGGCCAATTTTTACCTTCATGAATATACAAAGCCTTAATCAAACACTGCTGTCACATGCATTCCAATTTTACAAAGGCATTTCTTTGTATTATACTATTAGTGATGCAACAAACTCTGCCCAGAAATCCAACCAATAATAAACAATGAAGATTAATTTGAGAGCTACATTTTGGTCCAAACCTTGATATTAAATCAGCCTAGAGAACCTAAATATCTCAATGATTTCAGAAAAATGTGGGCAAAGAGCACCTATGAAGAATGTGAATTAAAACAAGAGTGAACAGATGTTTTCCCAGCAAAAGAAAAAGAAAATTACAGTGACATGCATCAAAACAAGCTGCAACACAGCATTTCATAAACCGTTCTGAGAAAACAATTCTCCATGCTCCAGAATCTAAAGAAGAACCCAATTGTGCAACTTTTCTCTTTAAAGCAGTAACAATTAAAGGTGAAGTGCAATGTTGCAGTGTGCAATGAAGATTTGATGTGAAAAACTCGGTGCTGGAGATTCTGCTTCATGGTGAAAATAATGAAACGCAAGTTAACATTCTGAAAATCTTGAACATAAATGGTTAGACATTGACAGGAGAACCATCTCACAATGTGTTGAAGCAATGTGATATTCCACAGGCAAATCAGTCCTTATGCAACCCTTTCAATTTGTTAAACTTTGAGGCGAACGTGTCATTTAAACAGGAGAAGTTCACTAAGAGCAAATGGTTGTGCAAGAATCGATGGAAATGTAAAAAATAAAAAGTAACTAAATCACACAAGCCTAAAAACAAATTAGTGTCAATTACGCAGGAATAAAGACAAAAGAAACTAAATGCCTTCTTTGTCCAATACCTCCCCTTCATCTTTTATTTCCACAACTTGAGATACTCAAAATAAAATAGAAATAACGCAACTTTCCAGAACACTTTTAACACCTCTTCCCATCCACATTTGCTAAAGATGCAAATCCCGGCCTCTTAAGGGTATCTGTTTTTTTGTTTGTTTGTTTTTTTAAGAGTCACTTTCTCTCTGTTTACATTCCTTACTCTTCTTTTTCCCCAATGTATACCTTCTCATTAGTGTCCAAACTCTGCTCATCAGGGTCTCTCTGAAATTCCTCCACTTACCGAGTCAGTCCCACCACTAGGACAAGGGACCCTCCCTGCTCCCCGTTGCTGCACCAGCACCTCCTGCCACCAGGTTTCTCAGCAACTTCCTCCGGCCAGCCTGGTAATCTTCCTCATCCACGTTCACCAGAAGCTTTATGGCCTCATGGCCGACTGCCTGCTTCAGAGAGTCTGTGATGAAAACACCTTTCAGGGCTTCCAATAGGGAGCCGTTGATGTAGTCCCGCCAGAAGGCGTCCAGGTAGGTCAGCTCTGAGAACTTGATGTCACATATGATGGAGCCCAGGTCTCGAGACTTAAGGATGGTGTTGGCCTGATTGAAACGCTCAAACTGCCTCTCCAGTGCTTCCTGCTTGTTGGAGAAAACGTTGCCTTGAAGAGCAGACTCGTGCTGGCAGTACTCGGCACGCACCCTCAGTCTTATGTCTGTGAAATGAAAAACAAGGTTCAAAGCATCTTGGATTAGCACACTTGGGTTTTAAGAACATTGTTTGTCTGTGGTCAAACATTCAAATGGCACATGTAAAAAACTATTTGATAGTGATGCTGCTATGTAGGGCTCCATCAGATCAAAATGAAGTCGCAATGAAGAACTGTGATTGTCATGCACATCTTGCTAGGGAAGCATTGTTCTGTGATCAGTAGTAAATCTCCTCTGGAGGTCAGAGGGTGCGCTTGCGCAGAAACAAACTACTTATGAAAAAGAAACAGCCAGCAGAACACCATAGGCATTGCTTAAAGGTGTCCTATAATGAAGGTTTGAGTATACCAAGTCAAAGTAGAATAATAAGAGATCAGTATATGGAAAAGGGCATACTGTGAGCCACACTTTCCTCATTTTTGTGTAAATTCCACGAGTGTAAAACCCCAGTGGACAATGGGCCAATAAGAGTACAAAACAAACTGGGATACGACTCACGTGCCATAGCCTCTGCATTTGCATGTACGCCTACTTTAGGTCATTCATCCAGACCTGACGAGCAGCTACATCAAGAGCGCACCAAATCATACAGTATGCAGCTCTGAGATCATCAAAAAGATCTGAAATCCTTAATATGCATACCTCAGGCTGTGTTTGACAAGCCACACATTTTCTAGTGATACAACCGTGACAAATTTCCTCCTTTAGTTATTTTAAGTGTTTGTGTTACTATGTATGTTGTACTTTTACTTTGAAAATGTGAGCCATAAATTGTTTACTGTGCATTACTGGGCAATGACGGCACAACACACGTTTCAAACTTTCCTCAAAATGCAAGATTTACAGATTAAACCGTTATTCATCTCCACACCAAAGAGGCAAAGGGTTCGTTTGGTTACATATTTTGTTATTTTATCATGTTTATTAAATTAGATGCTTATGTTTCAACAAGCACATGTAGACTGCTGAATCATGCCAAATCACTTAGCTCAAATGTCATATGTTAATGCAGAAGTTGATATTAATTCCTGGCTGTGTTTTCTTTGACTGAAAAAAACACAATGAGATACATATCTATCACTCTCGTTTGTCAAGTTTAATTATAATTTAGAATATATCCACAACAGATCTGGTGAGCAAAATAGGTTAGTGTTACTCTGATAGATTTATACTTATCTGTGTTCAGTGTACATTATGCTCAGTGTGTGTGTGTCTGTAAGAGCAGCACATCAGAGCAGAGCTCATTATTATTCTTGACATGATCCATATATGGTCAATCATGGACTGATTCTATGGGTATTTTATGGAGTAATAAATTATGTAGATATCAGAGAACAATTTAAAACTTATTAAGCCAATGCAGTACATGGCACCTTTAATAAACTGTAAATTGAACTGCTTTCACTGATTCAATTTGACTAATCATCACACGACTACAGACAAAAAATTGAGAAAACATCAGTTTGCAACATCACGCAGTGTAAAGGGCTGCTTGTAACATCTAAAAATGAATGGAAGTGAATGAGACCGTAAGTCTCAAACCAAAAAGATTCAAATGGCTGCGCCCACTCGCACGCGCAGAATAAGATCAATAAGAAAGTAACGTGTACTCTTGGTTTTCTTGAGCAGTCTAGCAGGGCAGGTCAACAACACATTTTCGTTCAGACAGCAAACTTGTGAAATTCCTATGATTGATGAGCTCATTCCACAGGGCCAAACTTTCTTGTTTTGTGTCATAAACTTGCAGTTGTCATGACATCCAATACACACTGTTTCACTGTTCTAACTTCAGCAGATTTGTCGTCTTACCACAGGTCTGTTTTTCTCTGCAGTCAGAGGTTGTGTGAGATCTCTTCCTTTTTCTGCTTGGTGGAGGTGGGGCGGGTTTAGCACGTGGTGGGCATACCTGGGGTCCTGACGGAGGACAGCATATCAAGGGCTGGGGTCCTGGCAAACAGAACATGATAAAAACCATGATGCAGGTCTCAGTTTTAGTATGCTCAAGCTTCAGACTGAATCCATCCAGTCCAGTCCAATCCATATATCAAACCATTATTATATTGTTATATTGAGCTAATATTGCCTGCCTGGCTGTTTTCTTCACCTTTGAGTACGATTTAAACTTTTAAATACCCAAGTAATTTAATATCTTATGTGCAGTTTTATCAGTACTTGTTGATGTGTAGGATGGCTAGTGTAAAAAAAAAAAAACAATCAGTTCAAATTTTAAATGTTGTATGGTATTTGCCATTTTTTGTGACAATTTTTACTTTGATACATATTTTGGGAAAATGCTTTGAAAATTGTTCAAAAATTCAACATTTACACTCTGGGCAAATTTACTACTCTTTTCGTATGTTCAGAATTATTGTTATGTTAATTTTTTTAAAAATCCTTATGTTATTTGCAAAGGCCTATCTAAAGGTTAATGCTGCCAACTGATAATCAAAAGTGAAAATTACACAATTTGCCTCTTCCCAACAGGAAAAAACAGCAACAATCAAGAATGCATGATTATATGCTGTCATGACTTTGCAATCAAAAATGTCATTATAATGAAAGTCAATGGGGCAAAAACAGCGTTGAACATAACAAAAGGGTAAGTACATTTGAACAGTACACAAGGGTTAGAGAACATACTAATTTGCAAACTTATGCAGAGACAAAAACAACTAATTTCCACCCAACTGTAATTATTTGCAGGCTTATTAACGAATTAATTAAGATGCATTTCTAACACACACCAAGGACTTTTTATTTAATTTATGCAGATTTAGGCCATGATTATGTGACACTGCACTGTTTTTCTCTATTTCTAAGTGCCAAACTACATTTAAATTAGGGCTGGGCCAATAAAACGAAAAAAAAAAAAGTCCAGTATGAAACGCTATAGCTTTATTAAAATGTGGCTGCTGAGCTTTTCCAATCGAGGAGCATGGCTTGTGACACGCACGCATTTTCCAGGTGCTCCTAGCTGAAAACATTTTAGAATGCCATGTGTGGACCGCAATTGATGCAAGTAAAACTAACCAATCTGCTTTACACTTTTATAAAATATACACATTTTGGTAATGCGGGGCAGACTCAGACAAATACAGAGCACCCAAACTCTGCAGTGCTTTTTCATTCTCTTCATAAATACAGACTAGTATTGGAACTGCAGCAATGATTTAATCGTTTGTCATCCTCTGAGAAAACGGTTGATGGTCACCTAGTTATGAGAGACGCCAGAGGAGCGCAATCACAAAACGCATTGAAAATGGTGAAGGAAACCGAATCCACACACTGACGTTTTTCACGTGCTTGTGAATATGTGAACAGACTCCGGTTGGGTTTCAGTTTTAGATTTTTTAGCATGGGGTAATGTAGTCATTAAACTTCACAATTTGTAATGTTGCAATATGTATTTGAATAATGATGGTTAGTTCCTTTAATTGAAAGTTATAATTTGTTTTGTTAATAAGAGTTTGTGGTTTACTGTGTGATTATTATAGACACCTTACAGATGTTGATCAACCTTAAAGTTTGCTTTGATTGTTCAGCAATTACCATTTGTAACATTTTATTTATTTTGTTTGAGTCTCTTTAGCACTTATGTTTATTTTAAGACATAACAGACAAGATATTTTTGTGTATTTTTTGTTAAATGAAAAAAAAATCATAATATTCCTAAATGGATTGTAAAAAAAATATTAAATCATTATCGATACCGAATGATATTAAAAATTATAACATGATCATTTTTTTCTTGTATCGCCCAGCCCTTATTTAAATATTAATGCAACATATTATTTGAGCATTAAAGGAATAGTTGATGAAAATTCGGTCATCGCTTACTCACCCTTTACTTGTCCCAAACCAGTTTGAGTTTCTTTGTGTTAAAAAAAACACCTGTTTACCATTGAATTCCATAGTATTTGTTTTTCCTACTATGGCTATCAATGGTTACAGGTTTTCAAAATTATTCAATTAATCTTCTTTTGTGTTCAAAAAACTCAAACAAGGGTGTGTAAATGATGACAGAATGTTGATGTGAGGGTGAACTATGCCTTTAATGCCTCTTACGTTACAAAGTTTAAACCAGAACAACTGTGAATGTAGCTGTAGTTGTTTTTTACAGATGCACTGCTGTAATGGTGTTATTGCGTGTAATTATAAAAATCACACAAAAGGGAGTCATTTATCTGCGACTCATAGATTATAATACCATTAACCAATTATGAAAACATGCGTTATTTTTGGCATAGATCACCCAAAAAAGAAACTTTCCTCACCATATACTGCTTCTAAACTTTTATAAATTTCTTTATTTTGTTGAAACAAAAAAAAGGATATTCTGAAAAAAGTTGGGGAAAAAAGCAGCGAATGACATCCATCCAAAGTAGGAAAGAAATACTATCCACTTGTTAAGTGTGACGTCACACGAGGGGGGTTCCGGGTCCAAGCGCTCTATCAGAATGTATGGGAAGCCTTATCAAATGGTAATAACAAATGTTTACAACGCGATGTAAAACTTTTGAAAATCACAATCGCTATATATATATATATATATATACATATACATATACATATACATATACATATACACACATGCCTAATATCCGATGGGCAGAAAGTGATTCATTTTTTATAAATTGTTAAAATTTTGGCATTTGTGATGCAGCAAGCCCAGAGACTGATGTGTTCACCATTATTTTATATCAAATTCAACGTTAATGTGTGTTAAGACTAATAAGTGGTCATAAACGAACATTTTCTCCATTCAATTGAGTACCGGCTTGGACACGGAAACAGTATTCCATACGTCACCTATACGTCACCACTTATTGGATTAAAGTCAACGGCTGTTTTTTTTTTTCAACATTCTTCTGCATGTCTTGTTTTGTGTTGAACAGAAGAAAGAAACTCAAACATGTTTGAAACAAGTGGAGGATGAGCAAACTATGACAAATTTAGCTTTTTGTTTTTTTAGGTGAACTATCCTTTTAATTTTTGATAGAACCAATCATTGATCATCTCTAATCTTTTGCTCACATTTGCACAAACGAGCGTTCATTTCAGATCCTAAATGAAGGACACACCTGTTCTTCTGTGAGGAGCTCCCTGATGGGCATCTCCTGTTCCTCTGGGAGAAACATAACGGACTGACGTCTCCTCCAAATATTTATCCACTGGATCTGGACACACTAGGAAATAATATCCAGAATATTACATGCTCCTCTTACCAAGAAAAACTAACTGTGTGACGCAACTGTAGCTTCAGTGCAAACAACAATCAGCTGTCATAAAAAGGGGCCGGACAGAAACTGCAGACATTTATTGCTATATCTGCAGAGAATTTTGTAAACAGACTTTTGCTTGAGAGTATAGTAACTAAAAACACGTGGAATTTAAAAAAAAAAGTTTTTTTAAAGACAGGAAATCTGACTTTACAAACTGTATTGTACATAAGTCACATAAACACTGGCACATTATTGAATGATATAACTGAAAATATTTTTAAAAATTGAATAAATATACATACACACATTTACATAAGTTAATGGACTCAATAGACCCTTTTCACAAGACGCGTTTAACAGTCATCAGCATCATATTTCAATATGTATATTGCTATGTATTGTATTATCTTTTTGCATCAAATTACAAACAACAAATTACCGCTTATGAGAAGTGTTTCTAAAGCAGTGTGTATGATGTCAGGACAGTAAATTTGATGTTGTTCTCTCTTCTGCCTGCCATTATCAGTCTCAAACTATTTTTTTTTTTGTCTTTTTCTGAAAGTCTTGATAACACCATTGTTGAGTTTTTCTTTTATCATTTTGGCAAACAGGATTGTAAAACTATTATTTGTTGTACTCTCCCATTTACTGCGCTCTAGGTTTACCCAACTATGATGACTTCCGCTACCGAGAAACCGGGAAATGTAAAAAGTAGGGCTGCATGATATTGGAAAATGTGTCATTGCAATATTTTATTTTTCTATGAGCAATTCCAGCGTTATGGATGTGACCTTTGCAGTAAAAACTCAAAACATAAACGCGGAGAAAAAGTATGAAAACATCTCTTTATATTTTCCAAAACAATTATAGACAGAATTATGGAATCAGAAAAATATCAATCTGTAAACAATTTTTATATTTTAAATGAGGAAAATAAACGTGTTATGAATGTGACAAAAAAATTAGCAAGTCTACAGTATACAACATACTTTGTAGAAAGTCAGTGAATTAAACTGCACACCTCCAAAGAAACGATGCTAATCAAAGGGATAAGAGTCGGCTTAATATAGAACTAAAATGATTGATTTTATTTTAATTTATATTTTTGCATTTATGAGGAAAAAGAGCCACTATGGATGTGACATCTCTCCGTTATGGATGTGACAGATGTGAAATTGCCTCTTGTGTGACTTTGGTAAATAACTTATAATAGTTTAAAAACATTGACCGAGAAATTGAGTATTTCTACAGTACTGTAAAATACAAGAATACACAAAAAATATATAAGAGTTTCGCTATTTTGCTGACAACTTCATTTTTTTCATGGCAAGGTTGAGATTTGCATGAAATTGCTCATATATACACATATTGAATTATACTGTATCTATAAAATTGATTGAATGGCACTTTTTGGAAATAATTTATAGTCACACTTCATTTCAAGGTTCACTTCTCGCTGTTAGCAATCAATTAACTTTTGCTTCATTAAGCTTCTAATTTACTCTTTATAGGGTAAAAAGTACAATAAGATCATGCAGAATATGTAGTTTATAAGTCTAAAAAAGCAGCCAATACTTCAATAACATGCATGCTAATAAGCAACTAGTTAATAGTGAGAATTGGTCTCTAAAGTGTTATCAAATGTTTTCATTTTGATTGATCGGGATGATTCTGTAGGGAAGTGAATCCTGCATAAAATGTAATAAATTACAGGCATAGATAAATATAATAAAGCAAAGATTAAAGTGAAATACCAGTGTATGTTTTGTGGTTTTGTAAAGGGAAAAATTAAAGTTCAAATTCTTAATTGTATAAATGATTAAATACAATTATTCTTGTTATTAAACTTACAATTGGTAAAATGTCCTGTGCCTGAATATTTTAATCTCTCTCAAGCTCTAAAAACATGCAAATTATAAAATTTCACTCTATTATGGTTAAACTCCACATAAACTCCATAAATCTTGTGTTCTGAACTGCGTCTCTTGCTCTAATATAATTTACTCAACATTGCACATCTATGCAATGTGACTTTTGCGGACTCGCACATTGCGATATCGATGCTGAAACAATATAAAAAGTGAAAAGGGTCCATAATTTGCTAAAAAAAATATCTGGCCACAGATTCTGTTTTCCTAGTCATAAGCTGTGCATGAATAAAAACAATGACAAGATCTCAAACCTGTCTGTCTCTTGCGCAGCGTGACGTACGGCAGCAGGTCGTGGCGAGTGATGATGCGGAGCAGCTGAAGAACATGCCGGAAGTTTGTCTCATCACATCGGCCCTGGCGCTCCAGCGCGAGCAAGAAGTCCCGTCCGCTTCTGATGCCCCCTCTCTCATACTCATCAATAACGTCCACAAAAAGAAAGGACAGTACACGCACGTCACGGTGCGTCAGCTGTGCGCCAACAATATCAAACATGCGGTGAAGAGAGTAAAGCCCATACGCGTCGTCCACAGCCTCCTCCGGCCACGGCTCCACACGACCAGACGCAGGTCTCCGTGTTGAGGACGAATTACTGCTGGATGCCGGAGCCAGTCGGCTTAGAGAAAGAGCTAGAGAGTTACCATGAGCTGTTGTGGATGAAGACGCCGCTACCCAGCCTCTCCGAGGAGAAGAGAGCCCGGAGCGGGAGTACGAGTCTATCGGGGAACGTGAAATGTGCTGCCTGCCCTGACTGGATGAGGAGTTCTGTGGCGAGAGGAGGGCAGGGTTGGCATTCCCATGCTGCTGTGAGGTCATCACTCTTCGCTAGGCGGATGGCGGGTGAGGGAGATGGAGGAAGGCCCTGTCAGCGGTGTCAAGCAGCTTCAACTGTGTCAACACGCTCGGCCGCAACTCTCACCTCCAACTTCACTCTGCAGGACAACAGGATTTATGTTAAGGCTTTGGGTTGTTGACTCCACTGCAGGATCGTATTTTCATGTGACATGTTAAATAAAGATGACAATCAAACTAGGACAAATAATTGCATAGTCTGGGTTCATTTTACACTGTTACTTGAGCTGACACTGATCTATTGCTCAACTTGTGTTTTCTAGATTTGATGTCAGAGCTGACATTGCTCAATCATGCAGAGAAGCTAAATTAGATGTTAAATTAAATTACACAAATATAATCACATCTAAAATATTGATAATATTGTGATTTCATTCCTACTGTACATAGAAATACATGTAGATTGTATATATTCTGACAGCACATATACAGATGTTTTACAGATCTTATATTCTATTCATTCAGATTGCTTTCTAGTAACACACTTCTGTATAATCATAATTAATAAAAAGAGGTTTATTTTGGACAGATTTTGATTAACTTTTTAAGTTCAGCCTAAGTTAAGTCAAAATGTCAATGATAAAAACCTGTAAGCTATTTTGATAGCATCCGACACACTTAAGACATTCATAACACAATTATATCAGAATATATGATTTGTATGGTTTTATAACATCAGCATAGGCAATAAAAAGCATGTCATAAAACCTCTATAATATTTCAATTGGTTATAATTAATATTTAAATGCGTTACACTATATATGCACTCAAAAGAACACGTTATATATGTATGCATGTATAACCTCATCTACAAATGGTGCTTCAGCTTGGGTATAACTACTCTAGAAAACAAGCATGTTTGGTCAACTGTGCCCTGTTAAAACTATTAAACAACTACAAATGTAATGTTAATGCAGGAGTTACAGAAGGATTAGCTTACTAATTAACATCTAACAGGTTTAACATGGTGTATATGGTTTAAGGTTTAAGATGGTGGATAATGAATCAAACATTTAACTCCGTATCATGGCTTTCAAAACAGTAACAAAGTACTTTTCTACATGCAGGTTTTAATAGGAACTCTTAATAGAAAGACTGATGAAGAAGCCAGTTCAATGAACAATCTCCTGAAATCTATCTACACAGCTGTGTGTTAGCCTGCTGCTTAGCATACACAAGGAGGGGCTGAAGAAGACCGTGATATTGTAAGATTATCTACAATTTCCAAGTCAATATTCAACTGCGATCCCCTCGAGTGTTTTAATGCTCTTTTAGATACTTGAACGTTATTTGGTGTCGATATAAACTCGCTTAGCAACCTACTGCTGGCTTGCTAACGTCAACAGCGTGTAGCAACACTGAATGTACACAACTGCCTTACCTCTTCAATTTCATGAATCACTTTACAGGCACGGCGACTACAGACGTGGACTCTGCTCGAAAGTGCGCTCCGGTCCTCATACATCTACAATAATCGTGTGTGGGGATAATTTAAACGGTTTGGTGAAGCTTGGTAACGAGCCCATTTTTTGTTCCTCTACTAAAATGTAGGTACATCCGGGACATGAGCAAGCGTGGGGCAACATCCGGGGAATGTAGGAAACAGTTCGTCTTTATTGAAAAGACAATACATTCTGCTGGTGGGTATTAAACTGGATTTCATTGCTGTTATAAATCAATTCACACACAAAAAATACAATGAGTCAAAATTGGTCTATTTGAAGAATATAAATATTTTATTTTTTATAATGATAAGCACTACAGTACATTGCCCCGTTTACTTTGTGAGAGATCACCATGGTAACCACAGTTTCCTCAAAATACAATTAGCTGACTAGTTATTGTATATTGTTAAAAAAAAAAAAAATCCTTAGGCATTGTATGAAGCTTTATAATCTGTTGTAAAATTTAGTTTAATCTCTTTATATGGCTGATACGGAGAGCTAAATTATATTTTACACTCACATAAATGTCATATTTTCAGCAAACACATGTATTAAGTACGGAATATGGGACTGGCGAGGGTTTGTAAAGAACATAAATATTTTTTTTAAGATTTGGGCATCTGCTGTGTAAAACACATGCTGGATAAGTTGGAATGATGAATAAAGTGACTAAGCTGAAGGAAAACGAATGAATGAACAACATTATTGCCCTCCAAAGTACTTACAATAACTACATTTTATCCAAAACACAATGAATTAATTAGCTTACTAGTTGTTGTTACAGCTGTGAATTTTTTATAGATTTTAAACCATTGCAAGAGGCTTTTCGTGTCATTGCTTTTCAAGGCGGATATGAACAAAAAAAAATTACAACAGAAAATATCATTTTAGCAAATATACAATTGACTGGCTGGGTAGCTGGTTTTAGCTGGTCAATCAGGCTAGTTTTAGAGGGGTTTTGGCCATCCCAGACTGGTTTCCAGTCATTTAAAGCCTGGTTTTAGCTGGTCAGGCTTGGAGACCATCTAAAACCAATTTGACCAGCCTAGCCAGACTGGGAGCCCAGCCAAAACTTGCTATGTCCAGCTTAAACCAGGCTGGTCAAGCTGGATTTAGCAGGTTTAGGCTGGTAATTTTCCATCCTGGAAATGGCCAAAACCCCTCTTAAATCAGGATGGTTGACCAGCTTAAACCAGCCAACAAGCTTAGGCTGGTTTAAGCTGTTTTTTAATAATTCAACAAAATGGAAGAGCATTTCAATGCAGGGATGGCACTGCCCCATGAACATTTCTTGTTTGTTTTTAACTATAACAAAAGGCAATTCAATCATAACTTAACGTTCTGACATTATTTATCAATGTGGCTCTTTTTGGATTCTCGGAAGCTATAGAAATAAAAAAAAAAATGTCAGCAGGAAATGCGCTGGGACCAATGTTTTTGTTTATATCCCTCAAAATGGTCTATACCACACCTAGAGATGAGATGAGATGTTGTATTTCAAGACCTGTTAGATTTTTGTCCTCAACTGCTCCTGTGGGTTGGACTAACTTCTTACGCATCTCTACCAAACCCTTTTGTTTTGTTTTTTTATATAGCAGTATAGAGTATATAGTTGTATGGAACTGTAATGGCCAAGACCTGACAGAAACTACTTTAGTTGTGTCTTGAAAATATTTACTCGCATTAGATGTTCAACAACAAATTGTAATCAAGCAACCAACATCCATACAGGATAAAAAAATATAATGGATTCTGAGAGAGTTAATACGGCTATGTCATAATAAAAAGCTCATATACATTTATGAATGTTTGGTTCATAGAATGTTCTGAGAGGATTAGTTTATGGTTATTAATAGAAAAACAAAAGATTTAGATTAAACAATCTAATGGTTTCAAAAGAAAACTTCCCTGCAACCAAACACACACATTTACACAAACAAAAATGAGTAACTGTAGTGTATACTATGGTAAATATTAGTCATGATATGACATAATATTTTAAAAAAAATAATAAATTGGTAGTCAGAAACATTTTTTTAATACAGTTTTATTATTTTCTTGCTGGAAAAAACACTCCTTAGCTGAAATAAGCTGATATCTCCAATTCAAAGTGCCCAAACCCATCTTAAAAGATCCACCTGGCCAGCCTGGGAGACCAAAAAAAGCAGAGATTTTGAGGAAAGTGAGAGGCATTTTCTTATCTCATCAAAAAAATAATAATCTATAAGCATTTGTGTGGTGTTGTAAAATATCCATAATCAAACAAAATAAATTATTTTTGTGGCAATCTCTACTGTTTCATTGAGTAGGTCAGTATGCTGGCACAAAGGCGTTAAATAGTTCTGTAGCATCCACACATTCCTTGTTCTTTGGCTTTCCTGGAATCTGTTGAAACAAAGCCATCAATATAAGCATGTATGTTAGAATGATTCAAATGTTCAGGACACTTTTGTTGAAATACATGATATGTGATTTTACCTGATTGCACACTGCTTTTCCAGAGCGGACAAATGTGGCAAAGTGTTCACAGTTAAATGTGAGGAGTTTGTAAGTGAATTCCCTGTCCACTAAGCCATCGAGTCTTCTTCTGATTTCCTCTGGAGGTGAAGGCTGAATGTCATGCTGGCTATTGCTCACTGAAACACGCGCTCCTTTAGGTACGTTCAC
>CAIGQQ010035257.1:4097795-4110116 GCA_903798035.1 Danio albolineatus | reverse complement strand
CGTGTCTGTGAAATTGTAAAATTTGGCCAAGGACAACATTTTGTTTTTTGCATCTGGCCCTCGGCCCAAAAACTTTGGACACCCCTGGTATAAACGGAGGTCGGAGCCAGCTCCAAGTGGGTGGGACTTGAGCTCCAAGTGGGTGGGCCTTCGAGCTCCAAGTGGGTTGTAAAACCTGGAATTTTTATTTATTTAATGTGTTGTGCATGACACGGAGTCCAATATTGTGTTTTATTAATGTCTACACCTAAACCCATCCCTAAACCCAACCTCAAAGTAACCTGTTGTGTTTTATTAACGTCTACACCTAAACCCAACCCTAAACACAACCTCACAGTAACCTGATGTGTTTTATGAATATCCGCTCCACCTACACCACCTAAACCCAACCTACTTGCGGTTTAAATCCCTCCCACTTGGAGGTCACCCAACCTACTTGCGGTGTAATCCCTCCCATTTGGAGGTCTCCGGGTTGCAGCGATACCTACTTGGTGTTTTTAGCCATTTTAAGGTAAATATTGTGCAGTAGCGTTCATTAACAAACTGTTGTAAATAAAGTGTAATACATCTCACTATAATGGTTTGAAAACCCTACAGTATTTACTATAAATGACAGTATTATTTTTTTCTTGTGATAACGGCATATATATGTCTTGCTGGATGGATCCCAATACAGCAGAATACATCAAATGACTCACTTTTTATTCGGCTTAGTCCCTTATTTATTAGGGGTCCCCACAGCGTAATGAACCAACAACTATTCCAGCATATTTTTTACGCAGCGGATGCCCTTCCAGCCACAACCCAGTACTGAGAAACACCCATACACTCTCGCATTTATACACACACTCATACACTACGGCCAATTTAGTTTATTCAATTCAAATATAGTGCACGTCTTTGGACTGTGGGGAAAACTGGAGCACCTGGGGAAAACCCACGCGAACTCCACACAGAAATGCCAATACATCGAATTCATTTATTACAATTTATTTAAGTCAATAAATGTCAGTTTTGTGGTTTGAGTTTCACAAAAAACATGTGCTTCTTTCTCTACAGTTATATCAATGTATACAGCTTGGATAAATTAATCTAAAGGCCAAAAGCTGTTTTAAAAGGATAATTAATTTGAATTGTATTTGTTTTTATGTCATTTGCATTCATCCTCAGGCATTTGTCTTTGAAAGTATACATGCTGTGCAGTGAGCTGTGATGCGTAGAATGTGTTCTAATCGTAGTTCCAAGCGTTACAGAAAGCCTTGCAAAACTGAGAAGTTCTTTGTGGGTTTGATTTACCCTACATGCAGACTTCTGTAGGATCATCCTAAGGCCCAATCCCAATTCTATTTCTGTACCCTACCCCTTCCCCTTCTCCTTGCCCCTTGAAACAGTGTGAAAGGGAAGGGCTTCAAAATTTACCTCTAAGAAATGGAAAAGCACTACTTCATATGAGTTCGGCGATCACGATTGCTGTAGTTATTCCAGTTTTTTTGTTTGTTTGTTTGTTTTTTGGGGGGGATTTATATTCAGGAAATCACTGAAGGCAACTATATCATGTTATCATAACAATATAATGTAGCAATATTTACACTGTGACCATATTTATCCATGTAAACACACAAAAACAGCATTAACATTATACCAGACACTGTAAAAAGTTCATTCCCAGCCACTAGACTTTTCTGACAGGGTATTCCAGTGTCATCAAGTGACAGATGTGAAAGTATGTTGTTGAACTATACAGGAGTTATTATTTATACATATATATATTATTTATATTATATTTATATTATTATTTGTACTTATGTTTGCATGACAATGTTATTAGACTTCCACACATGAACTTGTAGGTAATATTTGTGATTTGCATATTGGAACATGCCATATTTTACCATATAGTTATACATAAATATGTTCATTCATTCATTTTCTTGTCAGCTTAGTCCCTTTATTAATCCAGGGTCGCCACAGCGGAATCAACCACCAACTTATCCAGCATATTTTTTTACGCAGCGGATGCCCTTCGAGCCGCATACATAAATATGTATATTATGTAAAATAATCTATCTACAATTATATATATATGTGTGTGTGTGTGTTTAATTGCAACACATTCAGCAGCTGGAGAAGTTGTCACTATCTACTGTATGTCTATTAGCTCTCCACCTTGAATAATAGGCTAGAATATCGCATGATTTCATCATTGTTTTTGTGCAATTAGTAGGCTATTACTAAAATGCTACTTACCGGCAACAGCAAAGTGTACGACGTATCCATCCCCGTCGTACACGCCCCAATGTGCGTAGCCAATAGGATACGAGAACTCGATTAAATCTCCGAACTGCGCGCTGGGTATAAGGTGTTCAACCTGTGCATGACAGTTTCAACCTGTCAGGATTCCGTGAAGCTGAAGTTACAGGTTTCACAAGTTTGACAACATGACGCCTGCATTCTTTCTGGAGCTTGATTCATGTCAATTGTAGTGGCATACGTTTAAAATAAAAAAAAATATATATATGCTAGTTTTAATCATCTTAAAGCCACTTTAAAATCAAACTTTAGTTGTATTATATTATTTGCATAATAAACTAAGCCCAGTTCAGTCGCAAAATAAATATAGCAAGTAGCCTTTATTCTACATAAAGCATCTAATGGAACCTCGTCAGTAACGTGACATAAAATAATACAGATATTAGTCTACTAGTTTTTAAACTTGAACTTGAAATAATCAAACATCACATCAGATAGTTCATAAGATAAAGTCATTGCATAAACATACCTGTTCTTTGAAGTCCATCTCTCGTGTTTTAGTCGTCAAGAGCAGAAACTACACGCAGGATTTACATTTCTCTGTCACGCTCTGAAGGCGGGGTCACGCGAAAACAATCAGCAGTGGCTTGTTTGAGAAGACTGTCTTCTCCACTGTGAATTGTTTAGCTGCTCCACCTTCAAATCTACTGCCACCTCTGCTAAATTGCTAAATTGTTAAATCATGCAGAATGCACTTCTTAGAACCATTTCACAACATTTAAGTTAGAAAAAGGTCAAAATAAGGTCACCTTTAAAACTGGCTGTTTTGTGATGAACAGCCACAATGCAATCCACTTTATTATATTATTTGGAAATGCACGCGCTGTCATCCACGTGCTCTATTAATGTTTTATATGCAATTTTACATCCACAAACGAATTACTTTCCACCTGAGTCTGTGAATTTAAGATTTGCACAAACAAAAACATGTTCACGAAAACAAATATTATGTTTTGCATTCATACATCTTAATTTAGCCTACATGCGTGAAAAGGAAGGGTTTTTTTGCGGATCAGGTGACGTGTGTGTGTGAATTGATTTTTTTGTTTGAATCTATACTGCCGGCTTCGAACAAATGTTCTAATGCAGTTTAACCAGTGACCCCTAGATGGCAATCTCACCATTACAGCGCAGGCCACGTCCACAGTTTTTATAACGTTTTATAACCTAACGACCTGTAAAAGCCAGCGAAGTTACAAAAATGGATATCACGACGCATCAGCTGGATGAATGACTGTTTATGGGTATTCTGACCGCCTATGCCTGTGTGAGGTCAACATTAAACCACTAGAAAGTCAAATCTCCTTTCAGGAGCACATTATAACATACAGTATAGGTTTAAATGGTGACATCCTATGCTTCCATTTTTGGGGTTTATGATTGATAGAAAATTTTGAAGAAAGGTTATGAATACTTCACCCTAAGGGAATATTTCTGCCCTTACCGAAACATGTAGGAAATAGGCTTTATTTGTATCTTTCTTATTTTAATAAATGCATGCAAACATACTGTGTTGTCTTATTCTGGCAATAACTTGTACTACTTTCAGGGATGGGCAAACTACATTGAAGTGTATTTTAAAATAAAATACCAAATACCTAAATATTACGTGCATCAAAATAAACTGCAAAATACAGCAGCCACAACATGTATGACAATAAAAGACTGAATTTTGTATTTTTTAAATATTACAAAATACTTTTACATGGTGGTATAACATTTCTTCACTAACCTTCTATCAATAGGCATATTCGATAAATATTAGTGAAGTAAACAGCAACAGTGTTTCTCTGAGCAAGCTTAAGTCAGCTTCTCTGCCACCTCATTCACCTCTACTCCTCTACAAATATTTGTTGCTCTTTGATTTTAGTATACATTTTGTACAAATTTCATACAGAAAGTCCCGTCTTGAAGACGTTCTCTTTAATCCCTGCAAAAACCATCTAATGCAGATAATGAGTTGAAACAGTATATCTTCATTGTGTTTCCAGCATTGTAATTGCCCCATCTCTTAACAGTCTCATATTTTAAACGGTGATATATGAAGAGGTTATTTTCATTATTTGATCACATTTTTTTTTAATAAATCTTGTTTTTTTTGCAATTGATTCCTCAGTTAATCTTCAGAATACCCACAGTCATTCATCCAGCTGATGCGTCGTGATATCCATTTTTGTAACTTCGCTGGCTTTTACAGGTCGTTATGTTATAAAATGTTATAAAAACTGTGGATGTGGCCTGCTCTGTAACGGTGAGATTACCATCTAGGGGTCCCTATTTAAACTGCATTAATACATTTGTGCGTGGATCAAGAGTTGCACGCAGATCAAGAGTTGTGTGCAGATCAAGACTTGCGCGCGCATGGATTTGCCTACAAACTGTGTGAAATTAGTCTCAAAATTCAAACGAGGCCGGCAGTAGCTATAGATTCAAACCAAAAATAAATTCACACACACGTCACCTGATCCGCAAATGCAAAACTTCCTTTTCAAGCATGTAAATTAAGATGTATGAATGCAAAACATAATATTTGTTTTCGTGAACATGTTTTTGTTTGTGCAAATCTTAAATTCACAGACTCAGGTGGAAAGTAATTCGTTTGTGGATGTAAAATTGCATATACAACATTAATAGAGCACGTGGATGAACGTGGATGACAGCGCGTGCATTTGCAAATAATATTGATACTAAATTCATCCCATATATAACCATGATGAATGAGTGGCAACCAGCCAGCCAGAATGACAAACTGAGAATTTATCTTATTTTTTCAAGATTAAATCAATGAATAAGCAAATGAAGATGTTAGACATTTCAACTCAACTACATTTCAGCAGGCTTTTTTGTGGACTATATGTTACACAGCAAATAAAATCAGTGTACATTTAACTCAATTTGAGTTTAACTGAACACTCCTTGGGTGTACATATGACTCCCTCTATTTTGGAGTTAAAATAACACTGTCTAACATGTGGAATTTGTACATTACTCACAGAGTTCATTTAAGACAGTAAGAGTTTATTCTTACATCAAACTGGAGTGTGTGTTACCCTTCAAAGTGTTAATATATTCCCTTTTTTCCTATATTATCAAGTTCATTCCGCTGTGGCGGTTCATTCCGCTGTGGCGACCCCTGATGAATAAGGGACTAAGCTGAAGGAAAATAATTAATGAATGACTGAAGATGTTTTAAGTTTAAGTAAAACATACTGGTTTGATCACTGTTTGTCTGAAAGAACCGGTTCAGTACAAAAACGGGACTTCCCATCACAAGTGGGAAATACATATTGGGTTAAAAGTTTAACTGTGAAAAAAAAAGCTTTTAAATATATGCTCGTTCACACTCGTGGATTAAAATGTACTCTGGTTTAACACTGAACGACACCAAAACCACACTGTATAGTTAACACAGGAATTTAGAATTTGGAATATAGAATTACACACATCAAAATCTTGAATACACCAGTGGTTATCGAACCACCTTTGTTTAAATAGAGTCGTATCTTGTAAATTATGTCATCAGCATCTTTGTAGAGGGCTGCACCTCCCAGTACCTGATTGGGTTGTCAAAGAGACTCATGCCATTGTAGACCTGTAGGGCACAAGTCATCCTCCCCAACTTTGGTGATGTTATTCATTTAAGCTGAGGTAAGCAACCTGTAAAGAAAGCATGGTTCATTTTATTCGCCATAAAGGACACTGTAAAAATATCTGTAAACTTATAGTTTTTCATATTTTGCAATTAATGTTTTATTTTATTCCATTTATGCTTTTGAATTGTATCATGGAGCTTAATCTTTTCTCCAACAATGTTTTTAAAAGTTTGAAGTGATATATTTTCTGGGAATTGGTTGTGAATTACAGTAAAAGCTATTAATAAACTGCCAGTACTTTTTATGTTATTTTATAGACTTGGTTTTTTTTTAAATCTCCAGCCTGATATCAAGGCAAGGCAAGGCAAGGCAAGTTTATTTATATAGCACATTTCATACACAGTGGCAATTCAAAGTGCTTTACATAAACAGGAATAAAATTGAAGTATAAGAAAATAAAAACAAATGATAAAAAAACAGATAAAACAGATTAAAATGAGTTAAGACAAGTTATAAAAGAATGAAAAGAAAAGAAAGACACAATAGTGCGATCTGTCGGACGTAGCACAGAGCTCATTCAGTAAAGGCACAGCTAAACAGATGTGTTTTCAGTCTTGATTTGAATGTGCCTAATGTTGGAGCACATCTGATCATTTCTGGAAGCTGATTCCAGCAGCGAGGGGCGTAATAGCTGAATGGAAGTGTAACTCATATCATGAGGAAGTGTAACAATTTAATGTATTGTAAGAAAGGTAGCTAATTTGTATGAATTCATATGATTTAATTTGTATGAAAACAACATTTTAAAAAGGAGGCATGCCCCCAAACCCCAGCCCTAAATGTACCCCTCATTGGGGCATGAGCAAATCATACTAAAATGTAATAATGAGATTGTTCAAATTATTAGGAATTAATCACTAGACTAAAACATTACAAATTGATGTGAGATTGTGTTGAATTCTCTATTTCTTATACAGTATATTATTTTAAAATAAAATGTCAGGGAAAGTAATTTTGTTAAACTGCAGTTGAAAAGAGCAGAGCACAGATCAAGATCCTACAATGCAACTCACAACCATGAAAAACAAGGAAAAAAACTGTAAAAAAAATGAAAAAGGGAAGTGTTGAACCAGTAGAGTTGTGTGTACTGCATGTGAGACTAACCACTGGGCACACTGGGTAGACGGTTGTTGTCGAGGTGCAGCGCTCTCAGATTGTTGAGGTAAGATAAAGCACCGTGCTCAATGTGGCGAATCTGGCTACTGCCAAGTCCCAGCCTAAACACAAAGATGGAAGATTTCACCACTAGAGGACACCCAAAACATACTAGAAGTCATCATAATACAACCTGTTTTTTTGATTCACTTCACATGTTGACTACTGTAATGACACTAAATAAGTAGAGATGTGTAAAGTTCACCTCTGCAACTGGGTGTACTGGCTGAGATCCACCAGCTCAATGGCTTGAATCTGATTATTGTCCAAATGAAGCTCATGAAGACTGCTGGGAAGGTCTGACAAAAATGAGACACATTCCATATGGGTCAGAATGAGCTGCATTGTTTTCAGAAAAGAATGAGACACAGTCCAAACACAAATACTACTCTATTCCTTATAATTACACCACATAATTAAATAAAAAAATATTTCATACAATTAATAATGAAATAAAAATATGTTAAGTCTCACATAGTGGTTGGAGAGTCCCTTAAAGTCTCCCTCCCTAATCTCTGTGATCCTATTGCTCTGCAGGTTTAACAGCAGCGTGTCTCCAGGAATATCATATGACACATAACCTAAACCAGTTAGAAAATAATGAACTAAGGAACAGGAAGAGATTCATTTCCAGTAAGGTGATCTAAAAAAAAAAAACTGAAGAAGAAAAAAAATCTCTGTGGATCAGATGTTATTTCAGCTTTAAATTTACTGTGGTAGGTTACATAAAACAAGATAGTTGAGCATAAAATAAAAAATGCTAAGCTATTTACATTCTTATTACACAATATATTTATATTATGTGTGATTTATAGGTGCAAATGATTCCTTTATAACCTTTTTAGCCTATGCTATCATTAAAATGTAGAAACATGTTAAAAAAATGTTTGAAATTAGCTTTCTTTCCATCTGCCAACATTAAGCCCTCCAATAAAAAGGTAAGATGTCAGATTTATGAAGTTGTGCTTTATTTCTTTTTTAGATTTTGTCACATTAGCCATATTTTAAAAAGACAAACTGTAGGTTGTATAATCAAAAAACCCTGCTGCTAACCAAAATGTTGCATGAAACATCTAAAACAATCGGTATTGCAAAGATGAACAATAGAAAAGTGGAGTATTACAATACAGTAGATTCATAAACATTCATAAACATCAGATGGCGCCAGTTGCATTTGTATAAAACGAGATCGCTTTCCGCAGTGTATATGGTCCTCTAACATTCAGTAATTCTGTAATAGTTTTATATTTCTTTTTGTATTGTATTCATTTTGATGTCAATTTTTTGTTAGCCTATATTATTGTCATTATATGTTCTGTGTTCTAAAATTGCAAAAAGATGCCCTTCCGGCTACATTTTCTACATGCAATCATGTTGAAATATACAATATCTTAATCTTAAATCAATAAAAACAATACTTAAAGACGCACAATGTACATTACAGACATCTGCATTTGATTCCATGGGCTTGCTTGTTCTTTCGATGTTGTGATTGTTGGGCTTGTATAAAATTATGCTTGTTTAAAATGAATAAGTGATTTGGATTAGCTTACAAAGAGCACGTCACGTTCACAACAGCACAAATAAAGTGGAAATAATGTACAGCTGCAACCAACACATACCTTTATACACACAAAAGTAACTGTAGTGTATACAGTGGAAAATATTAGTAAAGATATGTGCCAAATCAGTTTAAAACGTAAAAAAAGACAGAAAAAAAAACATATTCTTGATATAATATGATCATCCTTGGTGGAAATAAACAGATTGTTTAGCTGGTATACACTGATAGTCTCTCAAAGTGCCTACAAGCAGCCAACAGATCTAACTGGCCAATAAAAGACAAGCAGAGATACTGAAGAAAAGAAGACATCTTGTGTCATCGAAGAGGAATCTTAAGAAAAAAACAAAAACAAAGCAATTCTAGAAGCATTCGTGCAGTGTGGTAAAATATCCATAATAAAACACAAATTATTTTTGTGGTAATTTCCACTTTGGCATTAAGTAGGTCAGTATGCTGGCACAAAGAGACTAAATAGCTGTGTAGCATCCACACATTCATTGTCTTTTTCTTTTCCTGGAATCTGTTGAAACAAAGCCATCAATATAAGCATATATGTTAGAATAATAACAATAATAATTCATACGTTCAGGACACTTTTGTTGAAATACATGATATGTGATTTTACCTGATTGCACACAGCTTTTCCAGAGCGGACAAATGTGGCAAAGTGTTCACAATTAAATGTGAGGAGTTTGTAGGTGAACTCCTTGTCCACTAAGCCATCGAGTCTTCTTCTGATTTCCTCTGGAGGTGAAGGCTGAATGTCGTGCTGGCTATTGCTCACTGAAACACGCGCTCCTTTAGGTACGTTCACTTCTGACAGGAGCTGACGCCGTATCTTAGTCTCTCCCAGCAAAAGATCACCACAAGCAGGGAAGATAGTCTGCAGAAATCCCCGAAATCTACTCATCGCCTTACTTTCATCTGGAATGAAGAAAGTCAAATTTGAAAAAGTAGCCTACTTATAAAGTGACACATAATTATACAGTTTATAATGTGCTCACACATGCTTTTATACACATAAATATGTTATTAGTAGTAGTACTATTAAGATTATAGCCTGAATGAAGTGTCACAGTAGGTCACATCATGTGCCATTTAAATATATAAGATAAATCGGTCACACTTTACAATAAGGTTCATTAGTTATTGTTAATTAATGCATTTACTAACATGAACAAACAATGAACAATACATTTACTACAGTATTTGTTCATGTTAGTTAACGTTAGTCAATGAAAATACAGTTGTTCATTGTTAGTTCATGTTAACTTACATTAGCTAACATTACCAGCATGGACTTGGATGTTAATAATGCTTTAGTTAATTAATAATGCTGATTTATTATAGCCCATCACGTCCGCTACGCTCAATAAATTCTGGACAATTAATTATTCCCAAAATATCAAAATCAACTGTAGGTGGTAGATCTTTCTCTTATCTGGCACCTAAACTCTGGAACAGCCTTCCTAGCACAGTTCGGGAAGCAGACACACTCTGTCAGTTTAAAACTAGATTAAAGACACATCTCTTTACATTGGCATACACATAAAACACAAATGCTTTGGAATCCAAATCCTCTAAAGGATTGTTAGTCTGCATTATTTAGGGCAACCGGAGCCAGGATCACTTCCCAAAAGACGTTATAATTTGAATGGCATCTGCACTCATGTTAGTCTGTTTTTTTATTATTCCCGAGGTTTCCATAATCCTGGACCATGCCGTATCCTGAGCAGCTGCTGTGGTGGTCATGGAGGAGTGAAGAGCAGCCGGTGACCCACCTGTGGTCTCTCCATGATGGATGTCCAGCGTTCTCCAGCCCTGGCGCCATAGACTGCAGCTCTGCACAAGACGTCTGGCCATAGGAGAAATAGTCGTGCCCAACTGAGCCCGGTTTCTCTCGAGGTTTTTTAATTCTTCACTTTCGCCAATTGGTGAAGTTTTTTCCTCGCCGCTGTCGCCTCTGGCTTGCATGGTTCGGGACTTGTAGAGCTGCGCATCGATGGATTAATCTTCAGTGTTTGGACTCTCAGCAGTGACTATTAAACCACGCTGAAATGAACTAAACTGAACTTCAACACTGAAAACTGGACTGACACTGTTTCAATTTTTTATAATGCATGTGAAGCTGCTTTGACACAATCTACATTGTAAAAGCGCTATACAAATAAAGATGAATTGAATTGAATTTAGTAAATGTTCAATTATGATTAATAAATGCTGTAAAAGTGTTGTTCATGATTAGTTCATGTTAGTAAATGCATTAACTAATGAGCCTTATTGTATAGTGTTACCGATAAATCTTTATAAATAGCCAACTTCTTCAATATACTTCTTCAACTGATTGTTAAAGGGATCGTTCACCTCACATAAAAACACATTCGGCCAACATTTAAACACCCTACACTTGACAACCTGTTAGACTTTCTTCTGTTGAACATTCATTCATTCATTCATTTTCCTTTGGCTTGGCCCCTTTTTTTTTATCAGCGGTCGCCACATCTGAATGAACCGCCAACTATTCCAGCATATGTTTTACACAGCGGATGCCCTTCCAGCCGCAACCCAGTGCTGACAACACATACACTCTGGCATTCACACACACTCATACACTAAGGTCAGTTTAGTTCATCCAATTCACCTGCATGTTCAACTGAATAAAGAAATCCATTAAGGTTTGCAACCACCTGAAGAAGGGTCATTAAATGGTGAATACATCTTTATTTTTGGTTAAATATCCCTTTAATACAAATATCAAATCAGCCAATCACATGGCAGCAATCGAATACATTTAGAAGTATAGATGTGGTCCAGACAGGGGCTGCATACTAGTCCAATTTTTGATGCCTTCACTTGCAAACTTCCCTCTGTCTTGGTTGCTTGTTTTTGTTACACAACCCAGATAGAAATATCAATAAAATAACCTGGCATCTGACCCAGCACACTATACGCCTGGGTCCTTGGCCTAAAACCAACACATACATTTAGGTCCAGCCCATATGTGGCTCACTCTCTGTTAAAATAATGTATGGTGTTATGTGGCTAGATCTGGCCGAGATTCGGCTTGGTCCTAGGGCCAGATCTGGCCACATAACACCATGCACTATTTTAACAGAGAACATGGGCTGGACCTAAATGTATGTGTTGGTTTTAGGCCAAGGTCACGCATTGGTGCACGCATTAAAGACAGAAAGACAGATAGCCTTTATCAAGGTGACAACATGAGGGAACGATACGGAAGTGAATCCTTTGCAGAAGTGTTTTATTGACTAAACGTGACGCATGTTGTAAATGTTCCTCCCTATTACATCTGTGCCAATATACGTTAACTATGCAGCAGCAAATTCAAACACGTTTTCATGTGGATATTCAGAATAGTTCACTTTTGTAGTTATTATAAATGTGAGTTATTTTAATAGTTGCTTTAATTTTGATGTATCATATATTTCAACACAAAAAAGTACAAATAAAAATACAGATAAGTGTGGTGTTTTGTGGAGGTAGAAAAACTATTACAATATAGTCTATTTACGGTGGCCGAGAAAGGTTAACGCGCTGCAATTTAAGAAAGCACATGCAATAACAAAAAACACCAGCAAATTAAGAAACGATCTTCATCAATTTGACAGCACACCTGTT
>CAIGQQ010035257.1:4070266-4097395 GCA_903798035.1 Danio albolineatus | reverse complement strand
ATTTGCTGGTGTTTTTTGTTATTGCATGTGCTTTCTTAAATTGCAGCTCGTTAAGCTCTCTTGTGAGAATTTGCAACAGGTGTGCTGTCAAATTGATGAAGATCGTTCCTTAATTTGCTGGTGTTTTTTGTTATTGCATGTGCTTTCTTAAATTGCAGCGCGTTAACCTTTCTCGGCCACTGTACCTATTTTCTTTTCTATTTAGTACTCAAAAATCTTGACATTCAAGCTAAATCAGTGGTGTACAGAATTCATTTCCTTAACGATGCTTTGAAATGTCGCTAAACGAAACAAAGATATATTATTTCACGTAATTCAATCCCCTTTTTTTTGCATCCTCTCTCATCTTGAGAGAGTGGAGCTGAAAACACAAGAAGAGGAAACAAAGAGAAGCACCCCATATGAAGCAGAGTCGCTCCCTCAGTCAAAGTAAAGTGTAAAGTAAAGTGGAACGCACAGGCAGTGGGGAACAAGGGTAACTGCTTAGGGAAGTTCACGAGTGTGGAACAGAGCCGAGCTGCCATTGTTCAACACTGTGCATCAGAATGGGGAAGAAAGGTGTTTAAGTATTGTAGAAAATCAAAACTGGAAGTAATATTTTTCGTGTATTTTAATCGTTTTTGAAATATCATCGTAACTAAATAATTAGATTTTTGTTCCAGCAACATTTCAACTATTAAACGATAATGATGTTTGTGTATCAATGATGATTTTCTAAATCCAATTTACTGCAGCTTCCTACTAACTCGCACTGGTTTGTAAACGTAAATGCTGGTATGCAGGCAGACTGAGGGAGCTTGGAGCTGTTTGAAAGGTGTGTATGTGTGTGTGTGTGTGTGTGTGTGTGTGTGTGTGTGTGTGTGTGTGTCCATGAGCAAATGTAAGCTTGTTGCTTTGTTTAATTAGATATTTTTGATCTTACAACTATAGTGTATTTGACTTGTCTGTTTGTATTTGTGTTTCTTTAGAAGCCCAGATTGTTCAGAGCTACACTGTTGTGACCTCACAATATCATTGCATTCTGGGACATGTAGGTACTGTAGTGAACATATGAAGCAGACAGCAGACTCGTTCAAAATGAAAGCGGAATGCACTTTTTCAAAGGATAGTGGGGATTTCCCCTGAAGGAAGTGCTTAGGAAAGTTGGAGGGTGTGTAAAAGTGAGGTGGAGTGCAACCGAGATGCTAAAGCTCAAATTGAGCCTCAGAATGGGGAAGCGAGGTGTTAATTGACTTCCTCATTGTGCTACATCAAAACTGGAATTTATAAATGAAAGCAGAACTATGATTTTTCAGATATCATAGCTAATAATTTTTCATGCCAGCAACATCTCAGCCATATACAATTCTTATGTTTGAGACTTCTTTTCTTTAAAAAATATATTTTTCTTTTCATATAATTGTATGAAATGCTCATGTAGTCAACTAGTTTACTTTGACGTAGAGGGCGTCACAGTGGCGCAGTGGGTAGCATGATCACCTCACGGCAAGAAGGTCACTAGTTCGAGCCCCGGCTGGGTCAGTTGGTATTTCTGTGTGGAGTTTGCATGTTCTCCCCGTGTTCGCATGGGTTTCCTCCTGGTGCTTCAGTTTCCCCCACAGTCCAAAGGCACTGTAGGTGAATTGAATAAGCTAAATTGGCAGCGTATGAGTGTGTATGAATGTGTTGGGTTGCGGTTGGATGAGCATAAAAAACATAAAGCGTAAAAATATATGCCGGATAAGTTGGTGGTTCATTCCGCTGTGGCGACCCCTGATTAATAAAGGGACTAAGCCGAAAAGAAAATGAATGAATGAATAAATGAATTTTGACATGGACTGTTAGTGTTTTAACATTATGTTCGGTTTTCTAATTACCTGTTTATTGACCAGAACTATTGGCATGATTTATTCAGGCTCAATAGTGTGTGTACGAGCAATGTACGTTTGTTTGTTTTAGTTAACATCTTATGTCTTTTGATTTGTAACTATGTATGGTTTATTTGCTTTATTAGTTTTTATATTTCTGTTTGCTCAGAACCACACATCCATACACGCGTTTAGCCCTTGATTCACTTGATGTACTTTTTCTGGATAAACTGTCAATAAATCCTAACCACTGCTGTACAGTTTGCTATTGTTCATAATCTGTCTAGCTATGTTTGCTGATGTAAATAAGATTATTTTTTAGAAAAAACATTTCTCAATTATTTTAAATTATGTTTTGTGTTTACGAACGATCTGTTGAGGGCACATGGACATCGATGCTCTTTGATTTAATGATGTATAGTGGGACTTTTCATGGAGCAACAGTTTTAGTGGTCTGAAAGACTTTTGCGATTGAGACAGCAGTTAAAACACCTGATTCCCTGAACAGTGCCCTGACTACTGCACAACGAAGCAGACTGAGACGCACCCACTGTCTAAAAAAAAAAATGCAAAAGCTGCATTTCCTCCATTAGCTGGAGAATTTGAACTTGCCACAGGGCCTGCTGACATCGTTGCAAAACGAAACTCTGCCACCACTGAGATTGTTCTGTGTTCAGTTATAACTTTGGTTTTGGTCCAGCTACCAAATTAGATAAGACCACAACAGACATTCAGGATTGCAAATAGAATTATTGGCGCTTCCCTGCTCAACCTAAGCTTTTTACATCTTCAAAGTGAGGAAAAGGCTCAGAATATCTCTTTAAACTATGGCTGCACGATATTGGAAAATTGGACATTATTATTATTATTATTATTATTATTATTATTATTATTAGGGCGACACGTTGGCTCAGTAGGTAGGACTAGTGCTGTCACCTCACAGCAAGAAGGTCGCTGGTTCTAGCCTCGGCTGGGTCAGTTGGCATTTCTGTGTGGAGTTTGCATGTTCTCCCCGTGTTCGTGTGGATTTCCTCCGGGTGCTCCGGTTTCCCCCACAGTCCAAAGACATGCGGTACAGGTGAATTGGGTTGGCTAAATTGTCCGTAGTGTATGTGTGTTAATGAGAATGTATGGATGTTTCCCGGAGATAGGTTGCGGCTGGAAGGGCATCCGCTGCGTAAAACAAATGCTGGATAAGTTCGTGGTTCATTCCGCTGTGGCGACCCCGGATTAATAAAGGGACTAAGCTGACAAGAAAATAAATGAATGAATTATTATTAATATTATTATTATTATTATTATTATTATTATTATTATTATTATTATTAAGAAAATAATATATAGGGAACATTTGGATAGTTGTACAATTTTTAAGCCAATGTGTTCTAAATGTGATTCAAACTAGTTAAAGTGTCTGCTTTTAAATGGCATAGATGCTATCTTTGCAGCACAAACAGAAAATGCACAATTTAGTTTCAAACATGACAACAAGATCACTATACTCAACACAATCCCAAGATCTAAATCCAACTGAGCGCTTTTGAGATCTGCTGGAACAGGACACAGTGGCGCTGTCTTGTCAATAGAGCTAAATTTATTTATGTTTGAGAGATTCAGATATGAACATGTGTCATGTCTGTGATTTGAAGATACTGCTACATCAGATTTCTTTATATAGTAACACAGAAATATGTAAAATAGTTATACAGATATGGTCCGTGTATCATCCGTTCATTTGATTATTTCGGTTTTTTGTGTGCCTACAGAATAAACAGAAAAACGAAATATTGACTGTTTTTCTGATGTTTTGTTCTCCAGAATAACAGTAATAATCAAGTGAACGGATGATACACGGACCCTCATCAGTTGGGTAAAGTTGTCACTGCAAGCCTAGCATATCCACCTTCTACAATATAGACTGCATTAGCATGATAAAATGATTGTGTTTTTTTTAATAGTTAGTGGACTACAACTAAAATTAAAGCTAGTACTCCACATATCACAATTATCTCCATCACTCTGTCTCCTCTCCACCAATCAGTTGGCGCGTGCACAATGGTTGAAGGTGGATGTTGCACACTGGTGTTTGTGGATACCCTTTACCACCTCCCTAATTGCTGGAATTAAGGAATTATTGATTATTTGTTAACTTACCGGCAACAGCAAAGTGTAAGACGTATCCATCTCCCTCGTACACGCCCCAGTGTGAGTAGCCAATGGGATACGAGAACTCGATTAAATCTCCAAGCTGCGCGCTGGATATAACGTTTTCAACCTGTGCAGGACAGTTTCAGCCAGTCAGGATATTCTGCTAATACGCAGCCGTTGTTACAGGCTTCACAAGTTTGACAACATGAAGCCTGCATTCTTTCTGGAGCTTGAGTCTTAAAATCATTTCAAGAGTTCACACTTAGCTGATGATTGATTATAAAGATTGTTTGGCATGCAGTCCCAGGAGAGAGCCCTGAGCTCATAAGATCCTCGAGCCCGGGGCTCCCTCCCGTTTGCAAAGCGAGAGGGGAGTTTGAGCTCAGGTAGATCTCGAGAACTCCTCTGCGGGTAGCTAATGAACAGATAGTGATTGCTATGAAAAGATAACTACTTGCAAGGAGCATGTCTATGGTGCCGATTTGGATTAGTCAATTAACTTAAGTTGCATGTTTTTGGACGGTGGGAGGAAACCAGGGAACCCGGGGGAAACCCACATGAGCACGGGGAGAACGTGTAAACTCCACACCGAAACGTCAGCTGGCTTGGAAAGGACTAGAACCAGTGACGTTCTTGCTGTGAGGCAACAGTGCTAACCACTGGGCCACCGTGCCACCCTTCTAGGAAAGGAGGAGTAGGGGTGAAAGGGGGGATTCTTCAAAATGAAGATGGCTGTGATATGGAACTTAGGGTATTTATAGTGGCTTAGGAAACATCTGATTGGTGAATCATGAATTGAATAATGCGGGACCAGCTGCAAGCAATCATCTGCATGTAATCCTCTCGAATTTAGTTTATAAATAAACTTCATTTAGTGGCATAACAGTTAAAGTGACATTAATTAGAGAATAATTTTTATCCTGCTATTTTTCATTTTTTATTTTTTTTAATTCTGTAGCTTATAGGCTACACTCTTTGCCACCCTAGTCAAAAATGACCCACTTTAGTTAAGTCCTCAAATCTATTTTGCATGAAGAAACTTTATCTTTATCACAAACTTTGTGAATGTCTATAGGTCAGGGGTGCCCAAACTTGGTTCTGGAGGGCCAGTGTTCTGCATACTTTAGTTCCAACCCCAATTAAACACACTTAAAGCAGCTAATCAAGTTCTTTCTAGGTATACAAAAGCTTCCCGGCAGAAAGTTGAAGCTAAACTATGCTGGACACCAGCCCTCCAGAACTGAGTCTGGACACCCCTGGTCTAGGTTTTCCCTCATCGGTGAAGTACTTCAACAATGAGGCAACCTTCGCTTTTGACTGAAGGGTGTATTTTGTAATGGTAAAAGTACCTGCATAAATGTAAAATGTTTTTAGCAAGTGTTTATACATTTTGAGGGGGGCGTTGGTGTGTGAATGTGTGTGCCAGTTGTTTTTGTGGTAAAAAAAAAAAAAAGGTTTTCAGGTAGGTCAAAATTGAACTGATATGCTACTGTATATGTGTACAACCTTCATGAAAACAGAAAATGACTTTTTCTAATGGGGAGTAATTGTAGAAAAAGTCACCAAACTTCAAAATGAATAAAAATTCTCATTTTTTTTCAGCTGGTAAAATGATACACAGGTCATTTTTGATCCATAAGTCAACATTAGCGATACTAGGAGAGATGCTTTAATGTTTAACTTCAACATAAAGGTTGAGTTGTACTATTGTTGCATAAAAATCCCAAGAAACCCGAAATTATTCTGTTGCTGAATAAATAATATTCAGAAAAATATTGCAAGTATATTCTAATAAAGCATCTAATGGAATATCTTCTGTCTTAATGTGACATAAAACCATTCAGATTTTGCTAGTTTCTAAACTTGAGTTTGAAATCAGATTATTCAGTAAAGTGCAATCTTACCTGTTCCTGGTACTCCATCTCTCCTGTTTATGTCGCTAAGAGCAAAAACTGCATGCAAAAGGAATTAAATGTCTCTGCCGAGCCTTTAAAGTGTGGCCACACGAAAACAATCAGCAGAATGACTTGTTTGAGAAGAATGTCTTCCTCCAGTCTAAACTGTTTACTCCACCTTCAAATCTACTGCCACTTCTGCATATTTAATAATGCCACAGAATGCACTTCTTAGGATCATTTTACAACATTTAAATTAGAAGAAAATAAGGTCACCTGCAACACTGGCTGTTTTGTGATCCACGTAATAAATCCACTTTATTACAGTATTACAATGATGAATGAGCGACAATCAGCCAGCCAGAATGACAAACTGAGAATTGATCTTATTATTAAAAGACACAATCAATCGAAACTAAGCAAATGAAGCTGTTAGATATTTCAACTCAACTAAACTGACCAAAAAAGGCACTTTTTGTGGAGTACATATTCATTAATGTTAGCAGGGAATTACACACATCAATAGTTTTGAATACACCAGTGGTAATCTAACCACCTTTGTTTAAATGGAGTCCACGTTTCTTCTGAATTATGCCTCCGCACATCTTATTCGTCTTCTTCGCCCAATTATCTTGACGATTTACACAAATTATGGCCTCATTTTTTCTCTTGTTCTTCTCTTGGATTGGTTTTGTCAATGGTTTATTTCTTGTGGTTGCCAAACTGTACGGCCATCTGGTCACTGACACAGCGGAACGTAGAGGGCTGCACCTCCCAGTACCTGATTGGGTTGTCAAAGAGACTGATGCCATTGTAGAAGACCTTCTTCACCCCGAAACCTGTGGGGCAGAAGTCATCCTCCCCAACATTGGTGATGTTGTTTGAATGGAGGTAAACAACCTGTAAAGAAAGCATGCTTCAGTTTATTTACAAAACAATAAATACACTGTAAAAATATCCATCATTTCTTCCCTTTTTTAAAATATTGAACAATGCTTCCTAATAGCAGTATTTGGACACAACCCTACATACACTCACCGGCAACTTTATTAGGTACACCTGTTCAACTGCTTGTTAACGCAAATTTCTAATCAGCCAATCACATCAATGCATTTAAGCATGCAGACATGGTCAAGACGATCTGCTGCAGTTCAAACCGACCATCGGAATGGGGTAGAAAGGTGATTTAAGTGACTTTGAACAAGGCGTGGTTGTTGGTGCCAAACAGGCTGGTCTGAGTATTTCAGAAACTGCTGATCTACTGTGATTTTCACGCACAACCATTTCTAGGGTTTACAGAGAATGGTAAGGAAAAGAGAAAATATCCAGTTAGCGGCAGTTCTGTGGGCGCAAATGCCTTGATGATGCCAGAGGTCAGAGGTGAATGGCCAGACTAGTAGAAAGACAACAGTAACTAATATAACCACTCATTACAACTGAGGTATGCAGAAGAGCACCTCTGAACGCACAACACATCCAACCTTGAGGCGGATGGGCTACAGCAGCAGAAGACCACACCCGGTGCCACTCCTGTCAGCTAAGAACAGGAAACTGAGGCTACAATTCGCACAGGCTCACTAAAATTGGACAATAGAAGATTGGAAAAACATTGCCTGGTCTGATGAGTCTTGATTTCTGCTGCGACATTCGGATGGTAGGGTCAGAATTTGGCATCAACAACATAAAAGCATGGATCCATCCTGCCTTGTATCAACGGTTCAGGCTGGTGTTGGTGGCGTAATGGTGTGGGGGATATTTTCTTGGCACACTTTGGGCTCATTAGTACCAATTAAGCATCATGTTATACCACAGCCTACCTGAGTATTGTTGCTGACCATGTCCATCCCTTTATGACCACAGTGTAATCTAATGGCTACTTCCAGCAGGATAATGCACCATGTCATAAAGCGCGAATCATCTCAGACTGGTTTCTTGATTATGACAATGAGTTCACTGTACTCAAATGGCCTCCACAGTCACAAGACCTCAATCCCATAGAGCACCTTTAGGATGTGGTGGAACGTTGTATGGTGGACTCGCATCATGGATGTGCAGCCGACAAACCTGCAGCAACTGCGTGATGCTATCATGTCATTATGATATGGATAGGAATATCTCCAGTACCTTGTTGATTATATGCCACGAAAGATTAAGGAAGTTAAACCAATCCGGTACTAGTAAGGTGTACCTAATAAAGTAGCTGGTGAATACCTTCATAATCAAGTGCACTTGCCTTCTGTTTAATAATTGCTACAATGCTTATAACACTGAACTGGAAAAATCCTTCTCCACAGTTATATTCATTTGATGCATGATCTGATACAGTATATTCAAATAGATCAGATTTACAGTATGCGGTAATACTGAAAACAATTGTCAACTCTTCCTTCACATTTACAAAAGAAAGAAATATTAAAGTATGCAATAAAATGATTTTTTTTAAAACTACACCTGTACATCAGCATAGTGGCAGATTCAAAACTCTCTGAAAAACTCATTTGCTCATCCTCAAACTTCCTCCTTACTGCTGTTGTAGGTGGTTATTCTGGGAAATTTTCGTACCCCTTAGTTTCGAGTATGGTCCTGGACAATCTCAGTTTCAAGGGCTATCCAGTCCTTCCCCTTAGCCCTATGCCTTCAAGCTAAATGGAATTGGGACAGCCCTACCCCTTCACATGAACGTGCAAAATGAGGGGTAGGGGTAAGGGGAGAGGCTAAGGAGTAGAATTGGGATTGGGCTATAATGCCTGTTGCTGACAAAATTTTTAAAAGGTATAGTGAAAACCCTAATGGTGCACGGCTGCTTTTCATTCAGGGCTGTCTATGCTAGTCAGTAAGACATGTCTGAGGTAATCCACAAACAAGCAATCAGAGCAGAGCAGGCAGCAAAGAATCACAAAAACAAGGAAAAGTGCAGGATTGAAAACATTGGCAGACAAAACAAGAAGGACGCGGAAGCAGGAACAAGGAACATTCTGTAATGTACATAACATGAATGTCTTTGCACTGATGTATGTGGGTGTGTTTGTGTAAAATATTGTGTGTAATGTGCAGGTTGATTGACCCAATGCATGATAAGGTAAGTAAGTCAATTCAGTTTTTCGCTTTTCACAATAGTTATCATTCCAAAGAGCTTAGTAATTCAGACAGTATATAAACACATCACCTACAGATTATAGTGTCCAAAATTTAGATGTCTATGTGTTAGGGGTGGTGGCGTGGTGGCGTGGTGGTGCAGTGGGTAGCGCTGTCGCCTCACATCAAGAAGGTTGCTGGTTCAAGCCTCGGCTGGGTCAGTTGGCATTTCTGTGTGGAGTTTGCATGTTATCCCCGTGTTGGCGTGGGTTTCCGCCGGATGCTCTGGTTTCCCCCACAAGTCTAAAGACATGCGCTATAAGTGAATTGGGTAAGCTAAATTGTCCGTAGTGTATGTGTGTGAACGAGTGTGTATGAATGTTTGCCAGCTGGAAGGGCATCCGCTGCGTAAAACATATGTTGGATAAGTTGGCGGTTCATTCCGCTGTGGCAACCCCTGATTAATAAAGGGGACTAAGCCGAAAAGAAAATGAATAAATGACTGAATGTGTTAGGGGTGTAACAGTACACAGAGGTCACAGTTCGATTTTGGTACAGTACAACGGGAATAGGGGCAAAAAAGAGAAGGGGGGAAAAGTACAAGATAAACAGATTGATGAAAAATAAAACTTTAGACTTTGTATTAAACTTCCAAATGTCGACCCCAACCTACTCCTAAGAACAGAAAAACAGTAATTGTGCATTAATTCAGTAAGCTTCTAAACTCAAATGTCTTTAATTGAAAATGCTAGCACTGGCTGGAGGTCTTTTCATAACAGCGGATGCATTAAAGACTCCAGTTAGTGCGTGTGTGTAGAGAAAAGTCTTAGACTTGTGTGAGCCAAATTTTTGCCAATTTTTTGTTTCAGATTTACACACAGTGTCGCTCATTAATGTCAGTATCAACTCAAAGTTGGCATGACAACGGCAACATGGCATTGGCAGAACCAATTCTGAGCGCTGCATCTCACATTATCATACGCAAAGATGCATTCTTCTTTAATGGCGGCTAAGTTGTTGCACCGCTGTGGTCATTTCTGCTCAGCTCCAGTGATTGGCACATCTAGACTGACTTTATTCATTGTGGGAGTGCATGAACTGAACAGTCACCCCCATACCATGATGATTTGGAATGAATTCAAATACCGTTACACCTCTACAATGTACATGTTCAATAAAGTCTATTTGTGCATTTGTTTGTATTGATCTTCATTCATTCATTCATTTTCTTGTCGGCTTAGTCCCTTTATTAATCTGGGGTCTCTACAGTGGAACGAGCCGCCAGCTTATCCAGCATTTGTTTTACGCAGCGGATGCCCTTCCATCACTGGGAAATGCATTGATCTTTAAGTTTATTATTTATGTATCTAGTTTATTTATTTATATATCACATTTGTACAACACAGTGTTGCCCAAAGTGCTGACCACAATCAAAATGAATTGAAATGACAAAAACACATAACTAAAACATAAAAACAAACCCCTCAAGACTCAGAAGCTAAAGAAAGAAGATGCAGTTATAGCAGATTTTTAAAAACATGTAAAGTTGAAGCTTGAAGTGGAAGCTTATTCCAGCACTTTGGAGCAATAACAGTGAAAGCCAGAAACACTGGGTCCTTGGTACAGACAGCAAAGCCTGATCTGATGACCTTAATAAACTACTGGGTCTGTATACATGTAGGAGACCTGATAAATAAGGAGGTTGGCAGGCCATTTAAGGATTTATAAACAAAAACTAATAACTTAAAATCAATCTGGAACCTGACAGGCAACCAGTGAGGATGGAACTCGGGATAAATGTTCCAGCTTACGAGATCCTGTTCAAAGCCTCGCAGCCACATTTTGCAATAACTGCGGTCTGTTCAGGTCATTTTGGCTGACACCCACATACAAAGAGTTGCATTAGTAAAGTCTCTCCAGAATTAAAGCATGAATGGCCATCTCAAGATCATTAAAAGAGAGAAACGACTTTACTTTTGAGTCGTAAATGGAAAAGAACTGGATTTAACAACATTTATCTGTTTATTTATCAGAAACGTCAGATCACGATCCTGACTCTCTCTCTCTGAAGTTCTGTCTCTCTGTGGTCATTAAACATCCCATTGCACTTTCTTTTAACAAAGTAGGGTTGTAAACCCGGGGTCCTGGCCAAATTCCCTCCCTTGCCCCCTACCATCATTATCTCCCAATCATTCCCATCCACTGAATTGGCTGTGTCACTGGCTCTCCTCTCCATCATTCATTATGCTTGTCCCAGGGATAAACACAGAAGTTATGCAGGAAAATAAAACATCAGGCTTATTTTGATTATTAATAAGTCAGAAAAATATTTCCTCATAGCCTCCTTCACAGAATCCTGATAAGTGTAGAAGGTTTCCTTGAAGATCTCACATGACATCTGCAGTTTATCTCTCTTAGACTTGCATTCGGCTTTTCTGTAAGCCTGCCTTAGATGTAGGCTTAACAGTTCTAAAGTTCTAACAGTTGACAGCAACACTGTCTAAAATTGAAGAGGAATGGCAGTTGTAGCTTCTGATCAACATTAATATGAGATTGGGGGTTTTCTCAAATAGATCACCAATGTACAAATGTCCAAAAAGATCAACTGAAGAGCTTTAAAGATAGATTTGTTGCTTATTTCATGGTTGAAAACATCCTGCGTGTGTCTATAGTTGTGGTGGGCCCTTTTACATTCTGTGTCAAATGAAAAAGTCAACATGACTTGAAAAATCCTTTAGTAGATTATCAGTTGGGCAGCAAATGTGAATATTAAAGTCACACGAAAATAAAATTATTTGGGTAAAGGGCTTATCATCTGGGTAAAGTCAAGTCCTCAAAATGTCTAATAAAGTCTTTAGCTGACCTGGGGGATCGACAGATTAAAGCACACATGACAGATCTTGACCGCTCTGTTATCTGAAACGTTTGTAGCTCAAAGAAAGTATCAGCACATATAGACTGATAACCAAACAATTTTTAAAAATGGCTGCAAGACCTTCCCCATGCCCAGAGCATCTCGGGTTATTAAAATAAGTGCAGTTTACTGGGACAAGTTCAGAAAATGGGTTAAGATAACCATCAACTGTCCAGGTTTCAGTTAGAAATAAAAAATACAAATCCCTAGCAGTGAAAAAATCATTCAATATGGATGCCTAATTAAAAACAGTCCTTGCATTGACCAGCACTAGCTGACACTGTACTATCATCAACCATCAGAGTTAATGACTGATGGAGTAAACAGATGGCTGGAGTGCCATATAGTGTGTCTGCTGGACACATTTTGTTAAACTACAGTTGTAAAGTCACAACAGAGCAGAGATCAAGGACCCATAAGCAAATTCATAATCATAAATAAACTGAAAAGAACTGTGAATAATGAAATATTGAAGTGTTGAATCAGAAGACGCACACACCTGCAGATACTTCATATGAGACAAACCACTGGGCACACTGGGTAGACGGTTGTTGTCGAGGTGCAGCTCTCTCAGGTTGTTGAGGTAAGATAAAGCACCGTGCTCAATGTGGCGAATCTGGTTACTGCCAAGTCCCAGCCTAAACACAAAGATGGAAGATTTCACCACTAGAGGACACCCAAAACATACTAGAAGTCATCATAATACAACCTGTTTGTTTGATTCACTTCACATGTTGACTACTGTAATGACACTAAATAAGTAGAGATGTGTAAAGTTCACCTCTGCAACTGGGTGTACTGGCTGAGATCCACCAGCTCAATGGCTTGAATCTGATTATTGTCCAAATGAAGCTCATGAAGACTGCTGGGAAGGTCTGACAAAAATGAGACACATTCCAGAAAACTATTATGAGGTGGCTACTATTATTAGCTATTGTGTGTTTTTTCTTTCTTTATTTTTTGCTCTTTTTATTGGTGAAAACTTTGATGCTAAAATTCTAAAGTTAAGCAGGATTTAAAAAATAAAAGGAAATAAATTAATAAATTTATTCAGCAAAGACACATTAATCTCATCACAGGGCAGCTTAAAATTAACAAAAAAAATAAAATTAAAACATTGACAATAATAAGAAAACAATCTATACAGACTTTGTTACCTTTGGGAACCCCAGTGAGTTTGGCTTCGGAAATACGTAAGTAGTTCAGTTTAAGGCCCATAAATGCTCCTGGTTCGAAACCACTATTCTGGAGTGGATTACGACCCATCTCTGCAACAAAAAACAATGTTTGAAGCATAGACACAGTTTTTAGTTTTATTTATACCAAGCGATTTCTGAGTGCCCAAAAAGTAGCTGTACATAACTATCCTCAGCATTACGTTCATGAATCAAACATGAGATGATCAGCACGGTCTTACCAATAACATGCATGTTGTGAAGGCCTGAGAAGCTAAATGCCGGCACTTTCTTGATGCGATTGTCATGGATGCGCAGCTCCACAAGAGATGAAGGCAGGTTTTTGGGCATGGAAGTCAGAAGGTTGTGTGAAATGTATAACTTCTGCAAACGTTTTAAAGGGAGGAATGCCTTTGGATGAATTTTGGAGATCTGGTTATATCTTAAGACCAGGGCCTGAAACGGGACAGGGGTTATGAATAGCTGATTGGAGGAAAGAGGTACAGTATGGTTCACCCAAATATGAAAATAAAATTCTGTTATTGTTTATTCATCCTCCACTTGTGCCAAACCTGTTTTAAGTACTTTTTTAGCACAAAAGATGATTTTGAAGAGCAGTGGAAACTATCATTGACTTACATCTCATCCTACTATCTTGGAATACTACTATCATCCTACTATGTATACTACTAAGTTTCCAACATTCTTCACAATATCCCCTTTTGTGTTCAGCAGAAAAAAGGAAGCTCACCACAAAGTAAATAATTAGGTGAACTATTTGCACAATTTTGTATTTCTCAGTTCATTCACAAAATTATGATGCAAATTGTTAAATAAAAATATGTTAAGTCTCACATAGAGGTTGGAGAGTCCTTTAAAGTCTCCCTCCCTAATCTCTGTGATCCTATTGCTCTGCAGGTCCAACAGCAGTGTGTCTGTAGGAATATCATATGGCACATAACCTAAACCTGTTGGAGAATAATGAACAAACAAACACACAGGAATAGATCAATTCCCAGTAATTGGGTATGAGAAGAAAATAAATAAATAAATAAACAAACAAATCTTAATGTAGGCTGAATTGTTATTTTTCTTAGGTATAATACTTTCCAATATGGCTGAAACTCAACATGATATCAATAAAAACCAAACTATTAGTTACTTATTACACATTATGAAACAGTATTGAGTAATTTATTGGTGCAAGCAATTAAAAAACTGATGCCCATACTTCACAAAATGGCTGATGGATCGAAATGTAGTTTATAGCCTACGTAGTTGCTAACCAAAATGTATAACACTAAAACATCTAAAACAAACAGTATAGCAAAGATTAACATTGAAACACTATTACACTAGTACAAAAGATATTTCCACTGCACTTCCAATAAAACTGATAAATCTACACCAGATGGCGCAAGTTGCGTTTGTCTGAAACGAGAGCGCCCCTCCGCCGTGTGATAAGGAACTTGAATGTAGCGCCGGTAGGTTTTATTCAGTCAATATCCCGTCGCATTAAAAATCAAAAACTGGCGTATTGTCATTTTAATTGTGCTGTCAGGTTAAGACAACACAGCAATACAAAAAAGAAAAGTAAAGACAAAAATATGAAATATAAACAACACGGATAACCAAATTCTGAGACCCTCGCAAATATTAGATACATCCGCTGCCCGTTACAAATAACCAATCAGAATTGAGTGTTGCGCAATGGGCCACATGCACAGCTAGTGTTTTTCAGCCAATGATAAACTTCTGACGAAAGCTTAATATGACTATTTTTTATTTCATAAGGTTTCTTTTACACCATCGATGTTGTAATGTCATTAAAATACACCCAGTTAAATAGACTTAAGCATTCATTTAATTGTTCAAATGTAAAGACTGTTGTAACCGCTAGCGCCGTCAGGATCAGCAGGCTAGCGCAGAAACTCCATTGAAAATACTGAGGTAAAATAAATTGTCATATTTTAAAGACATGGCGGGGGGAATTAAATTTAATGTAGTGATTCTTTTCCAGTTTGAGACCCACTTTATATCGTATATCTATCAGGCAGAGAAGATCACTGGTTCTCAATTGACTTACCTGGTTAAATAAAGGTTATTATTATTATTATTATTATTATTATTATTATTATTATTATCACTGATTTCTGAACAAATTAGACCTTAAACATGACGATTTTATGATAGAAAGATAGTTCACTGAGGCTGGCTGGCTGAAATTAAAAGTCTGTGTGCATATACCACATTTCTTGTGAGTGTGCTGCTAAATTTCTGTTTCATTAACTCAGGCTATAAAATCATAATAATGCAACATAAACTGTTAAACTATTTATAATACAAACCGGTGTATTTTTGATTGTAATAAATTCTGATAAATTCCAATATAACAAACAGGTAAACAAATTTGCTGTCTGTTTTAGTGAAGTGAATAACACTGGACAGCCTTCATACTGAAGGTAAATATATTTGCACTCATTTATAAAAATGAGCTGAATATTCACCAGACTTTGTTTATAACATTAGCATGCTTTGAGGAAGAAGGCAGTCAATTTAAGAAACAATTTCTTATTTCTCAAACAATTCCATCTGAATCTTTGGGTTACTCAGGGTCACTAGTAAACTTTCCAGCGGGCTATAATTTTGGAAATGTTTGGTAATTCTCTGGGCTTCGTGTGTTTGCTGTGCCGTGTTGTTGTGTGCTAGCATTCCCATCTGAGCTTCCCATATAATTAAGATGGAGCCAGATGACCATGGCTCCACGTAGCACATTACAACGTGAAGAGAGAGAGAGAAAAAAAGAGGAGGATAGCTGTGTTTTATGAACTTCATAAAAGACCGATTTAAAAGAGGGCAACTGTGCTTGGGTGGTACCTGGCATCCGCAGAAATCGTCCATTTAGCTTTTTAAATTCATCATTCCTGGTGAAACCGACATCATAGTTTATGGCACGTTTGCTGTACCGAGTAGAATAACCAAAATGTCTGTCTTCTCAGGTGACCGACCACACACCACATGTGCTGTCTGATGTGGACGGGCCAGATTAGCGGTGTGTCTGAACTGGTATCCGTTCTCAAGCTAAAATTTGATCCTGATCTCATTCTGGCCTTTGATGTGGATGGTAAAACCTGACATTTCTATTTAGCGTTCAGCCAAAATTTCCTCCTCACTTTCTCTACTTTCAGCCACAACTTTGATTTATATTTTATTTTCATAGATGTAACTTGAATTGATATCATTTCGTTTCATACTACAGTACGTTCATTCATAGCACATTTTTTTAAATCTCATGGGAAAAAATGATACGCAGGTCTTTGATGTTTGCTCCATGTCACAGGCTAGTAATTTTGGGATAACATGGATGATATAAAGGGGATATATCCTGTAACTCATCCAACCTAATCACAAACCAGTGTAACTTCATCCTTTACACTGGTGATTATCAACTGGTGCCAAAAAAGGTCATAAGTTTGCTAACAGCTTCGAAAAATAGTGCTAAATTATTTGAATAATTCTAAACTTTTCCCTACATTACATGAGTATATTATACAAAAATGTGGCTTGCCATTTCTTCGTTGTTATTTTAGGGAAAAAAAAAAATTCTACAACTTTTTTTTATATTCATTTTTATCCTTGTTAAACATTGTGTGTGAATGTGTGTGTGTGAATTTTGTAAATAAAACCTTGCATGTCATTATTTTGCCAAATACTGGATTAACATCTATGCTGATCCTGGAACATCATTTGGTCGAAAATGTAATCTACACCAATTCCCAAGGAAATTATTCCCAAAATCAGAGGGGATTAATAGTTGGAAAACACTCATGTAGAAGTGCATAGTAAGCCTAAAATTACCATAGACGGTAAACATGTCCCTTAATTCTGATTGGAATATTGTTTCAGAGTCAACATATGCTGCGTTCCAATTCTCATACTTATACTACGCCCTAAAAGTATGTACTTTTTTTGTGAAGGAAAAATATATACTTTTGAGTGTGTAACAGAAGAGTCTGCAAGCTTTGGGACATACTTCTTCCTCGTTAACAGATCCTGTCAATCATCCATATTTCTGTGGTATTTAATTTCCTACCTTATTGGAGAAGCAGCAGCAGCAGGATAATCTCCCATTCACTTTTTTGAGTCTTTCATGCAGAGAAATCTCCTCAGGTGTTTGGATAATTCTGCATTCAGATGTTAATGTCCAAACACATCTTTATATAAGTTCAGCATTGTTGTTGCAGATGAAATATACCACAGACAACATGATTCAAATATTCTCCTGTGGGCTAGATATTAACTCTCAGTCATACAAAGATCTTCACCGAAGCCTCTCTACTTAACAGTTGGTCTCGCGCATCCATAGTGTTTGTAGTTTGTTTACACTTTTCATCCAGTTTTGTAGTTCTAATCGAATTCACATCCACTGCGCAATGCACTGTGGGTAATATCAGTGGTTAGAGTATGGACAGGTCTACACTTAAAATTTTGACCGGAAATAGGAAACCATCTGCAAATTTTTGGCATACTCTTTTCAACATACTACGATTTGGGACATACTGATAGATTATAATCTACGAACATGTCCTACTTGGTGAAATCACGTTGGAGGTTTAACTGTATGATGACGGAAATGACCTTAAACAATAACTAAATGCACTACAGAATGTTACGTTTACACACACATCCACAAATTACACCATGATACTCACTACTCATGAGTTCTTTTAAAAGAGCTACTTTTTACTCCTACTTTGAGTAATGTTTTCAACAGATACTTTTACTCTACTTGCTTTATATTTTTGGGCAAGTAATGGTACTTTTACTAGAGTAAGATTTTTCAGTACTCTTTCACCACTGATTATATGAGTGTATTATACAAAAATGTGGCTTGCCATTTCTTCATTGTTATTTGGAAAAGGTTTTTCTACACCATTTTTATATTCAGTGCAGCCTTGGTAAACAATTTTTTTGGGAATTGTAAATAAAACCTGACATCATGATTTTGATGAAATGATGACATCATTTTTGTTCGAAAAAGTAATCCGTATCTATTCCCTACCCCTAAACCCAGTCATAACTGTAAATTACTCCCAAAATTAGATGGGAGTAATAGTCGAAAACCTAAAATGAACATAGACAGTAAACATGTCCTTTAGTTCTCATTGGCTGATTGGAATGTTGTTGATCAACACAGATGCTGATCCAGGAATCAGGTTGGCGATAAAACCTACATTTTCAAAGTGCTATTTTAAAATTGAATGCTTAATGTATTGTTGTAATTGTATAATATGCCCTCTTCTGAGTCAGAAATAGTTCTACAACCAATTTTGGCTCCGTTTTAGACCTTTTGTTGACCATACAGATCAACTAGTAGCTATTGGATTATTCACCGCTATCTCACGGCAATTCGTAACTTTTGATTTTGTGGCTAATTTGTATGAATTCATACGATCTAATTCATACAATTCAGTATGATTTGCTCATCAACCAATGACGGTTTTGTTTAGGGGTGGGGTTAGGTGCCACGCCTCCTTTTTTTAAATCGTATATTTTTGTACGACTGAACTCGTAAGAATTCGTACGACTTAGCCACTAAACTGCCAAAACATAAAATACTTATTTTACGTTTTGTAAATTTTTTTAATTTTTTAACATTTTTTACTTATTTTTTCTCGTGAGATCAGGCTGGATTATTACTAGACTGTCCGACTGATATCTTAATGACGATCGTTATTTTGACGATCTTCCAACTACAGACTGAGTATGTAACTGAGTAAAGGGATTTTACTGCTATGAGTAACTTTGCAAGTACATTCATTCCTTTATTTTCCTTCAGCTTAGTCCTTTATTTATCAGGGGTCGCCACAGCGGAATGAACCACCAACTATTCCAGCTTATGTTTTACGCAGTGGAGGCCCTTCAAACCATAACCCAGTACTGGGAAACACCCATACACAGTCATTCGGCCAATTTAGTTTATTTTTGTCAACCTATAGCGTATGTCTTTGGACTGTGGGGGAAACCGGAGCACCGAGAGGAAACCAACGCAAAAACGGGGAGAACATGCAAACTCCACATAGAAATGCCAACTGGCCCAGCCAGGACTCAAACCAGGGAGCTTCTTGCTGTGAGTCAACAATGGTAACCACTGAGCCACTGTGCCACCCTTTTTGCATGTACAATTAGTACAAATTAATCTAATAACTCTTAAGTACAACAAAGAATTGAGCACTTTGAACTTTTTTACTTATTATAAATTACTTTAAGTACATGTCTGCTTATTTTACTAAGTATTCTACAAGCTAAAAATAATTTTGGAAGGTTATATCAACCTAATTGTTCTAATATCGTTGATAAACTAACTTAGTAGAAGTCTACTAACACTCTGCTACTTACAAATACTAATACTCAGATCAATGGTCTCAATCTCGATTCCTGGAGGGCCGCAGCTCTGCATAGTTTAGCTCCAACCACCTCCAACTCACACCGGCTTAATAGTCTTGAACACCTTGATTATTTGGATTTGTGTTTGATTAGGAGCAAAACTGCAGAGCTGTGGCCCTCCAGGAATCGAGTTTGAGACCTATGATGACTTACATTAATTGACATGCGTTGGAAAAGTTAATTAATTTTAACAGAAAACTCAATGGGGACCATCATAATAAAGTGTAACCTTTTCAAATTTGTTTTTGCATATCATAGACTGTAAAAAAATCCTGCTTGTCTTAAATTTTTAAGCTGAATCAAATTTATGAGTCCACTGAACTTATATTATGTTAAACTGACTTAAAACAGCTTGTGTAACTTATAAAATTAGGTTAGAACATGATAAACTTAGTTTAATAAGTTACAATAAACTAAAAACATGCTGTCAGAACTAATTTATCGTATAATTTTCTACAGTGTTGCAACATTTTCAGTAGGCCTATATGCTGTGCAGAATATTTTGTTTGCGTTTGTGCCATAAAAAAGTTTTGGCACCTTGCTGTCCAATATAAAATTTGGGTCTAGAAGAAAAACCTCTCAGACTAAACAGTCATTATCTTGTCTGTCTATACCAAGACGCATTGCAAACACATATCATTTTAAGCCCACCTAAATCCGAGCACTGTACGACTCTGAGCTCGCACCGACAGCCGAATGGACATGTGGGATGTTCGGGTTTATATGGCTCCACGGCTGACCCTTCTTCCTGGTCCATCATCATCATCAGCTCTTTCACATCGATATCCTTGCCAAAGTCCCAGAATCCTTTCTGCTCGAAGGGAAGGGCATTGGAGTCTAGTGGCAGGTGGGCAGTGCAGAGAAACAGAAACGCCACACAGACTGACAACATGGCTGCTATGTTTTTAATCTGCAAACAAAGAGACAAAAAAAGAGGAGAAGGACAATTTTACCTTATGTGATGCTTTGTAGTAATGTTGTGTAATGCATGTTCATGTGCAAAATGCAGGAGGCATGGCGATTAGCATTAAGGATGAAGGCTTTCAGTGCTATCAGGCTAATGGTAGCATTCCCAAGATCTCCTATTGCACCTTGAAGTTTCCTTCACTTTAGTTTGTTATCAAAATCAGGAGTTCTCTATCGTTTCAACAGTTCGAGAGCGTGATACATGCATTTATGTGATCGCTGCTTGATTAATGTAATTCCCTTTATAAGGGAATAAATCAAACATAAATCGTCTTCAGATTGTTTAAAATGCGGCTGCCTTTCGACTGGCAAATTTGATTATACTTCCCCCATATTATTTTCTCTTCACTGGTTGCCAGTCCAGTATCGAGTTTAAAGTCTGTGCAAAATCTTAATTTACGATGTTTATTTTGCTAGCGCATCATGATTCTTTAGATGAACAATTAATTTACTGAAAAACGTTTGGTCAAAGTCTGATTACTTGCTTCCGTGCTTCTCTGTTGACGTCAGTTTATTGTTTCAGCCATAGTATTCTTAACCACGGCGCTCTTACCATTAGTTTGCAATGGGAAAATGATGCAAAAAAGAAAGCCCCGCCCACTACTCAATATTCCGTTTCAGTTAGGAAGTGCATCAACAGACTGAACTAAAAGTCCCAGCAACTTCTGATTTAAAATTGTATTGTTTGTTTTTAAAGCTCCGAGTGGAACGTCTCCTGAGTATCTCTGTGATCTTTAAAACCCAAAAACATCTGTTTGATCGCTGAAGTCTTCTGAGCAGAGAATGTTGATGGTCCCAAGATCTATAGCTTGAAGTTAAGAGGTGATCGTGCATTTCGATTGCTGTGTAATATTCATCCAGTCTCTCTCTCTCTCTGCTTAATCTTCTCAGAATCTGCATTGAAATCCAAGCTAAAAACTCATCTTTTTTTCCAAAAGCTTTCAACTTTCCATAGACTTTTTAGCACACTGTAGTCATTTATTTCTGTTTTTATCTTTTTAAGCAGGATTTGTACAGCACAGTGGTTAACTACTGTTGTTTCTATTTTGTTTAATAAAGATATTTGATATTTATATATATTTATATTTATATATATATATATATATATATATATATATATATATATATATATATATATATATGCTAAACGCCACGCCTCCTTTTAAAAATCTTTAAAAATCTCCTTTTAAAAATCTCCTTTAAAAATCAACTCACAAAATTTCAACTAAATTATTAAAAAACAAATTAGCTTCTTTTGATTTTTCCTCTTTTTAAAATTTGTACTTAATATTTTTCTATAACATTTGAATTTGTGTGTACTAGTTTTAGGACTGTTATCATAAGTTATTTTGTTAGATAAGCTCCAGATTTGGCTTCAGTACTGACTAATCTAATGTACATGCACAAATATAATATCATAGCTTTCTATTAAACATGAATTTAAAGACAAATTTGTGAGGGGTGTGATTTTATATGCTGAGCACTGTTTATAGTTAAAGTCGGTATTATTAGCCCCCCTGTTAATTTTTTTCCACAATTTCTGTTTGACGGAGAGAATATTTTTTCAAAAAATTCTAAACATAATAGTTTTAATAACTAATTTCTAATCACTGATTTATTTTATCTTTGCCATGATGACAGTAAATAATATTTTACTACACATTTTTCAAGACGATTCTATACAGCTTAAAGTGACATTTAAAGGCTTAACTATAGGTTAATTAGGTTAACTAGGCAGGTTAGGGTAATTTTGCAAGTTATTGTATAATGAAGGTTTGTTCTGGAGACTATCAAAAAATTAGCTTATAAGGGCTAATTTTGACCTTAAAATTGTTTTTAAACAATTAAAAACTGCTTTCATTCTAAACGAAATGTAAATAAGACTTTCTCCAGAAGAAGAAATATTATCAGACATACTGTGAAAAATTCCTTGGTCTTTTAAACATAATTTGGGAAATATTTAAGAAAGAATAAAAAATTATGACTTTTACTGTACAGTACATGGTACTTTGTGGCCATCATTCTCTCAGAATTAGAATTTTTTTCATCATTTATTCTCCCTTCACTTGTTCCGAACCTATTTGTGTTTCTTTTTTTCTGTTAATGACAACAAAAAAGTGTATTTTTAACCATCCTGGAAAATGGTAGCAATTGATTGTAGTATTTGTTTTTCCTACGATAAATGGAAAATGGGAGCAATTGACTGTAGTATCTGTTTTTCCTACGATAAATGTCATTGGTTACCATTTTCAAACAGTTTTCAGTATATCTTATTTTGTCTTCAACACAAAAAAGAAACTCATAAAAGTTTATAACCACTTGTGGGTGATTAAATATTGAGTACATATTATTTTTATAGAACTGTCCCATTATCCTTGTAAATGCAGCTGATTTTCACTATAAGCTATTCTGCTCGCCACATAGACAATAGGAAAAAATCTCATAACTAAAACCTGAGTCAGGGAAGGACGTGTTTGGGTCAGACGCATCAACGTGTGCAAATGTGTATTTTTGTAACCTGTCTTTGTGCTATATTTACAGTCAGTTTTTTCCTTCCCCCCCCTCCAGAACGGGTGTAACATCATCTGAGTGAATTTTGGTGTCATTTGCCCAGCTGAATTACAGCTGAAACCACACTGATGCAACGTCAGTATAAGATCAAGACTTGAGCGCAAATATATCTAGCTATTTAGATACATTTGCATCAGAAACATAACAAATGTATGTAATAAATGCACATAATGCAATTTGATTTATTAAGTAATAACACTTAAATCTAATGGAGTTTAATTCTACTGCATAGATGTTGCTCTTTCATCTTACGGATTCTGTGTTTAATTTAATATTTTATATCAACAATCTCGCATGTTTAGTCTAAAATTCCTTAGGAGATTTTTAAACGGAAATAAATTAGAGATTTGTTGACATAATAAGAGCATAAAGCTATTAAATAGATGTGGATTACATAGCTGAGATAGTTTAGTGAGATATAAGAATGTTTCAAACTCACCTTTTACTTGGAAATCTGAGCACAGTTTGTTCTCAGATTTGAAGAGAACAATATAAGAATTAAGGAAATCTCCTTTTTGGGGGGGGCTTATTGTGTAACTAAGTGGTTATTGTGTAACTAAAACTTAAAATGAAATGTAATAAATAGATTGAAGTTCTGAAATCACTATTAAAATGACAAAGAATATATATTTATAGTGTTTTTCAGTTGGAAAAAACTTCCAAAAAATGTATATTGTAAATTATATCTAAAAATGACAAAATAATAATAAAAGTAATTTTGCAAAACTGTAAAATATTAATGGAGTTTATTAATAGAATTAATAACTTATGTTTTTTAGTCTATGTAAAACTAAAAGCTTATTCAAATAATAGAAAATAAATAAACAATACTTGGATCTATTTTTTATTTATTTTGTGGACACACTGATCCACATATTAGATTCTGTGACTGTCCAGATCTGCAGAAAAAAGCTCTTTTTGTGTGCCACGTGTTGTGCGTGTGGTTTTAAACAACCTCTGAGCTCTTTCTCCCTCTCTCTAAATTCACTCCCACACCCTTTACCACAGAATGGCAGAAGAACCACATTACTGGCAGTTTAACAGATTGTGTTTTTGGAGAGCCACCCTGATTCATGCACCGAAATAAAGACACTAAATGTCCCAAAGTCATATCCTCTTAAAATATGACTATACTCTTATGTAATAAACTGGAAGAGCTGATTTAAAGGCACAAATTGATGACGTGCACAGCCTGATGTTGATAACTGCCACCGAGAGCAATCCTACTAACCAGTACTAATGAATAAAAGGTTTATTTTGTTTGTTTAACAGCTCCTGAAAGTCTTTGATACAGTCTAATAAAACAGTCAGCAACTTCGTATGAGCTTGATCTATATATATAACGAATTTAGATGATGCCAACTGGTTGGGCAAATCTGAATTGCATCTCTCATTTAAAGAAATGAGATTGGATAATTAAAGATTACATTTACTGAATGTTTTTTAAGATTACAGACTTGACGTGAAGGAGAGAGTGGTGAAAAATAAAAACAGCATTGCTCAAGAATTTTAAAACTACTTTTAAGTCTTTATTTCTTAACCTCAAGAAGCTTTTAAAAGACTGAACTGGTCACAGCGGAAACATTTAGAAATGCATCAGGAGCACAAAACTAAAAAGGAAACAAGTCTGAAAGATGAATAAGAGCATCGAAGCATCTTACCTGCTGTGTGAGATATATCTGGAGATGACTTCTTCCGTTTGAGGTGTCTGATGGCAAGCAGATTTTATGGTTTGATCATTGTTTTTGATTACTGTCTATTATGTCCTCAGCTGCCAGTGGTAGCACAGCACTGAGAAGTACCTGCACTTCAAAACACAGGACAGCTTGCAAAAAAAAAAGGGGGAAAAAATTGTATTTGAGACATTCCCACTCAAGTTGTCTTTCCCTCCCACTGTTTCTCTCTTTTTTATGGGTGAAGAGAGAGAGAGAAAGAGAGAGAGAGAGAGAAGTGGACAGTGTAAGTGTGTGGGCCGATGATTCCACCAAAATACTATAGTTAGCACAGTTATTGTAATTCTTTTGAATGAATTTTAGTTTAAAATCACCCTTTATTGCATGACTTTCTTATTTTTAAGCAGAACGGCTCCAGTCGCAAAGCAATTCTGTTCTTGGACATATTGCTACACGTCTAATCAAATGGGACAGAAAACATAGCAAAATATCTCTGGCCCAGCTCTGGCCCACACAATCAGCGTTTGCTTGGCCCACATGCCGCAGTGAATTACGGTACATGACTGGACCAAGTCTAGCTTCCAGACAAGGGCCAAACATGGACCATATCTGGGCCAAGACTCAGCCAAGTTAATCACCCATAATTGGGCCTGAACTGGGCCAGATATGTTGGTGTGTTACTGCAGCAAGGAAATTGATAAATCCATGAATTAATGCACTTTAGGCGTGCTATGGCCGTGCTTTTTCTCAAAGTGACCTTATTGGTAAAATTTCTTTTTTCTTTTCTTGAAAATAGAAAAAATGTATTTTAAATGTGGGTCAAACTGGCCAAACTTACATGGCCCACAAATCAGTTAATAACATCTGGCCCAATTATTGTGTGCCATCTTAAAGACGGTGCCACCTCTGCCAAACCATGTTTGGCCCACATGCCGTATGCCTGTGCCAGATGAATGCCTGCTCTGCCAGATTCATGCCAAATCTGGGCCAGAATTCTTTGCTACTAGGGAGACGGATAGAGAAACAGACAGTATATAAATGAATAGACAGTCAGATCTAGAGCGACAGACAAATAGAGCAGAGACAGACACATATAAAGACAGACAGATAGTTGTAGACAGACAGACAGAGAGATAAATATACAAACGGTAGACAGTTGTTGACAGATATATGTATACAGACACAGGAAGATATATAGACAAAGACAGACAGATACATAGACAAGGACAGACAGCTTTACAGACAGCTATATAGACAAAGACAGGCATATATAGACATATAGAAACATAGACAAAGACAGACAAATATTTGTATTAATATTTATATATATACATATACAGTGACAGACAGATATATAGACAAAATATATAGACAAAGACAGAAATATAAAGACAGACAGATAGATAGATGTATAGACAAAGTCAGACAGATAGATAAAGATGTTTAGATATATAGACAAAGACAAACAGATATAGACATATAGATAAACAAAGACATATATATATATATATATATATATATATATATATGCACACACACACACACAAAGCAAATATATAGAAAAAGACAGACAGCTATATGGACAAAGACAGATTTGTAGACAAAAATAAATATATAGACAAAGATGAATAGACAGATAGATATATAGACACAGACAGGCAAATATATAGAAAAAGATACATAGACAGATTGACATATAGACACAGATAGGCAAATATATAGACAAAGACTATTTTATTATTCCCGAGGTTTCCATAATCCTGGGCCAGGCCGTATCCTGAGCAGCTGCTGTGGTGGTCATGGAGGAGTGGAGACCATGAGACTGATTCCTGTAAGACCCCAGTGCCAGACGAGTCCTCGCATTGATCCGGAAGGGCCAGCCTGTACCCCAGCCGATGACCTCTCCCACCTGCAGCTACTCTACGATGGATGCCCAGCATTCTCCAGCCTCCGGTGCCTAGACTGCAGCTCTGCACAAGACGTTTGGCCATAGGAGAAATGGCCGGGCCCAAATGAGCCTGGTTTCTCTCTTCTTCTTTTTTTCCCTGCACTTTCGTCAATTGGTGAAGTTTGTTCCTCGCCACTTTCACCACTGGCTTGCCCGGTTCGGGACTTGTAGAGCTGCGCATCGATGGATTTGCTCTTCAGTGTTTAGACTTTCAGCAGTGAAAATTAAGCCACACTGAACTGAACTAAACTGAACTTAAACTCTGAAAACTGGACTGACACTGTTTCAATTTACTATAATCTTCTACTGTATGTGAAGCTGCCCTGACACAACCTACATTGCAAAAACGCTATCGAAATAAAGATGAATTGAATAGATATACTGTATAGACAAAGATATATAGAGAGACAGATATATAAATAAACAGACAGACAGACAGACAGACAGACAGACAGACAGACAGACAGACA
>CAIGQQ010035257.1:4029085-4044338 GCA_903798035.1 Danio albolineatus | reverse complement strand
GGATGGATGGATTTTTTTCTTTGTTTTTGGTTTCATGATGGATGGATGGATAGAATGACAGACAGAATGATGGATGGACGAATGGATGGATGGACAGAATAATGGATGGATATTTGAATGGATAAGCAATGACAGACAGACAGACAGACAGACGGACAGAGTGATGGATGGATGGATGGATGGATGGATAAGGAACGACAGACAGACAGAATGAAAGAATGATAGATAAGGAATGACAGAACATTAGAAAGATAGAACGACAAACAAACAGGCAGATAGAATGAAGAAACAGTAGATAAGTAGTGATAGAACGATAGAATGACAGAGAGACAGACAAATAGAACGAAAGAACAATAGATTGACAGACACAGACAGAATGAAATAATGAAAAAGAATGATTAAACAATAGAAAGACAGAGACAGACAGAATGAAAGAACGATACATAAGTAATGATAGAAAAGACAGACAGACAGATATAGAATGAAAGAATGATATATTAAATGATAGATAAAGAATGATAGAAGGATAGAAAGACAGATTGACAGACAGACATGATAGAACAATAGAATGATAGACACAAAGATAGATCGACAGACAGACAGAATGACAGACAGATGCTTTCAGAGAAATATGTCTGTTCTGTTTATTTCTTCTGTATTCGGGTGACTTGGGAACAATTTGCTTTCTTGACTCATTAAAAAACCGCCCACATCTAGATCCTCCTCAGTCCTCTCTATAACAACAGTGATTACTGGATATTTATTTTTAGCGCTCGCTGGACGATTTGACCGCAAGATTATGGTGTGGATTACAAGCAAGTACAAAGTAACCCACATTTTCCTGACACCCTCACCCCCTCCTTTTATACCTGTATTGAATTTATTTGTTGTTTTTGTTTACATCTTGACTGCAAAAGGCACATTTTATTGTTGACTGCGTCTAATGCATCTTTGTCTGTGTTCTCTGATGAATTAATTGCAGAAAGTGCTGATTGAATTGATTTCAGAAGCCTTAACAGAATGACAACAAAGCTCAACTTAACTTGCCTTATACTGACCTTTAATTACACTAATAAAGCTATTTCATTCATTCATTCATTCCTTTTCTTTTCAGCTTAGTTTCTTTATCAATCTGAAGTCGCCACAGCGGAATGAACCGGCAACTTGTTCAGCATATGTTTTATGCAGCGGATGCCCTTCCAGCTGCAACCCATCACTGGGAAACATCCATACACCCTCATTCACACACATACAGACAATTTAGCTTGACCAATTCACATGTCTCACATGTCTTTGGACTTGTGGGGGAAACTGGAGCACCCGGAGGAAACCCACGCCAACACAAGGAAAACATGCAAACTCCACACAGAAACGCCAACTGATCATCTTGCTGTGAGGCGATCATGCTACTCACTGCACCACCATGACGCCTAAATCTATTTCTGAAATTGGTAACTTTTCAAAGTATGGTATTGTGGTGGTAATTATAGTTACCATTTCACTGTATTGTTATGGCACATTTACTAAGTGAAAATGAGCCTAAAGAAAACCCAAATGTGATTGAAAAATATGTAATTACACAAAAAACGTCACCATGAATTACTTTGCCATCAACCAACAGCCATAATTTATCATATTTTAATTGTAAAAAGTGTTGGATTGAGAATTTATGTAATAATGAATTAAAAATAACGAATGATCATTTTAATTCGTTAAAAATTGCACAACACAACCCCATCTTCACCTATTTCTGTTTACTTTTGTCACATTTTCAGTCTAAAGGCCTTAAGCTCAAACATATTTATTAATAAAAAGAATTATTGGTTTATACTGAATCTCCTACCTTATTTATTTATTATTACTTTGTTTATTTATTTTTAAATATTGTGTGTGTGTTTTACTTTTACTTTTTTGCTTAGTTTCGAGGTTGTGCTGTATTGTTAACTCATAAAAAAGCAAAATAAATACATACAATTAAAACAAATAAATAAATAGGAGTTATAATGGACTGGGAATTATATCTAACACTGTTAATCACAAATAAAATGTATAAAAACAACTGACCTTACCTCAGTGGCGTCCCAGCACAACACTATTATTTCTGTTTTATCTTGATGTGTTTCAGCCCAAGGATATCGAGTTCAAACCTTTCATAATGGATAACTAACCAAAAGTCTTAGTCCAGTTTCCTCTTAACAAGATTATAATTGTTCAGTCAACCGTTTTGTATTGCGTATGGAGAAATAATATGACTTGTCGTGAGGTTAACATCAAAGTGGTCAAGTAGTATCATCATCAGCCATTGTTTTGATCAGCATTCGCCCTCTACTGGAGAAATACCCACACAACCAACGCTCTTCAGGAAGCCCTTCAGGATTCCGTCACAGTGTTTCAACCAATCAGCGCGCAGATCAACAGACCCTGCCAGCCAATCGGTGCTCATATCAACACAACCCGCAACAATGGAGGCGAGCATGAAGCCCGTGGGTGTGTGACAGCATGTCAACGGCAAATCAAGCACAAATCCCCCAATATGATAGTACACGCTTTCTGGACGGACAATTAACAGTTACACGTGTGAAATCGACAGGATGGCTTCGTGGTCGGAGAAAATGCTACAGCTCCTGCGTCGAATGAATAACTTTCACTTACCAGGTGGGGGAGATATAAAAATCATATGACAGAGCAATACATATGCATGTTGTACAGTATGAATGGACGTCATATATGGGTCAAATACCGTACTGAACTGTAACGTCACATATGGGTCAAATAACATACAGAAAACCCATTTGCAATGCTCCTTTGTAAATTATGTGTTAAAAGACTGTAATCTAGTTATTGAAATTGATTTTTGACAGTTTTTTTAATAGGAAATCATACACACAGTAATGTTAATTTTAAAAAGTCATATACACTAGGCTACTAGGTATTCAGAAGTACAGTATATCGTCATTACGTTGTTATAGTCAACACTATCACAAAATACCATTAATAATCGTGTAGTATTATAACTTTTTAAGTTATACAAAAATTAAAATTGTTACATTCGCAGTGTTCAAGGCTTAATAGGCTGTATTGTTTTTTTCAAACAAACTTTTTACGTATATGAATGGTCTCATTTATAGTCCTGATGTGCTTGAACACTGTACAATGAGGCTGAATTTGTAAACAAGTTGAACTAAACTGATTAATGAAACTACTTATTTAGTGACCGAAGTCACAGCTGTTTTAATGGAGCTAATAACTAATAAAGTTCAGTTGTATTTTTTAAAGGTAACTTTAACATAACTTCTGTAACAAATGTAGCTAAATGGAACTAACATTTATGTCGTTAACACTTACAATGCTTTTGCCATTTAATTTGTTTGAAACATTTATAAATCAATACAGAATGAATATATTTAATATAATATACAGCAGGAAAAGTAAGTATTGAACACGTCACGTTTTTGACTGGAATTGAGCTGTTGACATGGAATTGAACCAGATTATGGATAAAAACCCAACCAATACAAACACAAAAAATAAAACAAAACAAAAATCTGAAGAATGTCTTAAGTGTAATTAGTGTCTTAACTACTGAAACGTATTTAATACTTTATATAAAAGTCTTTTTTGGTGATGGTAGCTTGATGCAGCTCATATGGAGAATGAAGTCACATGGATTCCTCAGGTGTGTTTTTTTTCACAGACGCCGACAGAGTGTAAAGATCTCTATGGTTCTGATCAAATCTGATCTTTATTTTGTATTTTCTATTGGATTCAAGTCAGGTAACTGGCTGGGTCATTCTACAGCTTCATTTTCTTTCTCTGAAACTATTTGAGTTTCCTTGGCTGTGTTTTGGATCATTGTCTTGCTGAAATGTCCACTCTGGTTTCATGTTTATCGTTCTGCTAAAGTAGATGTTGGACTGAGGCAGCTAATATTAATTTACAATGATGAAGGGCAGAGGGTTGCTGAAGAACTACTGAGAGATTTCAGCTGCAGTCTGGGCTGTCACTGCCTTTCTTCACCTCCCTTTCTTTATGTGTTCAATACTTTTTCCCTGCTTCATTTAATCTTATTACGCCTAACTTAAACTAATTAGAGTTGTTTTCTTTGCATATGGATTTCTTTCGTTGTTACCAACAAACGGAAACAATTTCAAGTCAACGGCACCAAATGTTTTCTGAGTAAATAATGACGTGTTCAATTATTTTCGCTGCTGTGTATAAATATATATAATGAATCAATACAGAAAAAAATATGCAGTTATTATACCTGTTAAAGTATCATTTTTGCAGCTTATGGAATTATAGTAAAATCAAAAAGCATGATAAAAGTGTCAGAAATCATCTCAACATGAAAATTTGTTCTTGTAATATGGCTACTTCACCTTAATTTGTTTTCTTTTTGCATCTCTTCAGCATAGATGCATGCATTTATTTCCTTGACGTCAGTGTTTTCCTTTACTCCAGGTTCCATTTTAGAGAGCTGTCTGCGATTTGAGGTGGCTGGAGAGCAGGTTGGATGGATTTCCCCAAAAGTAGCATCAGTTCTTGGTCGTTTTCCCTCTGTCTTCAGACCCTACGGGAGCGCAATTACCTTCTGCTCCAGTCTCGACACGTTTGCGAGCAGATCGGTGGCTGTGGATGAGGTCTTGCAGGAGCTCAGGAGAGATGCTTCCTTCACCTGTCTAATAGGCTGGAGAGATGAGGTGAGACACAGTTGCACATCTTCATTCTTACTCCTTGAGCATGTACAGTTGAAGTCAGAATTATTAGCCCTCGTGAATTATTAGCCCCCTTGTTTATTTTCCCCCAATTTCTGTTTAATGGAAAGAATTTAACACGTTTCTAAGCATTATAGTTTTAATAACTCATTTCTAATAACTGATATCTTTTATCTTCGCTATGATGACAGTATATCATATTTTACTAGATATTTTTCAGGATACTAGGATTCAGCTTAAAGTGTAATTTAAAGACTTAACTAGGTTAATTAGCCAGGTTAATGTTAATTAAGCAAGTCATTGTATAATGATAGTTTGTTTTATAGGCAATATAAAAACATTATTGCTAAAGGGGGCTAATAATAATGACCTAAAAACGAATTTATTCTAGCCAAAATAAAACAAACAAGACTTTCTCCAGAGGAAAAAAATATAGGAAATACTGTGAAAAACTCCTTGCTCTGTTAAAGACCATTTAGGAAATATTTGAAAATAAAATTAAATAACTATACTTATTTAAGGGATAGTTCACCAAAAACTGAACATTGTGTCTTGTTTTATTCATCATTCACTAGTTCACAAACCAGTTTGAGTTTATGTTGAATATAAAAGTATACTTTGAAATACGCTGAAATCTTGTAACCATTGACATGCATAGTATTTGTTTCTTCTACTATGGATTGGTTACAGGTTTACAACATTATTCAAAATATCTTCTTATGAGTTTAACAGAAAAAAGAAACTCATGAAGGATTGAAACCACTTTTTCATTAAATGTTTCATGTTTGGGTGAACTTGCCCTTTAACACTCATAACAGATTTTGTTCCTTTTGACCTGAAGAGATTTTTTTAAACATCCATATTTTATATGGGATGAATATATAGGGAATGAAACTTTGCAAATGCTTTAAGAACCTCAAAATACACACCATTTATTTTTACATGCTTTAAGAATATCAAGATACACATCATTGTTTTTACAGATTACTTTTAAAAGATATAACCATTTTTAAAAAAAGTTTCAAAATGGGGAATTTTAGATCCAGCTATGTATGTTATACATTTAAGTGTCAGGAAAAAAAGTAAAATTATCTCTCAAGTTTTATCAATGTCAGTAAACTTTTGTAAACTATATTTTGCTTTTCACCTGTAGCTAGCACATGTTTGGTGATAAATCTGGTTGAAAAATGAAATATTGAGAAACCACAGCGGCATGAACATTCAGGGTAAAAGTGAAAGTTTACGCTAGGGCTGCACGATATTGGAAAAATCCAACATTGCAACATTTTGTTTATCTGTGATATATATTGTGATATGAATACAATTTCAACAGATGACGTGAATATATCTTTTTAGAAAGAAATCATAATTTTAGATGTCGATGCTGAAACGATATATTGCGCAGCCTAATAAATCTTAGCTTAGTTTCTTAAAAGTTTGAGTTCAAGAATGTTTATGTTGTGTTGATGTCTTTTTTGAAATAAATAAGTTGGTTTCATAAATTTGGACTGCTTTTAATTCTATCTTTTTATGTATATTAGATTTAATTTTTGTTTGCTTTATGCGTAATTTGAAAATTCCGCTTGATAAAAAAGCATACGCAGTTATACTATGGTAACAACATTCCTTCATTCATGAGAATAAACTTAAAATTTAGATATAAAAACATTATATCAATAAATTAAAACTAGTATGTCTAGTTTTTTTTATACTTCCGTACCATTTCAGACACTTTATTATTTATCAGATTGTATTTTATTTTTAGCAATATGCTGTGATGCCCAGGTACTGTGACCCTCCACTGATGTACATGGAGAGAGCAGCTACAAGTATGTTAATGAAGTATTAATCTCATGCTTGAGTTCTGCTTTGTGATGGACAAGAGCCACTTAAAGCTGTCATGAATAAATGCAGGTCTGTTTGGAGTGAAGCGGTACGGTGTCCATGTCAATGGCTACACTCGGGACTCAAGCGGCAATCTCAACATGTGGCTGGCACGGCGATCCCTGACCAAACAGACATATCCAGGAAGACTGGATAACATGGTAAATAAATAATTATTTATTTAATTAAACAGCAGATTACAAGTAGTGCAGTGCCAAACAAACACCACTAGTTAAGGTGAGTGGTCTGACTGCTTAAAAATATCTCAGTTTCATCTATTTCTTTTTTTACTCACTCATTTATTTGTAACCTAGCTTAACTTTTTTTTAATTTCTTTTCTTGTGCATGTTTGTTTTTAAGTATGAGTGTAATTTTATTTTATTTTGAGGGGATAGTGGGAAAATAAGAAAACTAAGTCTGTAATTTTTAATATTCTGTTATATATGCTACTATGTATGGCAGAGGTTCTCAATCTCGGTCCTGGAGGTCTGCTGAGCTGCAGATTGTAGCTCCAACTTGCCTCAACACACTTGCACGGATGTTTCTAGAAAGCCTAGAATGGCTCAATCCCAATTCTACCCCTTAGCCCTTGTCCTTACCCCTACCCCTTGTATATGCAAACAATCATATGATTTAATACATTCATAACCGCGCTCGTGTTTTACCCTACATGCTTTTAAAAAAACGTTAAAATAAAAAAACGCTAAATTTTGCTATCTATAATCCATAATAACTCCTCAATTATGACGCCTCAATCTCAATCTCCGGCTGTGGGAGATAGACAGCACAGTGACACACATGTAGGAAGAAGGTCTTACATAGTGTTTGTGAGAAATACTACAGTAAGAACTTTCCCAATGATTATTTGATGTACGTGTGTGGAGTTAATTCAAGCCTTTCTGCAACGATGAGTCACTCACAATGTTGTTGAAAAGTTCACGCACACACACACACACACACACACACACTGTGCACATTTAACTGTGCACTGTTTTTGCATGACAAATGTGACAAGATAGACGTTAATGTCCACTGCTGTATGGGTATCTGTTATGTTATGTTCAAAATAAACCAGATTAAATGTCCACAAACCGGGACTGAAACGTCTTCTTTTATAATTGTACTGACACGTGGCTGTGGTGATAAAGACGGTTAAATTACAATAATTTATTACAAACATGCACTGTTTTTTAAAAAAATGCATGGGGATCCCTGTGTGGGGATGCATTTTTAAAAACGTCCATCAAAGTGCTCTCAGCTTTTTTGAAGTACACTAATATACACGTGATCTCAAACCTAATCAGCAGAAGACTAAAATCCACAAATCCGCTATTTTGATTTAATGGGGTCTTTAAAAGATTTGTTTTCTCACCCAGGCGGCTGGAGGACTGGCAGCAGGCTGTAGCGTAAGGCATACCATGGTAAAAGAGTGTGAAGAGGAGGCCTGCATCCCTCCAGGCCTGGCAGAGCAAGCGCGTCCTGTGGGTACAGTGAGGTGCTTAATCCGTCTTTTCATTTTCATGCCACTCTTCAGCTTTTGCAAAAAATTGCAAGCTATTACGAAGCACAAAAGCAATTGGGAACTGTTGATTTCTTTAAGGTTAAAGATGCATGTTGCTGTTGTTTTCTGTTTAGAGATACAAGGGGAGATATAAACTCTCTCAACTGTGTTGCAAGAGAGACTGATTAACACAGCAGAAATGCCAGAAATAGCTTCCAGCTGGCAGGTTTCCAGAGAAATATTATGTTCGCTCAAATGAAGATGACCAGGAATCGAGTTTAAACAAGCGTCAGTGTGATCAAAGACGTGCAAATGCCTGGATCATTTCTGCCTGGAAACTGATTTACTATGTTTAGCTAAATTGAAAGACATTTCGCAATCTCAAATCTCCTTTTTCATGCCTCCCTCTGTCTCTTTTCTGTGTAGCTACACCTACGAAGATGATGAAGGAATATTTCCGGAGTGTCAGTTCGTCTTTGATTTAGAGCTGCCTCTCAATTTTCAGCCTCACATTGGAGACGGAGAAGTGCAAGCGTTTTACTACTATCCAATAGAGAAGGTGAAGGCAACTATTGATTATAAATGAGTGCGTGCGTAAGACTTTGATGCTCACCAAGTTTATATTGATTTGATGGAAAATTATTTTTAAGGAAAGAATCCTTAAAGGTGCGGTAAGTTTGACACCCAGTGGTTGAACTAGGTACTGCACTCCTGGTTCAAAACACACACAAGCGAAGGTTGCCATATTGACAACACCAACAGGAGTGTGCCTGGCTATCGAGCCTAAAGGCTGATTTAAGTCGTGTTCTAAATAAAAGCAACAGCCCGTGATAGAAGGAATATTTTTATATTAAAAGGACTTTTTGTCCTAATCAACACCTGAAATGTTTATTTTAGAAACTGCTTCTATTTTTTTTTTGCAGCTGAACAACAGGATAAACTGACAATGATCACCTCATGTGCTTTATTCAGTGTTGAATGCTAATATTGTGAGCTTGAATGCCATTTTACATGACATTTATTGCCATACAACTGAAAGCAGAAGCAGATAGTTCACCTCAGATGTAGAAAATTTAATAAATCGTTTGAAATATCAGTGATTCAGCAGGTACATATAATAATGTTAAAGAGGTTTAATATATATTAATAAGATTATAAACCTTACCATTTTGTTGAAGTGTAGTAAGTGCACTATTCTGTGCTTCCGAATGGCTATATTTAAATTTCTGTCATGTTTTGTTTGGTGCAAACAGCCAGATTGCTTATCACTGCAAATCTCGTCACGTAGTGTGTTAGTACACGGTGTTACGATGTAACCTGCACATCTAATGTATACATTTGTAATGTTTACATTATTTGCTAATTAATAACCACCTCATGTGGAACTCTGAATCTGCATCTCACTTCGGAGTCTGCTACTGTCCACCGGAGGTCGTTTTTCGGTCACAGACGTATACTTTTAGAGCCTTCCTGACTAATTGAATGAAATACGCCATTTTCCACCAAGGCAACCCAGGGTGCTGAAATATAATTGGCTAAACTGCCATTGGACGGGTTAAATGACCAAAACAAAGACAGATGTTCCACCACAAAATGCACATTTTCAAAACAGAATAACTGTCTTCAGCATTGTTTATCAGACAAACAAGAATGTTCACTTAGCATGTTTCTATCTGCAAACATATCATGGTATTGTTATGCTTAAGAAGAGTCAAAAACATGCATACAATGCAATAGTTCACCCCAATAGAACAATTGGGGACAACTGACAATTGGAGTATGAGAGAATGATGACAGAAGTTTAATTTTTAATGAACTATCACTTTAAGCAGCTCAACCTACCTTCAGCATTGATGCTTATAACTATCTCCTTGTTAGTTTGTGACATATGGAGAACCGTTTCCAGGTTCAAGCTGCTACTCGGTTGAATTGAGAAAATATTTGTTTATGACCACTTTTTAGTCATATTAAAGTGAGTTTTATAAAAAATCATGGTGTACACCACAGTCTCTGGACTTGCTGCATCACAGACACCAATATCTGAACAAATTATAAAACAATCATCACTATCTGGCCATCGGATATTAGGCATGGATATATATATATATATATATATATATATATATATATATATATATATAAAAATTGCGATCGTGATTTTCCAAAGTATTACAGCACTTTCTAAACATTTATTATTACATTTGTTGAGCTCGAGTCTAGAAGCTGCTTTGTGTGATGTCACACTTAACAAGTGGATTGTTAATAACTGAGCAACAAATCAGCATATTGGAATAATTCTGAAGCAGACTGGCTGAAAGTCAGCTTTGCCATATGAATAAATTCATTTTCTGAACATATTAAAGTAAAAACTTTATCTGAGATTACAGTAATATATCACAATATAGTCTTTCATAAAATAAAAAATAAATCATTATTGACTTGAGCTTAAAGGGATAGTTCAACCAAAAAAAAAGTCTGTCATCATTTACTAAGCCTGGACATGCTTCAAACCATTATGAGTTTCTTTTCTTCACACGACAGAAGATATTTTGAAGAAAGCTGGAAACATGTAACCATTGACTTCAATAGTATTTGTTTTTCCAACTACAAAAGTCAATAGTTGCAGGTTTTCAGCTTTCGTCAAAATATACTCATAAATGTTAGGAGCCACTTGAAGGTGAATAAATATTAAGTTTTAATAATTTAACTATACTTTTTTTTAACTTAAGAGCATTCAAATATTATTATTCCAAACATTTAACTTAACCTGTAGAAAACGTATTTAGACGTCACCATAGATTATAAATAATAGCGACATGGCAAAATGTGTGCACTTTCCTAATCTTACCCACATTTTCCGGTGTGATGTTTTCTCAGGTTAAAGATCTTCTGGTCAGTGAGGAGTTTAAGCCAAACTGTGCCATGGTGGTTCTGGATTTCCTCATCAGACACGCCATTATCGAGCCAGACTCAGGTTTGTTATACACTGGAGATGAAATGGTGAATCACCTAGTGGAATTTGATAGTGTTATCTATGCAGTTTTTAAACAAAAGAAAAATCGAACATGAAGGCTGTAACTTACGTTTCATGTCATTCCAGAGCCATATTATCACGAATTTGTGGCTGGATTGCACAGATCACTATAAAGACTGACTGGTGGTGCTAAGACCTGTGTGAACCTTCAGCATTGTGGAATTTCTATCTTTTACCTCGACTTTTAAAAATGTACGCATGTGAAGCTGAAGACCACATCGAGCTGGTGAAGAAATGAGGTAAATTATGCAAACGTCATCCGAAGAAGAAACACAAAATAAAGACCCATGCAAAGTTACCCTATAAGAATTTATTTTTTCAGTACATTTCAAATGAGTCTGTGGAAATCCAAAGATGCACTGGTATACAAAAGATAATTGACGCATCAAAGGCTTTTTTTCTTACAATGAAATGCAGAATCTCTTCTAGGAAATTACTTGCATTTAATAATATGGCATTAAACAGCTCTCTCTCACTCTCAGAATCACATTTCACTACTTCTTTCCTTCTTTATTTCAATTCTAAGATACTAGAATTTGTAAAATATGCAAAAATGATATAATATAAGCCAGTAGAATGTCACAAAAAAATAAAACATGAAAAATGCACAGTACAGGAGAGGAAAGAGGGGAGTAATAAAAAGATACGGAGTGAAAATGGAGGGAGGTTCTCGTTTATACAGTGAGATAAAACAAATATTTGATTTCTGCACACCAAATAAAAGCCTGTCATGCAGGCAGAGTAATACGGGGTAAATTACGTTACTGTCACCTATGATAAAAACTTATATCCAAAATGGAACAGTGTCTGACAGTCAACATACAGAGCTGCAGTTCTGCTTGGAGCTCCACGAGGGCTGATTAACCCAAAGTTGTTGTTTTTTTCTTATTTTGTTTAATTACAATACATGAGCAAGCACATAAAATACTCACAAAAAAGGTGAATTAGTATGATCATTGCTTAATGCATCTTACTTAGGATTTTATAGGCAAATGGCAACAAAGTACAAGATATACTTAACTGGAATAAAGAATTGTAAGACTACCACTACTTTCAGCTACTTTAAACCAGCGATTAAACCGTCGATTCTGCGACAGGACAGGAGGGCACAGAGGAACCAGTTGTGTTAACCAACAGTATTAGCATGTTAATGCAAGAAAGAAATATATATATATATCGTTAAACAGAAAAATCAGGCATGAATGTTTTACATAAGACGGTTCCTGGGAGGTTTATAAAGGTAGTCAACTGGAGTATTACATTGTGCGCCAATGTCTTGATCCAAAAAAACAACTTCCCGCTTGACATGTAGCATAAATGATGTAGGGTACTAACTAATGCCTTTTACACCCTGAATAATGCACTTAGTGCCAAAAAAGGAATCTTTTTTTAGACCAAGTTCTTGCTTACAGTGCTGATCTTCTAATCAGAGGGGCCAAAGAATACATGGCATATAATCCCACCCTGAATGCAATCACTGTGAATCCACGTCAATCTTTACCCTACAAATACGCTATCCTTGCTCTGTGATCAATCAGTCTGAAGGCTTAAGGTCAACTAATCTTGATTTAAAAGAGGACTGATGGCCTTTTGTGTAATGTTTGAGTCCCTTTTGTGTGCCGGTGCAGCTGTCCCTACTATCTTCTGTGGTTTCCTTTGGCCTGGATTGAAAATGACCCTCCCTGAACCCCCGAGTACATAATTAACACTAGGGGCTGTTTCTTCCCTCTATTTGCGAACTTTTAGAGCTCTTTCATATTCCTTGGCCGTGTTTGGTTACCCCTTTCCCTCCCTCGTTCTTCTCGTTTTCCTCTCGTGTTCTCTAGAGCAACGCGCAGGCATTCTTCTTGCCACGTTTCTTGGCTTGGAGCGCCGCTCTTGTGGCCATTTCAAACACTTCCCTCACGCCGTCCTTAGTTTTAGCTGAACACTCAAGGTAGCCGAAGGCATTGATGCGATTAGCCATGTCTCGTCCCTCCTCTGGTTTAACTGGTTCCTGTTCAGAAAGGAAACCATTAACAGGGCAATAGTGCATTACATTAACTCTAAACAATCAAATAACATTACAAAACAGTGCAACAGCCTTTTCTTAGTATGGGTTTTTTCTGCATATTTATGTGTGTGTGTGTGTGTGTGTGTGTGTGTGTGAAGCATAATATATATTATATGTAATATATATATATATATATATATATATATATATATAAGTACAGTTTGATGGCAAAATTACCAACCTTTATTATTTTTTACAATTATTTCCCAAGTGACATATAACAGAGCAAGGAAATATTCACAGTATTTCCTATTATATTTTATCTTCCAGAGTACAATTTTTTAAATATTAGTTTGGCTGTAATAAAAGCTGCTTTAATTTTGTTATTTCATGGTCTGTTGAAATTCTTGATTCTGATTGGCTGGAGGGTGTGGTATATTTCGTTGAAACGCACAGGTAGTTCCAGTCAGTTTTGATCACAGTTCGAAATAAATGCGCTTCTCCCAAACAGTTACTATAGCAACTCGCTTGTGCTGCGCTTGAAATCAATGAGGGCTTTTAATGGTGGACGGGAAATCCGCAAAATTAGGAAAATACTCATAAACTATCCTACAAAATCAAGTTTTAAGAGTTTTTCAAGCGAGAATATGATTATTTTAAAGTCAAATCGGCAGTTTGTGTGCATGAATAGCGCGTCTTTAAAAATTTTGGAAGCTCCAGGCGGTCAGCGGCAGCTCAGCGAACGGCTCCCCCCGAGGGAAGCTTAATGTCGGCCAGACCATCCAAGACCCGCGGCTGGATCTAATCTCTTGCATCTCTGTTGTTTAATCGGGATATATAATTAATCTTTTGGTGTATCTAACGGTCAGTCTCTGGACATTTGAACCTATATAATTTGTTCTCAGGTGTTTTTGACCGATCGCAAGTAAGTTTCATAATTAATTTATGACCGTAAATAATGTCATATCGCACTGATCCTGCGTGTTTGGCTGATTGCTTTTGTTTTAAAGAAGATAAATAAAGCAGAATGTTCTCCTACCTGTCCTGATATGTTCTTTCATTATGCAAACTTTACCTATATTTAACAGCAGAGATTTTGGCTGCTTCAAAGACTCTAGAATACACTTTTTTGTCAAGACAAAGCCAATATACAGATCCTCCCTCGTCAGAGAAGCGGTAGAAAGTAGACAAAAGAAACGCGTGTCTGAGAATGTGTTATTTGTCCACCTGTTATCGGACTAATCTTATATTAGCAGATATAAAGAGTACATGCTCTTTCTCCCTCTCTCTGTCTGCATGCCTGTCAGTCTGTCACAGCTGATTCAGTGGAGGGACTAGAAAATCGATCATGTAAAAACGGACAGAAATTCGGTCCGCTGCAAACAGCAAAACTATTTTAAACTTATGCCTACCTTGGCAAATGACCATGGAATAAGTAGGATAATCAACAGCTTGCCGTGCGTTAAAGGATTTTAATGCACTTCGCGGAGGCGACCACACTTCGCTGCGCGTCGTGTGGTTCTTAGCCTCCATGTCGTGCATTAAAATCCTTTAACACACGGCAAACCGTTGATTATCCCTTACTTAAATAATAAAGGTTAATAATATTAGCCCACTTAAGAAATTTTCATTTCTAGATTGACTACAGAACAAACTACTGTTGTCCTAACCGAACTTGCTTAGTTAACCTAATTAAGCCTTTTAATTGCTCTTTAAACAGAATACTGATATCTTCAAATATATCTAGTAAAACTGTATGTTCTGTCATCATGGCAAAGACAAAACAAATGAGTTATTAAAATGACTGTTTAAATATTATAAATAAATAAATAAATAAGAATATACAACTAGTCTCACACTTATCCTATGTTCAGTAATACTGGGTATATACAGAAATCAGAGAGCGAAATTTTTTAACACTCTTTCCACACATTTTAAGACTTAATCGCCACTTTAGGTTTCAGTCAATACAGTATATTTACTGTTTTATAATAACTAATTGTAAGAAACAAATCCTAAATTAAAACTTAATTATTATACTAATTAAAAATGCTAATAGGTAGCGCTAATAACATCAGGAACAACAGTGTGTCACTAGTCACAGCAGTAAACAAAGCAGCGTGATG
>CAIGQQ010035257.1:4009881-4022229 GCA_903798035.1 Danio albolineatus | reverse complement strand
AGATAGATAGATAGATAGATAGATAGATAGATAGATAGATAGATAGACAGACAGACAGATGAATGGATGAATATACAAAGATAGATATACAGATGGATGGATGGATATACAAAGATAGATATACAAATAGATAGATAGATAGATAGAATGACAAACAGATGAATGGATGAATATACAAAGATAGATATACAAATAGAGATAGATAGATAGATAGATAGATAGATAGATAGATAGATAGATAGATAGATAGATAGATAGATAGATAGATAGATAGACAAACAGATGAATGAATGAATATAAAAAGATAGATATACAAATAGATAGATAGATAGACAAACAGATGAATGGATGAATATACAAAGATAGATATACAAATAGATAGATAAAACTAGAATAACAGACAGATATATAGATAGACATAGATGTTTCTACAGATTTGTTTAATATGCCTTCTGCATAAAGAACAAATGTGCGCACACACACCCACCCAATAGTTAAAAAAAATCTAAGTTTGTACCGTTTTTAACATTTCTTTTAAATTTATTTAGAGTTTATTCTCACTGAGGGTGCATTTATTTAACCAATAATAATGATTAAAATAACAGCAACTGAAAATACCACATTCACTATATTATAACATTTTTATTATAATACAGCTGAGGAGAGTCAAATGTACAGTCAAACACAAATTAACAGGATAATTAATGATAATATGCAGTCTACTCTTCTGAAGAGGGGAGAACAATCGTGCTTGGATCGTAGTAATTTTCAGTCAGGACGGGAAGACCAGCAGCTTCCCTCTCTACGATCAACCTTTCAGCTTCCCGACGAGCCCACTGCCTCATGCTGGAGGACAAAAAGAGAGAAAACATCATAATTGAAACAAATGGAAAAGCACTGTTGACTCAGACGGGGGAAATAGGAAGGGCACACCTGGAAACTAACACATCTAAAAGGGAATTCATTATTAAACGGCTTGAAATTACATAAATAAAATAATAATGCGGTATATGCACCAGACCTTACATTTTCAGCCAGCCAGTCTCAGCGCTTCCGATGAATCTTTACATCCTAAAATTGGCATGTTTAAGGTGTGATTTCTTTAAAAAAATTGTAATCTTCACTGCCTGATAGACATACGATATAAAGTGAGTCTCAGACCGCCATGAAGTGCTACATCTAATTCCATTTCCCCCCGTCATGTCTTTAACAGTTAATTTTACCCCTGTGTTTTCAATGGAGTTTCTGCACTAGCCTGCTTATCCTGGCAGCTCTAGCGGTTAGACAGTCTTTCATCTCGTTTAACGCTTGAACAAGTAAATGAATGTTCAAGGATCCGTTTACACTAATACGTTTTAGTTTTAAAACGGCGTTTTAGAATGAAAACGATCCACGTCCACACTGAAAAGATCTCCGTCCACACTATACCACTGAAAATGCACATCACATGACCACACACACACATTCTGGCATGCGCTGCAGTGTATGCACACATCTGAGCTCCAGGCAGTCAGCAGGTGCTTTGAGCACACTCTATCTAATAGGATAAGTTAATATATAGATGTATGTAACTAAGTAACACTATATTGTATAAACTTATTGTATGTTATATTTTTATAACGGCAATTATTGATTATTAAAAGTGATATTCAGCAAAATAGACAGGGTGTGTTTAATGTTTTTTAAAGAAAATGAAAGGAGGCAGGCGCCACAGTGGCATAATGGGTAGCACGTTTGCCTCACATGAAGAAGGTTCCTAGTTCAAGCCTTGGCTGAATCAGTTGGCATTTCTGTGTGTAGTTTGCATGTTCTCCTTGTTGTTGTGTGGGTTTCCTCCGGATGCTCTGGTTTCCCCCACAAGTCCAAAGACCTAGTATAGGTGAATTGGGCAGGCTAAATTGTCCGTAGTAAATCAGTGTGTATGGATGTTTCCCAGAGATGGGTTGCAGCTGGAAGGGCATTCGCTGCATAAAACATATGCTGGATAAGTTGGCGGTTCATTCCGCTGTGGCGACCCCAGATTAAAAAAGGAGACTAAGCCAAAAAGAAAATCAATAAATGAATGAAAGGAGGCAGTTATATTATAGGCTCCGTCTTGTTATAAATATGCATACAGTGAAGATGACGGTCACATAAATATGTAGCTGCACAATGACTCAACATTCTTAGTGTCTGTTAAGTTAATATCAAAATGAAAATAGGCAGTTCCTTATATCATGTTTTCAATTTATTGTTAAGATAGTGAAGCAACGTAGTCAGGGTGATGCGAATGACGTTATACAGTACAGTTTGTCCTCTGGAATTTGTTTTCCATATCGAACTTGTGAAGTCTGAACTTAAGCAAAGGGTGCAAGACTGAACTTTGTGCACTATTGAGGAAAAAGCACCAATCAACGGCCTCTTCAGCTTTTCAAAAACTCCGGGGTAGTGTGAATGGAATTAGTGTATTAGTCTATTTATCTGATTGTATTGTAATGACATTACAACATTGATGCTGTAAAAGAAACCTTATGAAATTGAAAATAGTCACATTAAGCTTTCACTGGAAGTTTATCATTGGCTGAAAAACACTAGCTGTGTGCATATACCCCATTAACCATTTTAGAGCATCATTTAACAGCTAAATTCTTAACAGTTCCTCCAAAAATATAAAACTATCCCAATTTTTTACCTGAACTTACACATCCTCAAGCTGTACATGCCTTTCAGACAAAAACAACCAAAGATGCATTAAATAATAATGAAAACATTAAATTTAAATATATATATGGTATATATAATAATGGTAAAAGTAGAATATAATTTAATATAGCTCAGTTTGTCTGTGGCATATACACCTAGGATGGGTTGAGGGTCAGTAAATTCTAAGATAATTTTCTGTTTTGGGAAAACTCAAATCAAAATAAAGCTTTTTATTATTATTATTGTTTTTAGAAACCATCATCATCATGATCGTCGTCATCATTACAATGTTAGGTTGTTTGTGCTGGATTAGATCAGAAGATATCAAAGTCATCAAGAGTATTATCACACTCATCTTCAGCCATTTAAACAGATTGGACAGTCCATTTAAATATTATCTGTCTCAAAAACTCTTCTCAAACATTTACAGTATACAAAAACAACACTTTCCAAATCTTTCCTGGTTGGTATGTGTTAAAATATCATAACATAGTACTGGAAAATAGTAGTTTCAAAAGCATGTTAAAATAGCAAATAAATATGTTTTTGTTTTAAAGGCCCCAACTCAAGTTTCTTTCTTCTGTTGAACACAAAAGAAGATATTTTGAGGAAGGATGGAAACGGTTAACCATTGACTTTTATTGTGGCTACCAGTTTCCAACATTCTTCTTTTGTGTTCTGAGGTTTGGAACAAGTGAAGGGAGAGTAAATGATGACACAATGTTCATTTTTGGATATTATATAGGGTGTTTACACACTGTGAGGCTGAACTAAATATACATAGAATGTTTTTGTAGGATTTGCCCATGCATCCAAATCCATGTTATGTGCTAGGCTGAATGCCCATGTTATATGTCCATAGATCTGATGCTGTTTTCACCAGCTGAGAACTAAGAAAAAGCTTATGAAATTGGTTAAAGAGTAAAATGTGTCCAAGAAATTCTTTAGGAGACCTGTACTGAAATGTAATGAGCAACATAGCTCCTACGGCAAGAAAAACACTGGTATTTTAAAGTGTATCTGTCTATTTTGTGGTTATACCTTAGTGCTGGGCCACATGTTTTGAGGATATATTTCCAATGAGATATGGGATGAGAAAACATAGTTAAAATCAATATGGGGGTTTGTTCAACTTATAGCAGGGGTGTGAAGAACGTGTGTGTCTGCCTCACGGTCCTTTGCTGATCGCATTCCTGCTCTCCTGTCATATCTGTATTGTCTACAAAGCATAAAAAGCCCATCCCTCCAAAAAACTATATAAACAGAATTACTGACATGGTGGTGACTTGTTTATATGATGATGATGAGATGAATGCAATGATTCCAAACTAATGTCCAATAGAAATTATTTAAATCTGTCTCCATCTCACCACCCTGAACGTTCTGAAAAATAAGAGTGAATGACAGACTAACTGAAACGAATCTGGACTCATTCCACTTGTTTGGTGCGCACAAAGGTTCATGAACACCCACATGCTAAATAGTTCAGTGCAAATAACAGTCAGCTCATTTATGCACACTTACCCGTGATCTGGTAAATAGTGAAGAAAAGTGCTTCCAACAACAATGACCAAAGAAATGGAAAAGAAAAAAGCCAATTTCATGTTCCATTCATCCACAATTGGGTCGTCGTGATGGAAGCCGTGAAAATCTGGATTCTGAAAAGCAAAGACAAACATGTTCTATAGAAAAACCAGGATTTATGGGATTATGAAGCAAAGTAACACACAAAAAAATATCCAAACTAATATTTTATCAGTTTGAAATTACGATGATTACTTGATGATTGCAGCAACAACTAAAAAGACTAGAATAGAACCATTTCACATGAATAGCGAGGAATGCACAGTAAAATCCAGTGAAAATATTAGCAGAAAGAATTTACAATTTAGCCCATTCTCTTTTAAATATGCAGTATAATGCATACACTAAGAGATTATATGTATGCAATATAAACACTGGAGATGGGATATTGCAGTTCACAATGTAAACATACATCAGTGCAGGTCACATAGAGAATTAACAAAGAATTTACCAAACAGACACATTTATTAAACAATACTCACGCATCTCTTGTCAACAGAGCCCGTGTTAAATGTGCCCCAAGCATCATACACATGTATCTGTGGTCCTCTTACCTTGTCAAACGGGCTGACCTCTGCGTGTCCATGACTGTCCTGAAGCGGCGGAGCAAAGGGCCGCAGATCAGCGGGAACCGAAGCTCCGGACGCGCTGGACTGCGGCGTCTGAGAGACAAAACGGCTCCCCAGCGCCGAGCTCAGACGAACCCGAGACAGAGCGGGGCAGATTCGGCTCAAGCGTGAGAGCATTCTGCAGACTTTTCTGTACTCGAAGAGGTTTCGAGACAGCTACCGCTTCGAGTTATTTTTTCCGGGTTAAAACTAAGGACGGAAGGGTTTTCACCGTGCCTTACCGCCATCTAGTTTACCGGATGCGTCACAACATGGGGATTGTTGCTGAACAGCAGGTGTCTCTGTTTCACGAATCATGACTTTTGTGTGCGTGTTTGTGCTCAAACCAAACTCTAAACCGGATCTGTAAAATCATGTTTGAAAAATAATATCTAGAGGTTTGACTGGGAACTATTTTTGGAAACGTTTAGTTTTGTTTCTTGCAATGTCTCTATGGGTTATAAACATCTGTTGTTATATTTTGTTTTAACAATATACCCATGTGTTGGGACCCTATATTAGTGTCACTATTTTTAATACCGAATTTGACTTTTATATCACTAAATATATGTCTAGACCTACACACACGTAGATACTGTACATACTACAGTGAATACTGTAAATACTTAACATTGTAAGTTATTCTTCTGTAATTTATTCATCTTTTTGAATACAACATGGTTGATAAGTGTTACACTTTAATCTGTAGTTTAGATTAGTTTTAGCATCGGATTGCTAAGTTTTACGTAAAGGTATTTTAAGGTATGTGTGTGCCATGCAGTTGTCTTCATCGGTTTGTTATCTGACTGCAGAAGCAGGAAGTTCTCAAAACCACAGACGCTTCAGCTCTTCAACATGTTCCTCCCTCACAAGAAATCCAGTTTACACGCATGAGCCTTTGCAAATCTCTCATGCAAAAACAAGTATTCTGATGCTACAAATTAGACCACCAGTTCCTTTTTTTGCATTGCACCACAAGACTTAAATACTTCAACTTAAAATACTTCAAATTTATTCAGTGTACATCTTGCTCTACACAACAAGGTTTTGAGCTACTCAGGAGTCAATCAGATAATTATGTAACAACTACAGTACAATACGTTTCACTTAATAAAGTGTATAAAAACAATATTAACAAACAATGACGATATTAAAAAGCATCACGATCGAGGCCTTGGCACCTTTCAAAAACAACTTCCTTCCATTTAAATCAGTCTTAGCAGTGAGAAAGAGAGATTTTTTTTCTTCTTCTGAGGTTAAGGTATTTCCATTTGTCCGTTTGTAGACAAGCGTCTGTCTGATTCACACCCTCCTCTGCTTTCCATGTTTTCTTTGCTTTCCTCGTCCTGCTCTTCTGATTTCTGCTTCTGACGCAGTGCTTGATCTTTCTGTGAAGGGATGCGAAAGCTGGAGAAAGATCCACCCGAGGAGCGCTTTTCTAGATGAAAACAAACATGAGGTGAAGAAATACAGGGAAGTTAGAGGGAGTGAAATGCTTAACGGTAGCTTCACACTGCTAAAACAACAGATGTATTTTACAGGGTTGTTTTAAGGGAATACGGTTATGTGCATTTTGTTCTCTAAAACCACAGTGAGGAGGAGTGGTGCAGACCTAGATTGCATGCCGTACTATGTTTTGCATTAACCTCCTACTTGCTGAAATACCAAATTAACGAAAGCTACATATATAAATTCTCATCATCAGTTTCTAAATTCAAACCATTAAATATTCAGGCTGTAGTACATTACAGTACATTGCTTTGTGTCTTAAAATATGCATACCTCCTGGTCCAATGGGATGCATTAATCTGTTCATCTGAACGTTCCAGTGTTTAACATTGGTGCTGGCCTGACGAAGCTTCCTTTGAGCAGCCTGTCAGAATAAAAGATACAGATGCAGATCAATAAGGTAACTGTACAGTAGTACATTATTGAATAAATAACATTACTGATGAGTGCAAAAGAAATCACTAATTAGAAGTTTGGGTTCTGTAAGCAGGCTTTCTGCAGGTTTTACCAGGTCACAATTAAGACTTTAAGACCTTTTTAAGACCTTTATGAATGAAATTTCAGACTTATACAGGTCTAATTGCTAATGTTTTTTTTCTAATGGCCTAGTTGTACCAGCAGAATATTTTTACTTGCCCATCAACAAAAAAAAAACTATTTAGTAATTTATTTAGACACATAATTCTCAAAGACTCATATTTACAACTTAATATCTCAAAAACTAAAGAGATGCTTATTGACTTTCGCCGTAACTCTATTTCTAATGCTTCTACTACTACTATAAACGGCACTGATGTTGAGATAGTGAGTGAGTATAAATATCTGGGCACCATCTTGGATGATAAATTGAACTTTGAGGCCAACACTCAATTTATCTGTAAAAAGGCAAACCAAAGACTGTTCTATCTGAGGAAGTTGAAGGGGTTTAATGTGGATCGGCCTCTTCTTAGAACATTTTATTCTTCTTTTATTGAGTCTATTTTAACCTTTGCAGTAATATGGTGGTATGGTAATCTAAGGGTGACAAGTAAAAACAGACTTTCAAAAATTGTTCATCAATCTCAAAAGATTTTAGGTATGAATGTTAACAGTATTGGACAAGTGTATGAGGTGAGAGTTCTAAAGAAGGCTATGTCCATTTTAGCAGATGAGAACCACCCACTTAAAGTTTTGCCTCCTGCCATCAGGCAGAAGGTATACTTATTCTAGACGGGCAAGATCAAATAGATATTTGTATTCATTTGTTCCAACTACAGTTGGGTTACTTAATAAGCTTTAAGGATTTTTTTTTTCCTCCTCCCTCTCTATGATCAATTATTGTTACTGTTATCTTATGTTGTTGAGTGTGACTTGTTGCTGTTGATTGTCGGCTATTGCTGTAAATCTAATTGCCCTTCGGGGACAATAAAGACATTCTAACTCTAATTTACATAATGTTTCAAAACAAGTAAACTCTGGGTGCATACATACACACATTTTTTTCAACATAACGTTTCTCTACAAAAAATAAATAATTGACAAGCTTTAAAAACTATAATAATCTTAACGTAGTCTGTCCCGGTCAGTGTTCCCACCATTGTATTTATTGTGTATATGGAGAACTTTTAAACAAATGTTATTGTAAAGAAGAAACCATATTGATAAATAGAGTTAAAACAGAGTTTTGATCAAGTTTTATTGAGCTGCATTGTTGGTGATTGTATGCATCTTGGTCTGATTGGGTAGCTTTACCTGGACAAAGGAATATTAAGACCCGTTTAAAATGATTTAAGACCTACAAGACATAATTTCAGTGAATTTAAAGGGCACCTATTTTTTACCCCTTATATTTTACCCCATTTTTCATGATTTAGGATGAGTCTTTTGTGTCTCCAGAATGTGTCTGTACAGTTTCAGCTCAAAACACTCATCAGATTACGTATTATACCTTTCTGAATATTGGATTTTCTACTTTATACACAATGTAGCTGTTTTTGTTGCCTGTGCCTTTAATGCTAGCTCTCCACACCCACCGTTCCCACGTGCCTGTCAGAGTGTGCCTCAATCTCCGCCTCGGCTGCGTGAGATAAACAGCACAGTGACAGACATGAAGGAAGCAGATCTCACGTAACATTAGTGAGAAATACTACAGTAAGAACTTTCCCAATGATTATTTGATGGAATTGTTGTGGAGTTTGTCAAGTCTTTCTGCATGAGTTACACACAATGTCGTTACAAAGTTCAAGCACGCACGCACACACACACAACACAGCACATGCGTTTAACTTTGCACTGTTTTAAAATAAACCTGATTAAACGTCCACAAACTGGGACTGAAGTGTCTTCTTCTATTATAGACTTCTGTAATTGTACTGACACGCGTGATAAAGTGGTGATAAAGTAAAGCTGAAGTAAATAGTGTTATTCATTACAAACATGCACTGTTATAAAAATGTTTCAAACTCATTCTTGATCACATTTGAGATGATGACTGATGATCACAGACAGCTCAACGGATCTGTTAATCCCAGTTGCTTTGCACACGTCCTGTCTTGTTGATATGATTATATGCGTTACCACGGCGACATGTTAATACGAGGCTGTCAATCAATTCAGTGAGCGTTGAACGATGTCACGTTGCGGTGGGCCTCAAAATGAGAGGGATTTGGATCCTATTTTAACATCAAGAAATTTTTAAAAAGAGACTTATTGTCTTTATATCACCTCAATATGACTGTGGACCCTCTATACCTACACACAGTTCTGTCCAAACAGCTTACAAAAGATGATTTTCATCATAGGTTCCCTTTAAGACTTTTTAAGGCCCAAAATTTTGGTTATAAAATAGAAGAGATTTTAAAACCCTGTGGAGATACTGTGTAAGATAGAATCCCATAGAGTAACTGACCACCACATCTTGGTCTACTCTGTAGCGATTGGCCCTGGTCTCCTCCAGCTGCCTCTGTGCCTCCTCCAGAGCCCGAGATTTGCTTTCCATCTCTTGCCGGAGCTCTTGTTTCTCCCGTTGGGCCCGCTGGATATACTCCTCCTGCTCCTCACGGAGACCCATAAGGGCCTTCATCTTGTCTTCCTCCTCAGCCAGTAATCTGTATCAATGAAACACTGCACGGTCAAGCACTACAACGCTCTGACAGATCTTTGTGCATTCAAAAAGTGAACTTTTAACAGAAATTGACATTGAAATGGAGCATTTTGTGCTCAGTTTGAAGCAAGAACACCTTTTGTTGAGACATATGATTATTAGAGGCTTTTGCACTGGGTTGTTAGAGGAACTAGCCACTGGAGAACAATCATTTTCCTGGTTGCTTACACACAATTTACTCTGAAGTGGACTAGGTCAGCTGATAGTAACATGAAACTCTGTGTGCAATAAAATCAGCAGCTGGAGGATGAGGACACGATGATCAAAGCTGTTTTCATTGTGGTGTATGTTTGTGAGAATGGAGATGGATACCACTGGTAGTTCCTATTGTGCTGAGTTAGACCCTACTGGAGTAGGAGCAAATTTTGTACGTCTAAATGTTTGTATGACTAAAATCATTCTCATTTCCTACTTTGTGTTCATGCCCCAAAATTACAATTTTTTTCACCAAAAGTTCTAGGAACTATGAAAACATAAAAAAAATACAGTTTAATTCATATATACATTACAAAATCTTTATTATAATAAAGTATAATATAATATAATAATCTTTTTGGGTGCCACGGTGGCGTAGTGAGTAGCACGTTCGCCTCACAGCAAGAAGGTCGATGGTTCGAGCCATTTCTGTGTGGAGTTTGCATGTTCTCCCCGTGGTTGCGTGGGTTTCCTCCGGGTGCTCCGGTTTCCCCCACAAGTCCAAAGATATGCGGTACAGGTGAATTGGGTAGGCTAAATTGTCTGTAGTGTATGTGTGTGAATGAGTGTGTATGGATGTTTCCCAGAGATGGGTTGTGGGTGGAAGGGCATCCGCTGCGTAAAACAAATGCTGGATAAGTTGGCGGTTCATTCCGCTGTGGCGACCCCGGATGAATAAAGGGACTAAGCCGACAAGAAAATGAATGAATGAATGAATAATAATCTTTTTTTCACAGTGGCTCAGTGGTTAGCACTGTCACCTTACAGCAAGAAGGTCACTGGTTCAAGCCCGTTAAGTCAGTTGGTGTTTCTGTATGGCGTTTGCATGTTCTCCCTGTGTTTGAGTGGGTTTCCTCCGGTTTCCTCCACAGTGCAAGGACATGCAGTATAGGTGAACTGAATAAGCTAAATTAGCCGTAGTGTATAAGTGTGAATGCAAAAGGGTATGGATATTTCCCAGTACTGGGTTGCAGCTGGAAGGGCGTTTGCTGCTTAAAACATATGCTGAATGAGTTGGCGGTTCATTCCGCTGTGGAATCCCATGATAAATAAAGAGACTAAGCCAACGGACAATGAATGGATGAACCTTTTTTTATCTATTATATTCAATGTGGTGTCAGACTTCTGCATTCAACTGTAAGCATTTAGATGCAACAGCTATTTTGTTTACAAAAGCGGTTTGCATGTACGTATTGTAGAGCGAATAGATCTGAAACAGAAGTAGAGTCTGATTGTCTTTAGTAAATAGAAACAGAATTAGCTTTTCCTCTTAGAGTGCATTCACACATTTTCATTTTCCTGAATAAACATATGTTAAAACAGCGTGTTCCTGTCAGCGACTTCCTCTGGTTACTTCCTCTTGATTAATTCCTCCCTAACCGGACACAAATGAACACTGATGAACTTTTAGACTATGATGTTTCTTAGCCCACTGAGCATGCGTGTATTACTCAACAGCGTTTGTGTGCTGCTGCTCACCGAGCTTGTGCATAGCGGAAGGCTTCTTCGTCCTGCCTAGCTTTGATTTCCTGCTGTAACGCATCCTCTAGCCGCTGCTGCATGGCCTCCAGTTCTCTGATACGTGTTCTCTGTTTCTCAGCCTCGGCCTCCTTCAGCGCCATCTCTGCCTGCATGCTCGCTCGTGCCTGCACACACGCACAAACACACGTACTGAGAAATCTTTATCTTTAATCAGAAATTCATTTAGAGTGCTACGGATTTACTCAGTTCCTGGATTTGAAGTGAATCTGAACTGATATGGCTAACATGAGATAGACATAAACAGAAGGAAGCTAAAATTAGATTAATTTAAATTAATGCGGTTTACTTTTTAAATAAAATAAAAAAGTTTGTGGGGGTAAATGTTTAATGGAGACATAAAATTATTGTTTGAATGTCCAAGAACATACAAATAAAAAAAGACAAAGTCATGACAACAATTTTTTTTGTTACGTTCAATTTTACCAGTTAATTAGAGTATTGTTAGTCATTTTTAATGTGAATGGTGTAAGTTGAAATTACTAGAAAACTTAGTTGGATTCAACTAAAACATTTTAGGCTGCAACGTTTTTTACAGTGCATTTATGGGGCTTACTAACAGAAAGAAAGATGACTAAACAGACAATCTGACAGTATCGCAGACAGACAGACAGACAGACAGACAGATATAGATAGATAGACAGACAGACAGACAGACAGACAGACAGACAGACAGACAGACAGACAGACAGACAGACAGATAGATAGACAGATAGATAGACAGATAGATAAAAGCAGTTTGAAAAAGGATAGATAGATAGATAGATAGATAGATAGATAGATAGATAGATAGATAGATAGATAGATAGATAGATAGATAGATAGATAGATAGATAGATAGATAGATAGATAAATAGATAGATAGATAGATAAAAGCAGTTTGAAAAGGATAGATAGATAGATAGATAGATAGATAGACAGACAGACAGACAGACAGACAGACAGACAGACAGACAGACAGACAGACAGACAGATAGAGATAGATAGACAGACAGACAGAACGATACATAGAATGACAGATAGACAGATAAATAAACAGAATGACAGACAGACAGACAGACAGACAGACAGACAGACAGACAGACAGAC
>CAIGQQ010035257.1:3957170-4009481 GCA_903798035.1 Danio albolineatus | reverse complement strand
AGATAGATAGATAGATAGATAGATAGATAGATAGATAGATAAATAGAAAGACAGACAGACAGACAGACAGATAGACAGATAGACAGATAGATAAATAGATAGACAGACGGACGGACGGACAGATAGAATGACAGATAAATAGACAGACAGACAGACAGACAGACAGATAGATAGATAGATAGATAGATAAACGAACAGATAGACAGAACTCACCTCTTCAGCCTCTTTGAGCTGGATCTCCAGGGCCTGATGGAGCTGCTCGTGTTGCTGTCGTCTGCGCTGTTCGTCCTGCTCCAGCATGGCCTGCGCTTGCCTCTGAGCCTCCTTCAGCAGCTCCAGCTCCGCCATCTTCCTCTCCCGCTCCTCCTGCAAGGCCCGCAAACGCTGCAGCTCCTGCTCCTTCGCCTCCCGTCTCTTCTCCCTCTGCTCCCGCTGATCACGTCGTTTCAGCTTAAGGTCCTTATGAAGAGATGTTTTACCCTCCACATACAGCCGGATCGCAGTCTGGATAGCTGGTGCAAAAAAATTTAAATAATAATAAGTCCATATGCACACATACAATTATGAATGATGTCATGATGCTGGCATGTTGTGAGATGTGTTTTGCACTTGCTATAGTGTTTAGTACACTTTTTATGATTGATTATTTGTATGTAACCTTTTGATTCTATTTAATTTGTTAAATTTGGTTTAAAATGAATGTAATCAGAATACTTTTCATTTTTATTCAGTTAAAAGATATGAATATGATATAAATATTTAGCTGTAGAAAAAATATAGGAAGTTCAATTTTGAGATTGGTTTACTTGATATTCAGGAGCAAAACTGACGCAGCTCCATACTCCACACAGTAGATGAATTAATAAGAAGCATTTAAAACACATTGGATGTATTGATATTGTTACTTAAACCTTGTTCTTATTTGTTTCATTTATGTTTTACTAACAAATATTAATCACATAAAGTTTATTAGTTCAATGATGTTAAAATCTGTAATTCAAATAGATCAAATCAAAAATAAAATTACATAAATCTTATGTGTTAGGCCTAAATGTTTTTTTGATTGTAAGTAATTTCTACATTTCATTTAAAATAAAAATAAATAAATGCAACAATAAGTTGTTTTGAGGTGATATGTTTTTAGCCAAGGCAAGTTTATTTATACAGCACATTTCATACTCAATGATTATTCAAAGTGCTCTACATAAACAGCACTTTTTTAGCACTTGCTAGTCTTATGGCTGTTGCAGGTCCTTTATATTATCCTGAAGTGTTCAAAAGGCCACCTTAATGTCGTCATAATATTTTTTCAGCAATTTTATGATCCACAAGGTGAAAGTAACGAGGTAAAGTCGATCACACCCTTTACGAAAAAAAAGCTTTTCCTGTTTGCAGTTTCATGTCAGAAGGTCCCACGAAACAGAGAGTAAAACTTCAACCTTCGAAATGTCACAGGTTTCCCCTGACAAGGTGTTATACCAGAAAACCACAGTGATGATACAAAAAAAAAAAATAATAATAATATATATATGTTTAAATAAGTTTAAATAGCAATATCAGCAAAATGTAAAGATTAAAGCATTGACTGATTGAGCGTCTCTTGAAAAGAGGCCCCCTTATCCCCTCCTTACAGTTTTGACAGCCACATTTGAAGTCAAATAAACGACCAGACAAATGACCAAAAAGCCAAATGATGTTGTGTGCAGACCTGTTGTCCACTCCTGCCTCTGTTTGGTGTCAGACGCGCTGAGCTCATAAGTCTTGGTGAGCGTCTTCAGACAGAACATACACCTCTTCCCGTCTCTGTCAGGAAGTACCTTCAACATAGAGCATCATTATAAACATTACAGCATCTTTACAATACATTACATTATTAATTCAGTTCATCTTTATTTCAGTAGCGCTTTTACCATGTATATTGTGTCAAAGCAGCTTAACATAGAAGTTCTAGTGAATTGAAATTGTGTCCAGTTTTCAGAGTCGAAGTTCAGTTTAGTTTAGTTCAGTGTGGCTTAATTTTCATTCCTGGAAGTCCAAAAACTGAGGACAAAATCCATCGATGCGCAGCTCCACAAGTCCCAAACCAAGCAAGCCAGTGGTGAATTTTGTCAATTGGTGAACAAACTTCAACAATTGCCGAAAGTGAAGTGGGTAAAAAAACTTGAAAGAAACCAGGCTCAGATGGGCACGATCATTTCTCCTCTTATTACTAATCATCACTTTACATCAGGGGTGTCCAAACTCGGTCCTGGAGGGAAAGTGTCCTGCAAAGTTTAGCTCCAACTTCCTTCAGCATACCTGCCTGGAAGTTTCTAGTATACCTACTAAGAGCTTGATTAATTGGTTCAGGTGTGTTTAATTGGGGTTGAAACTAAAATATGCAGGACACCAACCCTCCAGGACCGAGTTTAGACACCCCTGCCTTAAAGCAGTGTTTCTCAAGCTTGTTTCACCAAGTACCACATCAGAAAAAAAATTGTCTCTCCAAGTACCACCATAATAACCGGTATTGAAGTACAGTAGCATAGTAGGCCTAATAAAGCAGCTACAGCACTGCACAGTTCAAAAACATGGCAGATTATTCTTCAAATTAAGAATATTTATTATTGTCAGCCACTTAAATAAAAGGTTTAGCCTGTTAAAATCAATTTACTGATCACATCTGTTATCGTACGTGTCAAAGGGTTAAAAGTGTGTCCATTTATTTTACTTTAATTATTCACAGATTTCTCTGCGTACCACTTGAAGGAAGCTTGTGTACCACTAGTGGTACACGTACCACAGTTTGAGAACCACTGCCTTAAAGGATTAGTTCACCCAATTACAATTCTGCTATTAATTATTTACCCTGATTTAGTTCCAACTCCCCATCTTCTGGACACAGATTAATATAATTTAGATTAAATTTGAGAGCTCCCTTATTCTCCATAGACCAGGGATGTCCGAACTCGCTCCTGGAGGGCCGGTGTCCTGCAAAGTTTAGTTCCGACTCCAATCAGACACACCTGGGCTAGCTAATCAAGCTCTTACAAGGCTTTCTTGTAAAACATCCTTGCAGGTGTATTGAGGAAAGTTGGAGTTAAAATCTGCAGGACACCGGCCCTCCAGGACCGAGTTTGGACACCCCTGCTTTACATTCATTACAGTAGTGATCCCCAAATTCCCAACACCCACTAGGGGTCACTAAAGATTTATGAGGGGTCATCCTATTTTTAATCTTCAGCATTAAGCATATTTAATTCGACATTTCTGCCTTTCTATAAGCACCACCTACTGTCAGAAAGTGGATTTACATTCATTAAGAATTGTCTAGAGCAGGGGTCACCAAATTTGTTCCTGGAGGTCCGGTGTCCTGCAGATTTTAGCTCCAACCCTAATCAAACACACCTGAACAAGCTAATCAAGCTCTCACTAGGTATACTTGAAACATCCAGACAGGTGTTTTGAGAAAAGTTGGAGCTAAACCCTGCAGGACACCGGACCTCCAGGACCGAGAATGGTGATCCCTGGTCTAGAGCATATAGGTCAAGGTCAATTCCAGGAGGGCCGCAGCTCTGCACAGTTTATTTCCAACCCTAATCGAATGCAGCTGATCCAAATAATCGAGGATTTAGTTGCATCAGCTGTGTTTGATTAGGATTGGAGCAAAACTGTGCAGAGCTGCGGCTCTCCAGGAACTGACTTTAGCTGCGTCCCAAATGGCACTATGCCGTTGAGTGTGTAAGTGAATAAGTACATAGTGCATAATATATGTATGTAGTTTGGTCCCAAATGGAACACTAATGGGTTTTTAACTAAGAGGAAATTCAAACCGTATCCCTAATGACGTTTGACAGTTGCCAAATTACTGAAATAAATGACAAAACTACCAAATTATAACTACATTCTCCGTCGGGAGGCGCTATAATCACTCTCGTAGGAGAATTTTGCTTTCACAATCCAAAATAAATAAAGTGATCCAACATCAGTGCCCCAAAGCTCCGCCCCTTCCGCTACATGAGCAAAGCAGCGGCCATTGAATGCGTGGTGTCCGTCGTAACACACTTCATTTTAACGGTTGAATAAGTGCATCATCAGTGTATTTAAAGTGCACTAAGTGAAGTTTATTTATAAACTAATTTCGAGAGGATCACATGCTTATGATTGCTTGCAGCTGGTCCCGCATTATCCAATTTAGGATTCACCAATCAGACGAATCCTAAGCCACTATAGATACCCTAAGTTCCATATCACAGCCATCTTCGTTTTGAAGAATCCCCCCTTCCACCCCTACTCCTCCTCCTTTCCTAGATGGGTGGCATGGTGGCCCAGTGGTTAGCACTCACAACAAGAAAGTCACTGGTTCTAGACCTTACCAAGCAAGCTGACATTTCTGTGCAGAGTTTACACGTTCTCCCGGTGCTCATGTGGGTTTCCCCTGGGTTCCCCGGTTTCCTCCCACCGTCCAAAAACATGCAACTTAAGTCAAATGACTAATCCAAATCGGCACCATAGACATGCTCCTAGTAAGTAGTTATCTCTTAAGAGCAATCACTATCTGTTCATCAGCTACTACAGCTGGGGAGTTCTTGAGATCTACCTGAGCTGAAACTCCCCTCTTGCCTTGCAAACGGCAAGCTCGAGGATCTTAAGAGCTCAGGGCTCTCTCCCAGGACAGCATGCCTAACAATCTTTATAATCAATCATCAGCTAAGTGTGAACTCTTAAATTTTTTTTAGAGTTTCAGCGTGAACGCTCGACTTACACTATTTATACTACAAAAGGCCATAGAATAGTGCATAAGTATGCGATTTGGGACACAGTTTCTGACACCTACGGTCTTTTGTTATTGTTATTGTTCAGACCATAGACGGAATCACACAAAAGCAAAATCTGGCCATCGTTATTAAAAACAAAACAGATTTTTCAGTTCCTGCCTGCTAGGATTTATTCTAAAAGAACACCTCACTTATTTGGAAAACATTTGCAACTCCTAGTTGAGTTTTACCATTTTTTTTTAATACATTCAGCCGATATCATTGTCCGGCGGAAGCACTTTTAGCTTAGCTTAGCACAGATTATTGAATCAGATTAGACCATTAGCATCTCGCTCAAAATGACCAAAGAGTTTAGATAATTTTCTCATTTAAAGCTTGACTCTACTAAAGTTACATTGTGTACTAACTCCAATGGAAAATGAAAAATTGCTTCTAGGTCAACATGGCAAGGAACTATACTGTCATTCCAGTGTAATAATCAGGGAACTTTTCTGCCGTATCATGGCTGTAGCAAGTGCAATGATATTACACAGCAGCTAAAAATAGTCCCAAGCCTTACACTTTCATCACCGTTTAGAATCTGCATAACATAACTGCCCTGCTGCACCTAAAAACTCTTTGGTCATTTCTGAGAAAAATGCTAATGGTCTAATCTGATTCAATGATCTATGCTAAGCTTAAAGTGTTCTCACCAGACCCAGAGATCAGCAGCATGGATTAAAAAATATGGAAAAATGAGGGGGAGTTGTAAAATTAGCCACTTTTCAAATAAAGTAGAGTGTTCCTTTAAGGTGTAAGGGTCATTCAGGATTAAAAAAATAGAGTCTCATAAAAAAACTCGCTTTGATTTACAAATTAATGGGCTAAAAAGGAAACAGCTCATCAACCACATTGCCTATAAGCAACTATTAATGCTGACAAGCCACGTGTCTCATGCATGTCAAGGCCACTGATGCCATTTCTAACAAACATATGCTAACCACATTTCACCCTACCTCTACGCAACAGTTTCCATCCAGCTGAATGTTGCCTTTGTGGTCCTTGCGGTCTTCGCTGGTGAAGTATAATAAAGTGCTGGGTCTCAGGGTGAACCAGCGCTCCGTCCAGTTCCTCCTCAGCTGACCTTTCTTCCACAGATATCCCTAGAGTCAAGAAGCATGATTTTATGAATAAATCAAATACACCCATGGACACCGACAGATGTGCACACAGTTTTTGAAGGAATACAGCTATTTTATATTAGTGTTATACACTCATCGGCCACTTTAATAGGTACATCTGTCCAACTGCTCGCTAACACAAATTTATAATCAGCCAATCATATGACAGCAACTCAATGCATTTAGGCACGTAGAAATGATCAAGACGATCTGCTGCAGTTCAAACTGGGCATCAGAATGGGGAAGAAAAGTGATTTAAGTGACTTTGAACGTGGCATGGTGGTTGGTGCCAGACGGACTGGTCTGAGTATTTCAGAAGCTGCTGATCTACTGGGATTTTCACGCACAACCATTTCTAGGGTTTACAGAGAATGGTCCGAAGAGAGAGAAAATATCCAGTAAGCAGCAGTTTTGTGGGCACAAATGCCTTGATGATGCCAGAGGTCAGAGGAGAATGACCAGACTGGTTCAAGCTGATAGAAAGACAACAGTAACTCAAATAACCACTCGTTACAACTGAGGTATGCAGAAGAGCACCTCTGAACGCACAACATGTCCAACCTTGAAGCGGATGGGCTACAGCAGCAGAAGATCACACAAGGTGCCACTCCTGTCAGCTAAGAACAGGAAACTGAGGCTACAATTCACACAGACTCACCAAAATTGGACAATAGAGAATTGAAAAAACGTTGCCTGGTCTGATGAGTCTGAATTTCTGCTGTAACATTCGGATGGTAGGGTCAGAATTTGGTGTCAACAACATGAAAGCATGGATCCATCCTGCCTTGCATCAATGGTTCAGGCTGGTGGTGGTGTCATGTTGTGGGGGATGTTTTCTTGGCACACTTTGGGCCCATGAGTACCAACTGAGCATCGTGTCAATGCCACAGCCTACCCGAATATTGTTGCTGACCATGTCCATCCCTTTATGACCAGTGTACTCATCTTCTGACGGCTACTTCCAGCAGGATAATGCACCATGTCATAAATCATCTCAGACTGGTTTCTTCCAGACCAAAATCTCTGGAATATTTCCAGTACCTTGTTAAATCTATGCCACGAATTATTAAGGCAGTTCTGAAGGCAAAAGGGATCTAACCCGCCTGAACCCGGTATTAATAAGGTGTACCTAATAAAGTGACCAGTGAGTGCATTTATATATTAAGATGCCACTTGATGATTGTCTGGAGTTACTGAATTTAAAATATAAAAATATTATTCATTGTTTTAGTCAATAAATGGTCTAATACAATATAAATATAAATAAAAATTATTCTTTTTGATTTTTGGAAGAAACATCATCTGTAGTCTACAGAATAAAATAAAATTTAGATTTTACTCTGAAAGATAACTACAAAAATTGTAAATCCATAAAAATAGAATATTTTCAAGTGATCTCTCTTTTTCCCAAAGCGGTGTGTGTGCATATGCTGTTTTATTAAATTATCTATTTGTTACAAAAATTCTGAAAAAAAAAAAGAAAAAAAAAGAGAGAAATCAACACAATAAAGGCTGAACATTATTAATAATAATAATAATAATAATAATAATAATATACTGTATATTAAATGATTTTGAGCACCAAATTTAAATTTAGTTAAAAACTTGTTAAAAACTATATTAAAACTATTCACAATCATAGTTTATTCTTTTATGATCAAACAAATTCAGCTTTTGTGAACATTAAAAACGTATTTCATACACATTTACAAGTTCTATACAAAAACATTTACAATTAAAAAAAACAAACAAAATACAGATCAAGAAAAATATAAATACAAAGAAATAATGCTATACCTCTTTCAGCACATCGCCAACTATTTCCCGATACACCTCCTCTATAGCCATGCTGATGGTTTCTTTGGCGATGCCCCGTGTGAGTTTCCCAGAATTCATCATTTCCAGAAAGGTCCATACGGTGAAGCCATTCTGCTGAACAGAATCTTGGGAAATGAAGTCCTCCAGTTCAACGTAGTTCAGCTCAACACTCATGGCCATGCAGAACTTCTTGAGCAGATATTCAACCTGTGGAAAAGAAGATAAATCTTTTAATGAGAGATTCTGTGTGTGATAAGAACAGGCACTGCTTTTACCAACTGCTTTAAAAATGCTGGGTTCTGCTTCAGTATGCTTTAAATGATTAAAAATCTATACATTTCAAATTACACGACACAATAGTTGGGTTTGTTCTCATTTAAAACAAGCATTTTGAGTAGGACATGTGACATTTTACCCAAGTGGTTTTATAATGGAGTTTTAAGAGATTTTTCTGCTTTGTTGAAAAATGATTTCTACAGCACTAAGCTTTGCACAGTGTTCACAGTTTATTTGTGCATTGAACAAAAAAGAAAAAAGGTAAAACTGTGTTTTATGGGTAAATGTCCTCATTGTGACTTGTGATTCTGAAATTGTGTTATGGAACAAATAAATGTTTTAGTGTTCTGCCAATCTGTTGTGTCTTGTTTAATTAACTTAGTGTTTTGAGTACAATTTACTTAAGAAATGTAAGGCAGTCAGTTTCCACACATTTTCTTAGTAAAATGAACAAGCAGTGCAGTTAAGATTACTGTTTTGTTTAAGTTGTTTATACTTGGCTTAACTTGCTTTTGTAAGTTGGGTTAACTTGTCAAGTGGAGTTCAGAATACTCTCATTTTGTAGTTATAACTACAAAAATATGCGAGTTACCTGTATAAAGTTTTAAATAGCTTTTTTAACTCAAGTATTATGAATTAATTTTCTTAAGGAATTTGAGGCAATCAGTTTCCACACTTTTTCTAAGTAAATTCAACTCATTACTTTTTACAGTGTACACTGAAACGATGCTTAATCTTTAATTTATACTAGGGCTGTCCAAAAATTAATCATGATTAATCACATCCAAAATAAAAGTTTAACATAATATTTGTGTGTGTACTGTGTATATTTTATTATGAATATATAAATACACACATGCATATACTTGACAAACTGTTGGTTTATATTTAGATATATAAAAATATATGTGTATGATACAAATTTTACATTTGAATATGATGTAACTACTTTGATGTAACTTTTTTATATATAGTTTTGGCTTCTATGAATGTGTTTATCACATATACATAATAAATATATATAACACACACACACATATTATGTCAAAACAAACTTTTATTTTGGATGTGATTAATCACGATTAATTTTTGGACAGCCCTAATTTATACATTTCAAGTACTAATTTTAGTGGAGCATGTTTTACTTCATTCTGTCCTACTTCTCTTGGGTGAAAGCGTCACAAGTTACATTTTACCAGTAGTTGCAAAATGAGGCACAGGAAATCAACCGAGCAGCAAGACAAGAAATGGCACAAGGGTGGTGGGAAAATGAGCACATTCAGCACAGATGCATCAAAGAGAGATAGACAATGACAGATTATTTTTAACCATGTAAAAACAGTTCCTTTAAAGTGTTTGCAACAACTTCAGAAAAATTTAATCAGTTAAATGTTAAACGCAGTTAAATGCTCACTGTATCTGCAGTCACAGCAATATCACCCGTTTCCTGACAACAACTATTTAAAGAACAGAGTAAAACGCATAAAGCAGTGTTCATCAATTCTCAACTAAAAGCAGACAAGATGAGGATTAACATGAGGAATTACCAGCAGATTCGGGTTTAATACTTTTGTCAGAAGTACCTGCAGGTTTTTAACCAAAAACGTTGAAAGTGTATATCGGGATTAGTAAAAGTTTAAAGTTTTTGAAGCAAGCTGTCTTCTGTTCAGCAAAGGCAGCATCTATTTGATTAGAGCAACAATAAAAACAGTAGCATGCTAATGTATTTTATCAATCATAGAAGCTCTCTTTTGTGTGAATATATTTAAAAATGAAATGTTTTTCTGTTATTAAAACACAGACTTTCAGCATCATCGGTCATAGAAAGCTGAAAATAGCATAGCTGATGGTGGCCCTGTGGTTAACAACGAGGTCTGATGTGATTAAAAAAGTTTTGACAAATGAAACAGTCAACAGACAGATGATGGTACAAAACATACACTATTTTAACTTTTTAGTGCTCACAAAATGTACTTGGGTCCTTAAGTCATACCTAGAAACGTCATTTCTTGGTGTAAACAAGAATTGAAACCACATATAAATAAACAAGCGAGTCTTTTTTAGAGCTAAATTTACTTTTCAGAACCACTTATTAAATTATTTTAAACCGACTATTTCCATTTATAAGGCTGTGTGAAGTCAGTGAAATAGTGTGTTTAATAGAAATAACTGTTGTGTCTAAATAGGTTTTCATTTTGAACCAACAATATAGTTTTTTTCTCTGAATTTCTTGTTATAATTCAAACCAGGTTAACAACATTTAATAGCATTTATGTTAATTATCTACATTTTCAATGCTCAATTTTCTAGATAAGAAACTAGACACACGAGTCAAACGTTAATAGAGGTTTGAGGTAAAAATGCAACCAAAATAAACGAAATACCTTTTTTTAATTGACTAAATTTCAGATTCACAAAAGTAAATCTGATAAATAAAATACATTTTCATTTTAAATCTTGAAAAAAGTTTCATGAGTCCATTGAGGGATCAACAAACTTAAAAGCAATAAGAACAAGGACTTTGATTTTTTTTGGACTAAATGTTTGAAAAGCACTGGCCTGTTAAGACAATTTGTTGTCAATGTCTTTTAAGCATTCAAAACAGTTTAATGCTGTGTGTGAATATGTTGCGTCAAATATAATTTTACGTATATAATTTTGCCTTACAACCAATCACATGCGTTTCTATTGAGTATATGAAAGCAGTAGCCAATTATCAAAGGCGTTTAGACAAACACTGCTAAACGGTTGTTGACTGCGCGCCATCACTGACGGAATTTCGCGCGCGTCTGACCTCTGTCATCGGAAAAAAAACAGTTACCGAAATTACGTAAGTATGAAATTCAATACACAGCTTCAACGGTTTAACCGGTTGTTTTGGCATATTTCGCGGTAAACTAACACCATAAAGCCTAGCGACATATGTTATATCCGTGTTGCCACAATACAAACTACTCCATTTGTATTATTATTTAACATTAAACGCCTAATTACGAGTAACACTAAGAGTAACAATGATAATGATTTCTTTATTATGTTCTGAAAGTTTATGTTCTGGTTGATATAAAGACTAATTGTATGCATTTGAGGTTAAAAGACAATAACGATCCTGTTAAAATGAAAATGATAAACATTAGCCCATGCATGCTTAAAACTAATCAATAGCAGAGCGAATACAGCCTCTTCCCTCATAAAAATATTATACTATATCATACTGTTATATTATATTATGTTATATTATATTATAAACATTATACTATTTATTAAAGTACAAATGTAAACCATATTTTTAGCGCATTACAATTTTTTGAAACCATAGTTATTACAGATACAATACCGCTATGGGTTATGTAGTAAAACTATGGTTAAGTGTGGTTTGTTTCATTTGTAAAAATAGAAAACAGAACCCTGCTAGGAACTAACACGAACATAAAAATGTTTTAATTAAATTAATGTTGTGAATATATTTTACAACCGAATGCATTAATGTAAACAACTGGCACCTTACTGCAAAGTGGAACCCTGATGCAAATTGTTTTGATTTCAAATGATACATTATTAATAAGTGTGTAACATCTCTTACCTCACAGCACACAGGCTTATGAATGTTTAAAGCATCAAAAATGTATTCAAATCAAAAAATGAGATGCTTATTTTATGTACAGAGACACAAGAAGTCATCCCACATGATCCTCACCTCATCAGGGATCATGACCAGAGGATATCTGTCCTCCGAGAGAAATATGAACAGGCACCAGAGGCGGAAGGCATCTTTAGCAGGTAAAATACTCTTTCCCTCGGGTCGATAGTTCTTCTTGGCAGTAAGAGTCCAGCAGAGCTCATCCACGTTCTCTTTGACAAACGTGCCTTCCACCACCTTACAGACAGCAGACAAACACTTAGTGAGAAACCCTGCCACATTATCAGGAAATACAAGCACATTAATGATAAGAACAACAAAACATACAACCCCTAAAAGGTTCACTTAGTAATGTACTTTCTGAAACAGATACATTCAGGTCCTGTTTACAAACCTGGTTTTAAAGACATGATTTGATTTTGATTTGATTTGATTTAGTTTATTTTCGAACAAAAATATATCATACATAAAATATATTTAACAAAAGATACATTTCGAAACATAGTCGAAAATGGAGCAGGATGAAGCACAAGCTTATTTATTTTGCCACCCCATTACCACACACATCATTCGTCTATTACTTAAACTTATTTCTTTTTCTTTTTTTTCTTCTTTTTTTTTACTTATCTATTCTTTTTACATTAGACATATTTTATCCTTTTGGCATCTTCAAAACACTACATGTTTGATTCCATTTATACATTTGCATTTTATAACAAAAAATAAAAATAAAAAGAAATAAATAATGGGCATGCTTTGGACAATGAGGTTTACACCTGCAGTTTTAATTTGTCTCTTTTGTCCACTTTCAAATACTGATAACTCCTGATCATGTAATATGAATGCTGATAAGTCCTGATATGATTTATTTGCAAGACTGATAGCAAAAACAAAACACAAAGAAATACAGTGGAAAACTGATTTATTTTGTTACAATCGTAACTGGAAACAAGGAAGATGCAAAGAAATAGTCAAAGGCACCAGTCCAAACGCTCATGGCCAGCAGCATCAATCTAAAGTGAATTGCAATAAAAAAAAAATATGTTCTTAATTATTTCAGATATCAGATAACTTCATTGAAAATATATGGATATGACAGTTTTGGAAAAATAAGTGTGCAGATTAACATATATGCTTGACAGCTCTATACACAACACCTTAACTTTTTCTGATTTGATTGTAATGTACTAACGTGCATCTTTTGTAAGATGCTTTGGAACAACAGTTAATATGAAAAGTGCTAGAGGTACTTAGACCGGTCACAATATGTATGCTTTGTTGTAATATATATTGCTCCAAAATATTGCGATAAACAATGTTATTGTCATTTTAAGACCATTTTATGCCACTCATTATATAATGCCAAAATTAAATCATCACAATGCAGGTACACTCTTCCAGAGAACACATGATATTTTATTTTTACGAATACTTATTTCATTTAATTATAGTCATTTTAACAGTTCAATAATCTGGCACTGGAATCAATTCAATTCAATTCACCTTTATTTGTATGGTGCTTTTACAATGTAGATTGTGTCAAATCAGCTTCACATAGAAGGTTATCAGAATGTGAAAACGCATATCCTAAATAAATAATAAATGTTAACAAAAAAAGCGCAAGGTAAAAAGTAACAGAGGCTGTAATATCTGCTTTCAGATTTATTTTCAGTTGTCAGACACCCACATGAAAATATACTTCAGTAATTTATAGTAAATACTACAGTGTGTTTTTTTTAACCATACTGACACTGACACCTCCAATAGAGATAGAGATGTTGCACAATCAGCCAAAATGTTGCTAGAAACGTTTTTTTATGTACGGGCGAAATTTGCATCACCAAATATGATTGAGGTCATGTCTATGTGTTGTGCGATAAGGCGGTATATTGATTATTGTGACAGGCCTAGTAGTACTTAAATTGTGGAAAATAGAAATAATTTATTGGCTGATAATTTTTCCTTGCATCTTCTTAAAGTTGCAATTTCAGAGAACAAGGTTTAAATCCATCTGATTCAAAAACATATTCATAATGTACCATATTCCATGTTTAATCAACAAAGCATACATCATCGGTGGACCTGTGGTCAAAAGTGGACAAGTTAATAAAACCATTTCAGATACCGATTGCACCTGTGGTTGCCCACTTCAATTTGAATCAACAAAAACACATTTAAATACCAGTTGTAAACAGGGCTGAAGCAGTTTGTGGTCACTCCAAATCTGCACTTCTGAACCTACAAATGAAGTCAAGTTCATATTCACTCTAGGGGCCCATCCACAAGAATATGCATCTTTGCATTTAAAACCTGATATGCAGCGTTTAGAAATGGTCTTCAAATAAGTGCAGTTAAACAGTTGTCACGCCACCTTGCTACAGCAAACAGAAGCTTGGAACGCTTGTGCTGTAAAAGTTAAAATTCTTTATGGCATTTTAAACACAACACTCATGTGTGAGGCACTGCAAAAGACACGAGTCTAAAGGCTGGTTTATACTTCTGCATCGAGTGATCGAAGTGACCCCCGGCACATGCCTTGCATGTTGCTGTGCATTTATACTTCTGCACCCTGTTTGTGTTGCTTTGCGCAATGACGTTTCTGAAACGCTACTGGCAGTGGGGTAATTAATGTTCATCTATGTCAAGTTTCTTCACTGGTGTTTTGTGTTTTCTGACTGCTACGTTAAACGTACAAGTAGCTAAAACTCGCTCATTCTGAGGCGGGAACCGGTGGCCGGCCATCAACCTTAATCTTAAGGTAAACAAAACTCCTGCATGGGACTCCACACTTGTAAACACACACTCCAACAGGTTCACGTGCTCACACTCGTCAGCGCTGCCAAGCTGACCAATCATAGACCTTGCACTATGCATCGTTGCGACATGTAGTTACATTTTGACAAGTGCATGTCAGCGTCGACCACTGCAAAGGCTATGAGACCACGTGAACGCTGCACCAGACCATACAGGTGCGCTTGACGCAGAAGTATAAATCAGCCTTAATGCTCACACACATCCATCAAGCTCATGTTTACATCCAGAAACAATGGAAAAATAGTGCACTGGAATGAAAAACAGCACCTCAAGGGGCAGTTCACACACGTGTTTTTCCCTTTCCAATACCCTACTTTTCTGATGTTTTTCAACGTAAACATGCTTGACAGACGTGTGTGACCCTTACACTTGCATCTTTTGAAGCGACATGCATGTGAGTGGTGTGTTTTTTATACGCTTTGTAAAGTTGAAAGAACTTCAACTTTTACACACAGCGCTGCTCATCACTGTCAGTTGCAAAGCAGTAGACCAATCAGATGAGCTCGGACGCAGGACAACCGTCGCAAGTTTCTGTTTATTCACACTCAGTAGTTGTGCCCGGACACCTTCATGCTTTTTGTAGTGCTTTTTTTTTTCCAAACTATCTCTGAATTCTGAGTCTTGCGGTTTTAGAAGAAAATACATGTTCGTTGTGAATGAGCCTTAACACTATCACCTTTAAACACTGTGTCAGAAATTACCCCAAATTAATTCGCAATTTCCACCAGTAAGTCTTAATAAATGACTGAAGTTTTTGCACGTTGGTCGGAAATCTTGCGTTGTGGAAATCTAAGTTGCGTGCAAATCATAAAACTGCTGAGAGTGGCTCAGGAGGAGGACAGTGAACTTCAGATAACACACGGCTGTTACTCAAACCACACATGAAAAGACTGAATAGCCAAGATGTGTATGTGCAGTGCAACACAGAATGACTCTTTCCTACTGTGTAATGTGACAGACAACTGTAGTCGTCTAGTTCAGTTTCATTCACACAACAGAGATTTGTGATTGTGAACTGTTCAGTCACTACAAGGAAAAATAAATAAATAATATTTGTTGGAAAAAAGAAAAACGGGTTTGAAATGATAAACTCACTGATATCAAAGGGACAATTAACCCAGAAACTGAAAATTCAGTCATCATTTACTCACCCGTTTTCACCCTCATTTCAGAGCTTTGAGTTTCTTTGTTCTGTCAACATAAAAGAAGATATTTTGCAAACTATTGGAAACCTGTAACCATTGACATCCATTGTATGTGTTTTTATGTAATAGAAGTCAATGGTTACAGGTTTTAGCCTTCTGCAAAATATCTTCTTGTGTGTCCAACAGAAGAAATAAACTGCTAAAGGTTTGAAACCACCTGAGGGTGAGTAAAAAGTAAGTGCATTTTAAATTTTGGGTGAACTATCCCTTTAAAATACAGTTTTTGTGTGCTAGATGAACTGTACAGTCGTGCACAACACATCATCTTGCACACATAAACCCACTGTCTGAAAACCAAAGTGAGTGTACCTTGTCCAGGATGTATTTGTTGAGGTAGGGCATGTACCCTTGGCTGGACACGGGACCGTCGTCATCATCTCTGAAGTGCTCCTCAAGAGCCGCTGCTTCATGCGGGATTTTCAAAACAGTGTACAGATTATGAGACAAGACCTGCAGAGCAACAAGTTTGTGTTAAATTAGAAGTTTCACTTTTCTGTTCAAGACCAGGCAAAAGTTTGGAAACAATCTATTTCAGTGTTTCATTAATTTCAGTGTATTAAAAAGAAGTCTTTCTGCTCACCAACGCTGCTTTTACTGGACCTAAAATATTGTGAAATGTTATTTAAAAATTGAATTACTTTAACATCATTGCAGTGTTGAAGGTCACACAATCCTTAAGAAATTATTGTAGCATACTGATTTGGCCCTGTTTTATGATGTTATTATTAGCATATAATTGTTAATAAAGGTTCTTAGCAATGATGAAACCTTTAGTTCTGCTTTGTTTTAGATTTTTTTGGGGGAATTTTGATCTATATAATGTTTAAAATAGCAATGTTTATTTGAAATAAAATCTTTTGTAACATTGTAGATTGTTTACACTGGAATATTTTGATGTGTCTTTAATAAAAAGGTAATATTAAGTAAACATAAATATAATGGTATTGTATCATAGTTCCTAAAACCATGGATCAGCACAACCTTTTCAACACTGCTGATAATAACAAATAGTTATTGAGCATCATATTACAATATTAGAACAATTTCTGATGTAAATGCAACTTTGGTGAACCAATAAAACTTCTTTCTAAATTTGTGACTGGTAGTGTACAATAAAAATAATTTACAGTTACAAAGAAATAGAAACATTGGTTAAAAAAATTCAAAGAATGAAAGAAAACACTGCCTTGGAAAAAAATCTGAAGCAGCACACTAATTTTAAGTTGTAGCATCTCTAACTTTGATTGCAGTGTGTATTGGTTGTGGCCAGTCTAATGCAACATCACTGCAATTGTTTTCCCATCAAGAGTTGCATTGATCTGTGGCTGAGATCTTGCGTTGACAATGCAAAACTCAAACCAGTTTGTAAAGTTAACACCAGCTTTTTCCAAAGATTGTTAATATGGTTTAGACAACAATTCCTTGTACTCCCTGATGCATTTTCACAAGCTCTGAAAAGCTGCGTACTACATAAGTTGACTCTGAAAGAAAGAAAGGTTAGCAACAATATATGGCAAAAACATAATTAGCATTGAAATAATGATCCAATCATTAACTCTTTTATTATTAAAATCCAAATGTCAACATTTTCAAATAATAAAAACCATTTTGAAGAATAATATTGCACAGTATTTAAGTGCAAGTCAACTGCTCACCATTTCCTTTAAAAATATCAGTCTTTTAAAAATGCTTCTTGCAGTACATCTGCACTCTGATTTTCAACTCTTTCAAAAGCATAAATAATTCAAGCATTATTGCTACCTTGAAAAAGTAGCAAGCAGATCAGGAGTAGAGACCTGTTTATCCATATTACACTGAGCTTTGATGAAATCCGCAATCATGGGATTGCAAGTTATATTCATTTTCTTTTAAGTATTTTAAGGACTATCAGAATAGCCCTCCGGCAAAAGTAGAGCTGGATTGGACTTCTCTAAGTTTGCTCTTCAACTTCTCTAAATGTTTCTTTGAAAATGACGATGTGGACTCGAGATGAGTACATCAAACCAAGGTGTTATAAGAGACGGATCTCACTACACACATCCGGTGGCCACCATTCTCAAAGCTGAAGATATAAAGCTGATCAGTTTGAGTCCATTTACAGTTTCATACCCACAAATGTCCACTGGTCAGAGATGACCAAATACAAACAGGTCATCTTGAGAGATACAGTCTGGACTAAAAGCATTCAGGGGTCTAGTCTTAAGCAGCAATCCATAGCAAAAGAATTTGTACATAGAAAAAAAAAACTGAATTGGAGATGTTTGATGAATACGTAATTTAGCAGAACTAAATGAGAAACCATAAGACTGCAATGCAAAATGTCAAATTATTAAATCCAAAACGACATGGATAAATTAATAACAAATAGAACCCAGCATTTGCATAAACCAAAAATACAATTTCTGAATGAACAGGTTTCCTTAGGTTGGCCGGTGTAAAAATAGGTGAGTAAAAGAAAACCTGTGCCCCAGATATACAGACCATGTGGCACTTCATTATTTGATCACACAGGAAACCCATCGCAGGCAGTTTAAGCAACTTTATAGAAAGGGCAAAAAAAAAAAGACCTTTTTTTTTTAACTAATCCTTTCGCATTGAGGAAAATCTTCGGTTAATTTTTAAGAGCTAAAAAACAAACAAACAAAAAAAACAAACAGCCTCCTGCGGAAGCCTAATTTTCAGCCTCTCTCACCTCACAGTTTCATCATAGTGCATTAATAGATCTGCAGCTCACCTTGAGTTGAGACTTGGAGACCTTTCCACTCTTCTCCACATCCAGAGCAGTGAAAGCGTACCAAATGGACTTCAGCAGTTCTGAGCGCAAGTCCATGACTGCAGCAATTTTACTCTCCGTTTTCCCTTTTTTCACTGCCTTCTCTTTCTCTCGCTCTGTCGTTCAGGGCCTCCCACACCCAGAGCGCGAGAGTTCATCCTCCAGCAGACAAATCACACCCCCTGCTGGACCAAAACCCAAGCAAAACCCAATGAACTTCATGTTTACAGCTGAACTGAAACCAGAAGTCACTTAGGGGAAGAAAAAAGTAAACATAAATTGTTGCTTTGTGGAAAGTTGTGTTAAACTCTAGACTGCAACAAACAAAAGAGGTACAAATCCACTTTCTAAATTGATACACAGCCCTTGCTTGGGTTTATTTATATGCACTGAAAGAGGAAACCATTATTTGGCTCCGTGAAGACAAGGAACTAACTTAAAATTGACCAAAATAAATAAATTGGTCAATAAATGATAATGATAATTAATTAATGCTCACTGTTGGATAAAAAAGGGTTTTCCATAAACTGATTAAGCTGTAAACTCAAAGTTTTACATTTGTACACACATTATAATTTTGCAAACGTAGAAACATTCCTAAAATAAAATTTTACTAATTATAATAATAATAGAATTACAATATTTAAAACAATAAAACATACACATACAAATAATAATAAAAACACTCAATAAATCACCTACACAATTTACAGAAAAGAAAAATATAGATGAAATATTTGGTGTACCAGATGTCATTTTAACCTCATCTTAAATGTATATAAAATGAGAACAACTGTGCTCAAAGTGAAAATAATGTAACAGTGGGGTGAAATGACAACTTTCTTGATATTTTTGCCAGAAAATCAGTTTGAGCAAACACAATAAAATGTATGTAAATACACATAGCACACGTTGGATTTCCCACCAAACTATTCAAATATGGATTAAAATAAAAAAGTGTCACCAAAGAAATCATCTTTAATTATGCAGCATTATCCCATTTTATGATGTAAAATTCAGCAAGAATCGTAACCCGTTCTATAAGAACTGCACAACTAGGTTGTTTATTTTGTGATAACTGATACAGGATAAATGTTATACATTCTTTTTCAAAACACTGATATTTTGTCATTTTCTGTTTTAATATGTAAAAATTACACCAAACAAAAGCAAGGATTTGGCGAGATCGATATGATACATGATCTGAAAGATTTAACAAAATGGACTATAAATCATGAGCAGTGATTGACGGGCGACACCGGCAATCCTCTGTTTAGTTAGGAGAGACGGTGAAAACAAAGAACACAAAACAGAGAACTAAAACAAGGACATTACGGATAAGATACCAGTGTGCGCCAGAGAAAACATAATTTTTTTCCAGGTCATCATTCATAGCCAAGAAAATGCACACGGAATAATCTTTCTGCCGCATATATATGCAATTGCTCGAGCTCTTGAGTCGACTGTACTGTACAAAAAGACACATACAGATGTTTGCAGACATACTTTAAACCTAGTCTCTCAATACTTCAGTATAAACAAAACAAACTCTGCTTTCAGGTGCTAAAAACTACAATGGACTTTCTTTAAAAAAAACAAACGAAATAGTTTGACATTCACATTTCTGAAACGTCTGATAACTGCATCGGTCATGATGTTCTAGTGTTGAGATGTGATGCTCGTCCGTGAGGATTTGCTTCCTCCGAGCAGCTGTCTGTCCTCCTTAAACGCTGTGTTTGGGCTGAGAGTACTTGACCTCGGCTGTGAGAATGAATCAGTGAGTGAGACAGAAAGAGAGAGAGAGATCACAAAACTCCATCGGAAGGCGTGAGGTCGTTACGGCGAGGCGGGGGCCTTGCTGTTGTAGTGCACCTGGTACCTGTTGACATGCAAGCCTTTGACCTGCTGGGACACACAAGTGGTCTTGCAGGGGATCATGTCCTCGTCCTCTTCTCCCATGAGCCAGTCCTGCACATTGCGCTCGGCGGCGGGAGACACGTGTTCACTCAGCCAGCCCCGGTGCCACTGCTCAAAGCGCTCGTGCTGAGCCCGCGCTACTCTGTGCTGAGACTACAATCAGACAGAGGACAACATTAAGACATAAAGAAATGCAATGCCATTCATATGTTTTGGGTCAGATTTTTTTTTGAAAGAGAATAACACTTTAATGGACCCTTTCACATTTTCAGGTTGCTCAGTAGCAGAAGTCATCATAGTTGACATAAACTAAGAGCGCAGTGAACGGGAGAGTACATCAAAAACATTTTTACAATCCTACTGAAATAATAGAAATGCTAAAAGAAAAACTTCACAATGGTGTTATCAAGAAAAATGAAAAAATATTGTGAGACTGATAACGGCAGCCAGAAGAGAGAACAACATCAAATTTTCTGTCCTGCCACATATGCGTTAGAAACACCTTGCACAAGCGGCAATTTGTTTTTTGTAATTTGATGCAAAGATTATATAATACATAAATACATACAAATGTTCATACATTTAAGGAAAAAAAAAAGCAACTATTAAAAACTTGAAAGGATTTGAGATTCTGATGACCGTTACTCCAGTCATAACAGTCTTGTGAAAAGGGTCCGTTTAGGTAGGATGCAATAAATTGAGTCAAAGTGAAATTTTTAAATGTTTTAAAAGACTGATGTTAGAAACAAATGCTGTTCTTTTCTAGTTATTTCTAAATATAAAATAAATCACAATTTTAATTAGGGATGCTCATTTCAGTTAATTTTGCCAACCGACAACCGCCACTCATTAACTGAATATCAACACTGGTCATATTAATATTAAAAATATTATTATTATTATTTTTTAAAGGTACTTGTCTATTTTGTGTCTGGCACACTAAATATAGCATTTTACAATACTGATCTATTTTAACATGAACATACTAACAACAGAACGTCTTCACACACCTGCAGTGTTTCCAACAGCATGGAAAAAAGAATAAACTTAATAGTCCTGCCGCAGATATTTTTCACTTAAATGACAAATTTAGATTACAAAAGAAAACACTGACTGAATCTTTTCAGGAACCAACAAAGGCAGTTTTTTCCCATCATGTTTTTTTCCCATCCAATAAAAATAGCAGGCTACCTCAAATCGATAGCTCCACGGAAAATATGCATTAATGCATTAGTTAATTAATGCTCCGCTCTTATTCTTATACTACAAACCTTTGTCAACATCTTTAATAAAATTCATTAGTTTAAAGATTATGTCTTGAGCGTCTGGTTTTACCTTAGAGCTTGTGTGCTTTTATTTCCTCTCACTCACTGTTCATGTGTGCTTGCTGCGTATGATGAAAGACAATGACAAGGCTCATATGTTGACTTTTTTTAAAGTAAAGGCTACTATAGCATATATAATAATTTTGTTGTTTACATATGATATTGCATTAATTTGCATACATATTTTTAGAAGTTATAAAAAGAAAGCCTCAGTTTGGTGCAGAGTAATCATTATAATTTTTATATAAAAATCTTTGCATTTGTTTGATTCGTGGATTATGTTGGCTATTTTAAAAAATGGATATTTTATAAGAACTATTAATAGCTGTAATTTTTGGAATGGAAAAAAGGTTGGTTTGTTGGTTGTACACTAAATCACAACAACTATAGCCTATTAGTTGTGTTTATGAGTGGTGCCGGAACACGCTCTGATGGAGAGAAAATCCTGACGCTCCCTCTTGTGGGCGGCTTGTTTCCAAAGCAGCGCACATTTAAGAAAGTTTTGCTTTGCGGCTTCTTTCTCCAACTGTGCAAATAAACAGAAGTGTTTACGACAAGGATCCGGGACAGAGGCAATCAGCATCAGCGCTGGTTTGGCATCAACTCGTCTGTGTCAAACTGTGACCAGCAATATTCTTCTTTCATATTACTTCTTTGGCAAAATATGCCTGTAGGCACGTGTGGTTGCATGCGTTACAATCCCGTGAGTTAACAGATATGTGCCAATTAAAATAAAATCAATATTTTTTAATCATTTAACTGATATAATCAATTGGTCAAAAACGCACCCTTTCTGTTAGCGATGATTGGGTTATTATGAGCCTCCCTAATTTGAATAAAACTGGAAATAGCAAAAACTGTTTTCAACATTGATAATTATCAGACATCGTTCTTGAGCAACAATTCAGCATATTAGAAACACTAATGATAATGCAACTCTGCAGACTGGAGAAAATTAAGCGTATATTCTAAAACATATTTAAACAGAAAACAATTCATTATGTTTAACAGTTATTAATTTTAAGAATATGGCAAGTATTATAGTTAACAAATGTAAAAAAAAAAAAAAAAAAAAAAAAAAAAGATTTCAGCTAATTGTCATGTCATTTTGTTTAATATACTACTGTGTGAATTAGTAAAAATGACACAAATCAGCAAGAAAATAAAAAAAAACACTAAAAACAACTAAATTAAATTAAATCTATAATAATATCTTAATGAGAATAATGCAACACTGCACAATTTCCCACAATAATAATTTTTTACTTAAAGATCTTAAAGTGGCATTATAGCGTAGTATCTTTTTTTAATGCTAAAATGCTAAACAAGCCCAAATATATAGTTACAGAATTTATTTGAACTTAGACTGTAAGATATTATAGCTAGTCACAAAGCACATGTTTAAACAACAAAACACTGAAAAAGGACCTTATTTTGTATTTTATCTACATACCCTCCGTGCTTTCACCAGGGCTCCACGGCGGTACATGTAGTCCTCGGAGTTCATCACAAACACCATCTTGTGTGTGTTCAGTTTGAATCGGCAGTCCAGGTTTCCAGCTGTCTCCACACCCATCTTCCTATGCCACTCTCTCCGACAGCGCATGGCTTCAACCTGCTTGATCTGCCAGCCACGGAAATGTCTCACATTCCTGCAGGAGAGATGCAGAACAATTGTCAGTCTGCTGTAACCTGGCAGACTTAAAGAGAGATAGTTCACTCAAAAATAGATATCTTCATGATCAATTACTCATCCTCTACTTGTTCCAAACCTGATTTGCCTTCTGTTGAACACAAAGCAAGATATACTGATGAAATGGTGGAAAATATCCATAGAACTACATAGTATATTTTTTATACCTACAATAAATTTCTTGTTTAGTCCTATCTTGAAGGTCCTTTAAGGTGTGATGTGTTGAGTATGAAAAGGCTTTACGAAGCACAAAATTGACATTTCTTCTAGAAAAATAAACATCGCTCTCTCAAACTGAAATATTTCCCACCCAGGACATGGCTATAGGGTGGGGTTGAGTTGTGCTCATGTTGTCTTCATGTTTCACAGATCTGTGCATTCAAAAAAAACAAGAGTTTATACTAACAAGGCTTTAAACACATGCACCATTTAAAGGAGCTCATTTGTATTTAATAAGATGCAAAAAATGAGCTTGTTTTTGCCTGTAATTTGCCAGATTATTACAGAAACCATAATGATAACAAGTACCGGATTTTGTCAGGGTGATTAGCCGATACGGAGTACAGTTTCTAATGCTACAAGCTTTATTATACATTAAGCAAATTTCCCCCTTTAGGAATGATACTTAAGTAAAGATCTCGCCTTACCTAAGGGAATGAATTGAGAATGCTGCAAATAATACCTTAAACATGTCTCTTTTTACCATTTAGTGTGGACATGTTATGGCCAGAAGCAGCTTTACAGAAAGTAATATAACATATAAAGATTGGTAAGAAAAATGACAAACACAATTTAGAAACATTGCAAATGATGAAAGAATTCAACACGTCTCAATCAAGAAAAAGTTTGGAGCACATAATTGATGCATGAGAAGTTAAAATGCACACCAGTAAATACAATAGGCCAAATTACTGTGTATTGCAATAAGCTTATTACAAGAAGTTATATTATTAACGATTCATGAAAAAAACATACGTTTTTAAAGTTTTATTTATCTAATAATTCCAGCCAGCTTTAGTGAACTTGCAATATTGTCAAAAACACAGAACTTTCAGTTGTTCTAATGTAAAAAGGCCTAAATACATGCAAGACCATTCAAATATTTTCAAATACAATGGTTGCACTTGCAACAAATAGACAATCATTTATGCGAGTTGCACCAATAGACTGTATAAACAGGTCGCACCACATCTGTATGTATTTTAGCTGTTGCAACGCGAGCGCATAGATCGCTCACACCCCCTTGCATCATTTACCCTCTCACGTGTTGTGGCTGCTGTAGGCTATGCATAATATATGAAAGCAGATGTGCCTCCATCCTCTGCTTGTATATATAAACAAACCCCTGTGATTGGCCAGATTGGCGAGTAATGATCGAGTCGTTAAATGTGATTATCGGCCGATACCGATCTTCAGCCGATCAATAAGAGCATTTCTATGTAACATACCTGCTAGTAAGTTATAGTTTGTCTTAATGTGCATGATAAGATGGTAATTGGAGTTGGATGATTAAACCATGAACAACCCATGATTAAACCTTAATTTAAGTATTTTATCATCAGACATACATTAACTGCAATATTATTTTCTGTTCTACACACACACAAAAAAAAACGTGACTAGTATTTGACTAGTTACTTGACTCTGAACAACCCTCAAAACATCTATATAGGTATTTTTACCTGGGCAGAAACACAGGCTTGAAGTAGTAGCCTTCAGCCTGAGAGCACACAGTCTCGCTCCCAATATACTGCTCCATGTAATTAGACAGGCTCTGAAACAATACAAGACATACCAAACATTAATTCAATAAAAAGCACCATTCCAACTTCATAAAACCATTTTATGCCATTAGACCTGACGATTTGAAGATTTTTAGGAATGAATAACAAAGCCTCTATTTCTTTTTGTCATAACAATGGCAGATTTTTTGAGGATGTACCTGAACGTCCAGTGGATCATCACCCTGGGCCTCCTCAGTGTCTAACAGCTCAATGGTTAAGGTCACCTGTCCCTTGTTTTGAATAAACATGACCTGGAAAGGAAGAAAATATAACCTAAATATACTCGCACAACAATCAAGAGCATTAATGCAAAAAATAACTTCTGAAATGAGATGTTGTCATATATGCAGAGCATTAGTGTCAGTCACCTTGAAGCAGTTCTCCTCAGCCATGACTCTCTCAGCCTTCCACTGATAGCTGGCTTCCCATGCTGCACGAACACACTGGGATGAGAGATTCCCACCGGCAGCTCCTCTCTTCCTCTCGGCCAGGTACAGCTCAGTGACTTGTAGACATACCTCATCACTGACCAGGTGTTGAAGCTGACAAAGAGAAAGGATGTTAACTACTAGACCACAGCAAAGATTCTTTACTGAATAGACACATGACCTGTGATCAAATTGACAATAACAGGAGTTTACTTGCTCTTTTTACCAATAAAATGTAACGTTCACAACACAATTACCATTCCCTTTTGGACAACTGCCAACAATTAAAAAAAAACAAGCTGCCAAATATTAATGGGATGATAACCATTTTCAAGGTATACCGCGGTTTGGAAAAGTCAAGGTTTTAAAATCGCCAACATTTTCTGCTATACTGTTCCTAAGGTATGTGTAAGATGTTTTTAGTTATGCTTTTTTTTTTGTTTGTTTGTTAGGACAACAGTATTTCCAAAGATATCCAAAGTAGCCGTTGTAAACTGGAATCTGTGCTAGTGAAACTAATGAAGACAGCAGAAGTCAATAATTCATTTCCATTATTTAGCCGGACATGTTTACTGCTTCAAAATACTTTAGATGTTTCTAAATGTTCATATCCACAAATGCAAATTTACTAATACCAAACCATATTTTCCTGTTTTGTTTTTTGCAAGAATTTAGTCATTATTTATATTTAATTTCATTATCTGAAAATAAGAAAGCAAACAGGACTATTTCATTTTATAATAACTTTAATTTATACCCTGTAATTGATTCTTAAACCCTCAAGTTTATTTCATGTTCTTTATTATTATTATTATTATTATTATTATTATTATTATTATTATTCTTTCTCTTGTATCCCAAAATAAAATATTTTGTTCAATGGGGAAAATAGTTGTTTTTTTAACCCAGACATTTAAAAAGAATATATTTTAGAGCAGTAATCACAATACCACAATACCCATGCCTACTGCCAAAATGGATAAGGAAATATCAGACTTATAAACAAAATCGTTCATACTTAAATATATATGCATTCAATTATTTTCTTCAGTGTAAAAACTCGTTATTGTCATAAAATTCTAAAATAGCTGATTTTATTTTTATATATTGCATCACAGTTTTTGGACAAACTGTGCAAAGAAGCATTTTACGTTGCAACTGTATTTTGAGTCACAGCTGCAATTTTTAAATCAGACAGAAATTATTTTGCCATTTGTGTCCTTAATATGCATGCATGCACATATGAATGTGTGAAATCAAACTGGAAAACATAAAAAAGTGCATTTGCATGCCCATGTTTTCAAATTGGTCTCCAGTCAATATTTAGCAACAATTAAAGGATCAAACAAACTTCATTTAGTCTTCTATTGGTCAATAGCAAAAGCAGTCATCTGTAAAATGTCACTGAGTGGAAAGACGGTTGTAAAATCTTGCCTTTGCAAAAAAAAACCTGTCTAACATCATGATGGAAATAAAGTAGGGGGGGGGGAAATATCACAGAAGTGCAGAATATGGCCCCATGGAACATTTCACTCTGCCTCACCTGTCTTACGATGTTCTGAATGAGCTTGTCGATGGTAAAGCCGATGTAAGCGTGGATGGTGAACATCTCTCTCAGGGTGTCCTCGTACTGTGTGGACTCCAGGTTTCCATCCAGTAGACTGCGTACCATGTCTAAGAATGCTGGGTAATATTCCTCTAACTCAACCTCACCTGAAATAATTCAGAAAAACACAAAGAAAATAAGTTAAAGCAATCATGGCAATGTAGTTCTAAATCTAGAAGAATAGTAGCGTTTTATTTTTGTAAAAGCTTGTGTAAAATCTAGCAGTTATTCTCTTAGCAACATTATTAATAATTTTCTGATTGATTTAGTGTTTTACCCTGGCCTGTCATGGATAAATACATGACAATATAACCAGTATAAAGTCTGTTTTTTATGAGAGAGGAACTGAATAACTCATTCAATTGACTTATTCAAAACAGCAAAGAAAGAGGGTGATTTCCTGTGATCGCTGAATCACTGGCTAACTCAGTAAAAAGACTAACTAATTCATGAAAGAAACAGATGCTGAAACGGTTCCAAACAAGCTTGAGCAGAACAATAGGGTATGTGCACATGGGCTTTTAATTCGGCCAGCCAGCCCCAGTATCTCCGGTGAGCTGTCTTTCCATTATAAAATTGCTACGTTTAAGGTCTGATTTTTTTAAAAAATCAGTGATCTTCACTGCCTGGTAGATATACGATATAAAACTGGTCTCAGACCAGACAAGAAGCACTTCATTAAATTCCATTCCTCCCTGCCATGTCTTAAAATATGTTTATTTTACCCCAGTATATTCAATGGAGTTTCTGCACTTGCCTGCTGATCCTGGCGTCACTAGAACTTACACGGTCTTTCATTCCCTTTTACTCTTGAGCAACTAAATGCTTAAGTCTATTTAACTGATTGTATTGTAACGACATTATAACATTGATGCTGTAAAAGGAACAATATGAAATTGAAAGTAGCCAAATTAAGCTTTCAGCAGAGGTTTGTCTTTGGCTGAAAAACACTAGCTGTGCATATATGTAATGTAATGTTTATTTATTTAGCGCATTTTAACGTGTATGGCCATACACCCAAAGCGCTTCACAATCATGAAGGGGGTCTCTCCACACCACCACCAGTGTGCAGCATCTACTTGGATGATGCGAGGGCACCCACAGGACAACAGCGCCAGTGCACTCACCACACACCAGCTGTAGGTGGAGTGGAAGGTCAGTGATGGAGCCAATTCGGTTGATGGGGATGATTGGGAGGCCATGATGGTTAAGGGCCGAAAGGGAATTTGGCCAGGACACCAGGGTTACACGCCTACATTTTACAAGAAGTGCCATGGGATTTTGATTGTCCACAGAGAGTCAGGACCCCGGTTTAACATCTCATCCGAAAGACAGCGCCCACTGACAGTATAGTGTCCCCTTCACTTTTACTGGGACATTAGGACCCCCGGTTAAGCACCCCCTGTTGACCTCACTAACACCACTTCCAACAGCAACCTAGTTTTCCCATGTGGTCTCCCATCCAGGTACTGACCAGGCTCAGCTTAGCTGAGCTTCAGTGAGTAGCCGGTCTTGGGCTGCAGGGGGATATGCCCCATTATATTGGCTGTAGAGCAAAAATTTAAATGCAACTCACTTAATATTAACTTATGGTTTGTTGAACTTTTATAGAAAAATCGATATAATGTTTACTTATTAGCAAGCAATTTGCTTATTTGCAAACATTTCCAATATAGCATTTGCGGTCATGCTTGCATGCTGATATATGTATATGTCAGAAAAAAAAACAACAAAAAAAAAAACCAACATACTCGGCTGCTTTAGGCGGAGCTCCATGGCCAGGTCGTTTGCCTTTTCTCTGCGTCCCTCTCCCATGAGCAGTCGTTCCCGATTCTGCTCGGCCCGGTGCTCCAGCAACTGTCTCTCTGCCTGCCTGTAAATCTTTAGCAGCCGTGAGCACAGAGTCTGATGCAGCCTCAGGAAGAAGTACCAGTTATTATTGACGAAGAATAGGTTGTAGACTCCATCCATCTCCTTCTGGTGCTCAGCCTCCGGGTCCCTCAGATCCACTGCCTCTCCTTCAGGATTGATGCTGTGGGCTGCTGCAGACGTGTCCATGCTTTGAGGAGAAGTGCATCGTCTTCTTCTAGACTCGCCATTCAGCTGCTGTTGTCCACCTGTAGATGACACTCCACCTCCTGCGGCCGCACCGTCTTCCCCCTCGGCCTCCTCATCCGTGAACTCCTCTGTCTCGCTCAGCTCTCCACGACGGGCGAAGAAGAGGTCTGGGGCGAAGTGCTGGATGATGCGCTTGATGTGGTCCTTGTCGTCCTTGTGGATGGTGGGCTGCCGCTTGACGTGGTAGATGATGAGGGAAGCGGCATCCTCCAGGATCTGTTTGTCTTCATAGTTGAAGATCATGTGGGGTTCGCTCGATGGCGCTGTGCTCGTGCCGTCACAGCCTTGCTGGCCCACGCTGCCCTCTTCTGTGCTCTGCTCCTGCCGCTGTGCAGAGGGAAAGCGCTAGTAAGCATGACACTAAAGACTTTTGCATCACATATCAAACAATTGTTTCATATTTCTGGGTTTCTCAGCTGCATACTTGGTAAACTTAGAGAGCATAGAGAGCGAATAGGAGAGTACAACAAATATTGTTTTTACAATCCTATTTGATGACATAATAAAAGAACTTGATGATGGTGTCGATGATCGAGAATTTCAGAAAATGGAACAAAATGTGTGAGACTGATAACGCCAGCCAGAAGAGAGAACATTAAATTTACTGTCCTGCCCATACACTCATTTCAAATGACTCTCATTAGCTGTAGTTCCATTTTCTTTATGCAAGGATGATATAATGAATGGGCAGCATGGTGGCGCAGTGGATAACGCGATAAAATGAACAAATATTAAAAATGTAAGGATTTAATATGTTGATGACCATTCAACGTGTCATAACGGTCTTGTAAAAAGGGTCTATAGTAACAATCAGTGTTTAGTAAAGTTACTTTTTAAAGTAATATAGTACAGATTGTAATGCATCACTTAACCCAGTTTTACCCAACACTATGATTTCAGCTAGGCTGTCATTGTTTAGCTCTTGTGATGTTTCACACTGTCGGCACTAGTTTGTTATAAAGAGACTTTGACTAGCTGTAAAATTTGGCAAATGTGTAAAATAAGAGTGAAAGCGAAACAAGTATAAATTAAAATGAAATGAGAAGTCACCCAAAAATGAAAATTAATTTACTCATCCTATGTTCCAGACCTGTTTGAGTTTCTTTCTGTGGCTGTAAACAAATGAAGATATACTGAAGAATTGGAAAAACCATACATTGACTTCCATAGAATATTTTGTTCCTGCTATGAATGTCAAAGGCTACTTTTTTTCCCAACATTCATCAGAATATCCTGTTTTGTGTTCAGCAGCTGAAAAAATTGTAAAAAGTGTAAGTACTGATGGGGAAATTTTTGTATGAACTAACCCTTTAAAACTATACTGACAGGTCAGTATTTTACTACACAGATATATTCGTGAGACTTCTGGAACGAAGATGGTTATTATTACATTATTCATACTCAAAAATGGTAAGAGAACACTGCATGGCTTATGGTTTATAGATATGCTAGTTTCAGTTTCCCTTTCTGAATGATGAATATAGGCTTCTGATTTAGACAGTTGTTTCCTCTCGCACAGTTGCCCGTTTGCTGTAGTTTTTGAAGGGTGTAAATTTGTTCTTTAATGTTACATGAAAAGAATTTCAAAAATAAAGTGAAAATCTGTTTGGAGGGTCATTTATCTGATAAACGATTTAAGTTTTTCAAATCATAAAATATTATAAAAGTACAAATTCATTGAACTTCAACTTTCTGCAACTACTTTTAGTTAAATCCGTGTTATAGTAATAGTATGTTTATTGCAACACCAGCTTCAGGAGCTACTTTTCTATCCACATATTTTATGCAAATAAAAAAACAATACATTTTGAAAATCCACATAAAAAAACATACACATAAGTGAGTAAGATAAACTTTTTATTCAATAAGAAAAGATGCACATAAACTACGAGTGAAAAACTTTTACCGAACAAATTCCAGTATGCGCATGTGATGCAAAAAATGTGCATGAAAGGATAAACCAGCAGGTTGATGGCATTGTAAAACATCTGAAATATTGTTTTGGTCATTCTAAAACGCCTTAACCATGTCAGTGTTAGTGATATTATATTATTAATTACCTCTAGAACTGTCGAGAGCGTCTGTGATCTGCCTCGCACGGCTTCAAACGCAAGGCACAAGTAATTTATTTAAAAAAAATAAATAAAAAATCACTCAGCTTCTTCTATCGAAGCAAATTCCATTGTTAACTTTTGATATTTGGTGCCAGTTAATCAGAAAGGGATTTTTTGTGCTGTCTTTGACTAATTGGATGGAAATGCTGCCTCATTCGCACGTCTTTATGTGATATTCCAGTTTTGCGCATAAATTTAACTAGTATCTTTAGGTGGAAATACAGCTATTGGCTATTACTCGGCATATTATACACATAACAACAAACTATGAAATACAATAATCTAAATTTAAACACTGCATAGAAATCATCTTCAGAAGTAAACATTAAATACATTTTAAAAGGCAGTCTACAATAGTTTTATTCTGGGTCAAAATTTATCCTTTAAATATTCATTCAGTCTCATAAGTTACAGCTAAAGTATTGACATTTTGCTTTTTCTTCATCGACTAAATAACCATGAGTCAGTCTAGTATGACCCATCTGACCCCTTTTGTATAAAACTGTCAGTGTGTTGATTTAATGTATATGCACCTTATTCCAACCACAGGAATTATTTCAAACAAGGAGTTATTTATTTTCACACTGTGCCCATTCTTCTTGCCATTTCTTTAATATATTGTCTGAGTAATGGCTTTATGAGGTTTGGGGTTTGCCATTGCCTTATTCATTACGTAAGAACTTCAAGTCCATGTTATAACCTCGAAAATTAGACAAACCAAAAATAATCGCGGCTACAATCAATATAATGTAGTGTTCAAAACCACAGCTCTAAATTATTCCTTTCAGGGACAGATTACAGTTATATATGGGGTAAGCTCTTTCCAAGACCCAAAGACCGAGCCAGAAAAGAGAGCGCTGCTAAACTTACCTCATCATAAATGCTCTCTATCTCATTGAGAAGACTCTTGGATCGGAGGGCCTTCATGTCGTTCTGTTTGAAGTTGACACCCTGATGGTCCAGTGATTTCAGATACGCCTTCTCGTACTGCTCTCTCCAGATTTTGTTGAAACCCTGCTGGGCCTCCCTCCACTCCTCTTCTTTCGCTTTCAAACTACGGCAGACAAACAAAATCATCCATTTATTCCCTAAACTCTTCAACTGAAAGACTGCTAAAACATTAGGAGCACAATTTACTGCAGAACAACAGGCATAGTGCACCTAAAATGACAACTTTCATCTACGGTTTTCATTTTTGATGAGTCATCCCTTAAATTCTGCTGTCAAATAAAACCTAGATTGATATTTTAGGTCGTAATATGTGAAAAAGAAGCAGTGCGAGTGAGAGGAAAATGACAAAGTGTAGACAAACAAAGAAAAATAAGATTAGTTTGTTAACCGTTTGAGTACAACAGGAACTGCAGTGGCTGGACTCCTCTTCAACCCCTCTATGATCTCTGGAGCTTTATCGCCATATATACGATAGACTGCACGCCGCTGGATGACTTCGGAAGTGCCACCCAGGCAGTCGTCCAATCGGAAACGCTCTTGATCCTCCAGTGAAAGGCGTGATAGCTTTTTCTGCACGCTTTCCAATACTCTTATCGTTGCCAAATTAGTCTCCAGCACAACATCCAGCTACAAAGCAAAAAAATCAATATCAATCTCTACAGCATTTGAGTTGAACCCTAAACCTTCATATATTTTCCCAACACATCATCTTACCTCGAACCGCTCATCCTCACAGCGATGGAGTTGCTCTTCATATGGTGTTTTCTTGGAACTCACGAACGTTGAGTCTTCAGACCAGGAAGGGAACGAGACCCACGTATCATTCAGCACCTAAAAAAAGAAAGAAACTTGACCTGCTTGTAGCATGAATATCAAGCTTATGCTCTACAGATAAAATTACTGTTTACAAACAAGTGTTCAGTAACAACACCTCCGGGTTCTCCAGGCACCCTAGAAAAAGAGCCATTTGAGATAAGTGCCTCCATTCAAATGGAGTGTGGGGGCTGAAACATCTCATTCTCCAAATGATTCATGGAGATTTGAGCTTCAGTGGATTTGTAGCATTATCTGTGGATCAGAAGCAACCCAGGGTTTTGTTTCATCATTAACGCCTCTCCTTTAAATACTTGACAGCCATGGTATGTGTAGAAGTCATGGTTTGTTATGTTTTTGGTACAGCAGAGGGGGAAGTAAATGTATAATTCCTTTTTTATTTTAAAAAGTCATTTGTGAATAAATTATTGCTATGAATTTAAATAAAATTACAATTTCCTTAAAGTTAAAAAAACATTGTCTATTTAATGGGTGTATTTAGCAATTGAGGCCAAACTATTAAATATGCAAAGTGCAAACATGTAAATTACAAATAAGGCATCCAAATCTAATTGTAAAATAATTATATACGCTAAACACAGTACATATATTTAGAGAATTTAGTTCATTTCTCTCGCAAACAAATGAGCTGTGAATACAGAAAGACTAGCCTGTGGTAAATAAATGGTATTTTAAGCCAGGGGTTTTCAAACTGGGGCACCTATAAAGGTGGGCGCGAGAATTTGAAGCGTGTACTCGAGTAAATTATGATGACAATATTCATGCACTCACTAGAGTGAATCTGATTAACTTTAGTTCAACAGCAGTAGAGTTCATCAGGCACCTGTAGAGTTAATGCTTCGAGTACAAAATTTACAAATAAAATGGACCGGGTGCTTTTTAAAATTAATGACGGTGAATGAAAGTAAAATCGGTGAGTGTCTGACAAAAAAAGTGGCCTTCTGAATCAAATCAGCAGGATGCCCTTCTGCATCTTTCACTTACTTTGAAGACACAACTGACTCTGTTTACATGGACATCGGTAATAGTTTTTTGCCTTTATCTGAATAAGACAATAATATAATTAAAGGAATTACATGAAGTGCTTTATGAATGTTGGTTCATCAGGCTATCCACGTTTCCTGCAGAGTCTCATGTAATTTTGGGCGTTTCTTCTTCAATTTTTCGACTTTACTGCATTTTGGCAGTTTCACTTTCACTTATGAATATTTCAGTCATGCCCCATGACAAACTGGGGTATTAGACGGGAATATGGAGTCAGAAGTGGTGGAAGAGTGTTGTTTTAATGGAATTTGATACCACTTGCCGAATGGAAAGTAAAAAAGCTTCCGCATTTCGTGATGTGTGTGTCTGCGGTCCTTTACTGACAGCCGTGTGTGTGCATCTTGTCGCAAAATGCAGCGAAAAGTCCTACATGACGGTAATAGTTTGATTGCAGTGTTTACTTAAGTAATGCCATTAATATGTGCATACTCCACATCTTTATTCCATTTCTGTTTAGTTCAATTATGACTTTTTGCGCTGGTGAAATTGGACAAAAGTGGGGAGCGTGCGTCCTAAAAGTACTGCTCATTCATTTATTTTGTGCTGTAACTAGTAGCAAAGAGAAAGGAATGATTACATTGTATTGCTTTTTGAACTGAGCACCCATACCTACAGTACATTAAAACAGCTTTTCTTTTTATTTTCCAGATAATATTCTGATATTTCTGATGAAACAGAATTTGAAAAATGAGACTGGGATTTAAAAATAGATATTGATTTATTTAAATTGAGATTTAAATAAGTCAAACTGAATTTGTTTGATACAAATGCTTATTGAATTGAGATAACCCTAACCAAAAATGATGAGGTGAGATTATGCGTTTTTCAACCCAAACAGACAACATATGAGATATAATTATTTAAAGGTCCTGTGAAATGGAAATAATATTCTTTTACATCTTAGTTTCGGTCTGTTTACTTTTAAAGATATCTATTAGCTAGTCTGTGCCAAAACAGTGACAAACTTTGCAGTTAGAAAATAAAAAACTAATATTTACATCTAAAGGTCTAATTAAATACTCATATTTACATTTTTTTATAAGTGACCTTATAATTCAGTTTCTCATCAAATCTTGACCAATCAAATGCTCTCAAGTATCTGATATGGCCCGCCCCCTTCGACACACTTCTCGTTTGCTTTTCATTTGATGCATTTGATCTCAAGCACTCTCACTGACGGAGCTCTGATAATAACAAAACCCTATCAGCTGTTTTTAAGGGGAGGAGCCACCCTATGCCCCAGCCTCTCTTCATTTCTAAGCACTTAATGGGACCTTTAACAACAACTGTATCTGGTGGAAGAACAGTACCTCTTTGCATATAGCAGTTCGGCCACTGCATTTGGGCTGCTGGTATGTCTTGGGCAGGGCTCTGTAGCTCGAGCCCAGTCGTTTACAGGAGGCGTAATCCACTTCTCTGCCTCCACCTTCCATGTAGCGGTCTGAGAGCCCAGAGATGACATGAGACAGCTCTTTATCACCCAAAAATGACTTAAACTGGGTGTAAAGTTCTGGAAACTTCCTGCAAAAAGAGGCAGTGGCATATGACTCACGACTGTCACGAAAAAAGCTGTGAAATGCACTATATGAAAACAAACGGGATTAAACAAACATGCCCTATTTAAATCTTTCTTACCCTAAGAATGGAGTCACAAGCTGCAGGAGTTCAGCTCCTGAAACCACTTCCTGATTGAACAAGGCTATGCAGCGCAAGAAATTCTCATATACCTCCTGACTTTTGAGCAGACGACGAACCTATAAAGATAAATAAATGAAATTGTTCAGTGGCTTCGACTGTGTAATAAATCCTTAGGGATTAACTGCTGACTTACTACTGATAACTTTTCTGAGCTACTCTGCCTGTGAAACGCACCTTGTCAAAGAACGTGAATTCCCGCAGGACTCCGTGTTTTCCAACAGAGGCAAAAGATGGGTCTTTGGAACAGGAATACTTCATTTTTTTCTACAAGCATAGAGAGACTGTTTTTAGAAAGCAGTACATATTTGGAGATAATTCAACAAGTATTTCAGATACAGAGCTTTAGTTTCCTTGCATTGACATAAATGAACTCTAACCTTCAGAAGTGGGGTCATGTGGGGCAGTAGCATGGGTCTTGGTCTTTTCTTGGTCTGTTTATTCAGTTCTTCTTCCTCCACTTTCTTCAGCGGCAAAGAACCTCCTGTGAACTGCAAATCAAAGACACAATGCTTGTCAGTTTCAAATGAAAAAGATTATGTGGAGATGCAACAATTTTTAGATTTACATCACTGTTGGTGTGTTTTTCAATAATGGTAATGCATTTATTTATATAGTGTAAATTAAAATCGGGATCCTTCAATTCTTGTTCTAACATGCTGATTCGCTGCTCAAGGTACCAGCAATAAGAAACGGGGTTCATAAAAATAAAATAAAAATCGTATTGTTGCAAATGACACAACTGCAGTCGTTTCCTCACCAGAGATCTCTTTGCGTCAGGCAAAAACTGGCCAAACTCAGCGAGTAGATCCTCTTGCCCTTTAAAAAGACTGGCCACTTTAGAGAAAACCTCATCTTCGGTCATTCCTCCAGTGCTGCGACCTCTGCTCTCCTTCACCTCCAGCTGCTCCTTCTGCAGATGGACACAAAAACGCACAAAATCAATGAACATCGATAAGTTTACGGGATGGGTGGAAAAACATTTCAAGGGCCCATTTCCTGCAGTGCTAGTAGGTGGTAGCTTGGCCCTAGCCTCAGGCAGCAGGTTCATCGACCGTCTGATGCATACTGCATGGAAAAAAAGGACAGACACTTGCCAAAAACCAATCTGACTGGCTGGCAGAAATCTAAGAAAGGTTCATTTTCTGATGAATTGTCACAAAAAATTACATCATTCTTTTAGACTCACAAAGTCAGATTCCAAAGACTACAGACATTTTGCTTGGCCTATATGACACAATAACAAAAGAAACCGGTTGGAAGTCTTATCTAAAGGAGCTGTTGACATGAATTTCAGTAAAACCAAAACAACCCAAACATAGAAATAAAACAAAACTACTTTACTTTTTGAAATTACTTTGTATGTAGTAACAATGGAACAACACAAGGAGAAAGTGCTGAACTACTTTAATGCATTTAAAGGTGCTATATACTGCATTGATTCAATAAGTTGAAAGTAAAAAGTATACAATAGGTATCTCTGATATATATGTAATAGGGTATGTGCCTTAGGTAAGTTTAAAACAAAATCTGAATAATGGTTTCATGGTTTCCACTACATTCATTCTTTCTGTGGTGGGGCACCACACCAAAATTTATTCCCGCCATGGCTACATTACAGCTTCTCATTCAAAACCTTCAGTGATTTTTTTTTTTTTAATAGCGGGTTATAAATTGCACCAAAATGTATTAAAAGGTAAGTGAAATAAAAGAGCAAACTTTTCTGTAATCGTAGTAGTGCTGTGCGTTATTTGTTTAGCCCTTTAATGTTACATGCTGACTGACAGACAGGGCTGTGTAGTGCGTGAGGCCAGCAAATGCAACGTAGCTTTTAGTTATGATGAACAGTTTCCATAGTTATACGTTATTTATAGATAAAGGTCTGTGGTTCTGCATACAATGACTTTATCTTGCTGGCCGTTTAACTTCAATAGACCTACAGAACAGCATTGATGCGTCCTGGAGACATTCATGAATATTCCTAGCAAATCTAATAAATGTTGGAGACATACTTGTTACGTAAACACACTAAATCATAAACACAGTAAACATAAACATACTAAATATTTGAGCCCGCACATGAAAATCTGCACTTGAGCAGCGTATATTTCAGAAAATGCAAGAAGTTTTGTGCACGAACAAAGGAAATCAGCGCACAAGCAAAGAGCTTCGCATGGTCGTATTACATGAAAGCGATCTCAACTTGTAATACTGCACTCATGATATTTGTCATTGAAATGATGTCAAAGGTAGTTGCAAGATCTGTGTAAAAGGCCTGCCACCACAGCTGGAAAAAAAATCCCAAAGGAAACACTGGGTTTTATATGTTCATTTATTACTCTATAAAATGCCCCCAGAATCAGAAGCTCCATATTGACCATATTTGGGATCAGTCATGAATATTAACGATCTCTGCTCTGACAGCTCTCAGTGCTCTCTCTCAAATATAAGTACACAAACAGCATGATGAACACATGACATAAACGTGCAAAAAATACTAACACTTCATTTGTCAATAAAATATTTTAATAAAGGGAGGAGATGCCTTGTTAAATCTTTTTTTCACTTAAGTGATGGAGGCTTGTTTTACCCACATGAGTTCTCTAATATAAAACCCATCAAACTAACCTATTTTGCTCCAGAGTTATGTTGTGGATAATATTGGCTAAATTATAATCAAACTCGACAAAAGAGACCAACAGAGAGGTTTTGTGTTGCATTTTGATGCTACAATGCAGGGTTTTTGGCCACCTCCATCCACAAATTTGTACCAACATTTTTTTTTTTGACAATAAATCAAGCTCAAGGCTACCCACAGACCCCAAGCGATGCTCACGTACTGGACATGAATTAAATACACTATTATAAAGATGATGTTTTACTTTATTACAAAATGCATTTGCAGTTTTGTTTTTAAAAAGTGGTGCTTATCGGAATACCACCTTCACCTAATTATACGCCAGGAAAACCCTGTATAATGTAAATGAAAACACAGACAGGAATTAATATCAACCTCTGCATAAACATGACGTTTAATAAAGTGTATTGCTGTTATTTACTTCAGAAAAATGACAGTAAGAGCAGAGTTATACAACACCATTATTAAACACGTATTTTACACTAAAGGCACTACACTAATGTGTTTGTTGATTCATTACAAACATACACGGCTAATCTTACAATAAACACGATAAACTTACAAAAGACACGATTAAACATACTTTATGCCTCTTCAGGGGGGAGCTGAATAAATTTAGAATCGGTATATGCTGCATTTTACATTCTGACACACACGTGGGCAGTCGTTGCATACACACACATAAAAACAGTCTGGTGTGGCTGTCTTTCTGCTCCATCTACCATTTTCAAAATAATACTCAGACATGCATATTAAGTTACTGCAGTATGCATATTAATGATGCAGTTTTCTACATATTAGTGGCTGCTGAACTTTTAATGACGCGGCTGGATCATCAGGTCTGGATGACATATAATGTGAACTAAAGTAGCAACATGTAAATTCTGAGTGCATGCCCTGTGAACAACACAGCAGTCTGTATTGTGTTCTGATTGGCTTGCAGTCCACCAGGGTTTTACACTCATGTGATTTACATGAGAGCGTGGAAACAATGGTGTTTGAGGCTCACGGTATGGGCATTTCCATACACTGATCTCTTATCATTTGATTATACTTATACCCAGATTTTCTTCATAGGGCACCTTTAATACTTTGTATTAAAGCTTTTTTATGACAGCTTCAAGACTCCTCTTGTATTGAAAACGGAGTTGCAGACATTGCTCAGATTTTTTTCCTCATAAATCAACATGGTCTTAAAATCTTGATGGTTCTGTGGGTCTTCTCTGTGAACTCTGATCTTTACTCTATATTGGATTTACGTCAGGTGACTGGCTGGGGCATTCTAGCAACTTTCTTTCCTTTTTCCAAGATCAACAGAGTTTTTTTTTTTTTTAGCTGTGTGGGACATCACCCAGCTAGGGTTGGTTGGGTCAAACCTAGGCAAACATTGTTACATTAACAATTTCTTTGTATGGAAAAAGACCCACTGTCAGTAGTGTTAGATGCAGAAACAAGCCATAAAGCTTTTCTGTTGGTCAGTGTGACTAAATCACACGATCAACTTAATCATGAGTCAAATCTGAGTGGTGAACTTTTTTTCACTCAATAGGATTTTGCACCAAATCCTATTAAAAATGAATGAATTCTGCCTGGGAAATTTTGCAGAGCAAAAGTAAATGTAACCACAGCATAATAAAGCGCTAATGCACTCACCTGGTATGTGTGCAGAATCTCCAAAAAAGCCCGGTAGGTTTCTGGATTGTCCAAAAATCGGTTCTTGATCTTATTGACGTAACTGATGGCGCTGTCGAACTCCACAGGGCTGGGCTCCGAAGTGGGAGGGGACACAGATGTGGCGGCTGGCTGCGATTGGGTCTCCCGGTTGGGTAGAGGAAGTGATAACTTGCTTGACTGTTCAGAAGGTCCTGAAGATGAAGCAATGCTCTCCGGAGAGGTCACAGCTTCATTCTGGGCTGGCCCTGCTGCCTCAACCACTGCTGACGAAGAGGCACTGACTACAGAACTGCTTGTACTCCTTCCTGCTCCTGGAGAAACCTGCCAGGAAAGAAAAAGAAACATTTAACCAAAACCTTACCTCAACCTTGATGTCATTTTCATTATCAGGAGGTTTTGCCGATGTCTGTGTGCTCATAAAACAGATGAATGTTGATGTGGAAGAGTGCATGTGTCAAACTCGTTCATCCGCACACAAGCATAATTTGAAATCCACACAGAAATGACTGTGTATGAGATGAAGCTGAATTTGGAAAATGAATTATATTCAGGTTTTTATTCTAATATGCCTATTACCTAGAAAGCCAACATCCACACATTGGTTCATAAAACTGCCCGTCACACACGGCCTTCTCTGTGTCCATTAGAAATGAATCACAGAGTCCAACCAAGGCGAGCATTTGCAGATATGTATATCCGTTTACAGTGAATATGACCGAACATTCTGCTAAGGAAAGCCTTATTTGTCAGCTGAGGATGTGTGGAATACTTTGAAGCTGCCTAAATATAGATTATGGACAGCCAATATAAGTCTACATTAAGCTCTTTTTTTCTTGCATTAGATGGAGAAATAACCTGGAATGTTTTCCTCAAAAAAAAAAAATGTTTGTTTTTTTCTTTGGCTGAGGAAAGTCTGTCATATATAAACACACATCTAACATGGCCTGGGGCGATTAAGTCATTTTTTAAAGATTATTATTCCATTAATAGTCAAACTGTGATTTAAAAACAAAACAAAATCAGGATTCTTTGATGAATAAAAAGTTCAAAAGAACAGCATTTATTCGATATACATTTTTGCTATATCATGAATGCGTTTTCCATCTCTTCAGTTGAACACACTGACACTGAACAAAACTATATTCTTTAAAAACATCTACTTAAGCTTTCTGTAGCATTTCAGAAAACATGGTATGAAACGCTCTGTCTTAACTGTGACTTTGATTGTTTGAACTCAGTTTACTGGCAAATGCAATGGGCCACATGCACAGCTAGTGTTTTTTAGCCAATGATGAACTTACGGTGAAAGCTTAATGTGACAATTTTCAATTTCTTTAGATTTCTTTTACAGTATCGATGTTGTAATGTCATTACAATACAATCAGTTAAATAGACTTAAGCATTCATTTAGTTGTTCAAACATAAAATGAGATGAAAGACTCCATTGAATATACTGGGGTAAAATAAACATATTTTAAAGACATGGCGGAGGGGAAAAGGAATTTAATGAAGTGCTTCTTGTCTGGTCTGAGACCCATTTTATATCGTATATCTATCAGGCAGTGAAGATCACTGATTTTTAAAGAAATCAGACTTTAAACGTGGCAGTTTTATGATGGAAAGACAGCTCACCGGAAGTGCTGGGGCTGGCTGGCTGAAATTAAAAGTCTGTGTGCATAAACCCTATTCATCACAGAACTGTAAAGAGCTTTAAGTAGAAACGTCCAGAATAAAAGATCATTGTTATTAGTCCAACTAAAAATGTTGTAAGCATGTAATAATGAACCTTTTAAACATTCTTGAAGCCATGGTCTATTTATTCTAAAACACAAAGCTAATGTGACTGGACTACTGCCGCCAGTGTATGTGGCATGACGTCACTAAAGTGTGAACTCTAAGGAAGCCAGTGAGGGGCCCATTTGGGACTAGGCCAAAGTCAACATGAAATCAATATCAACCCTATTCACTCAAAAAACATGCACACCTTGTTTTAGTGTGCACGCCTCATCAGCGCACATTATTCAGAATAATAGAAATCTTTCTCTTTGCAATCACTCGTTAAAATGTAATTACTTTCTCTGCCTCTTTTATTTTAACTCAGCAAGTTCATGTGGGCTACTGGAACATGCAAAAATAAAAGAGCAAAGAAGCAAACTCCATTTTAGTATGCACCATGCTTACTTTTCATAACCCAGTCAATTCCTGATAGGTCAAAATAAAGTCCTGTCCTAAACAAATTCTCTAAATATACTGCTTCTCTCAGAAGTAAAACCAGCAGTGAATGCAGGCCAGCGATGACCTTTTCACGGTTGTTGAATTGAAATAAGCAGTGATAAAATGAATGACAAAGCAGACAAAATGCCAACAAGCAGTAAACTGATGCAGCAAAAGTCCTACCTGCGAGGAAAATGGGGATTGAAGAAATGCCATTCCATTCTTGGGAATTTCAATCCGATACCCAGGCGGTAGAAAGGCATTAAACCCCAGGACGAGGTCCGGGTGTCCATGGAAGAGCTGAGAAACTCTGTTGATAACGCCTGGTGTGTCAATGCTGTGGATGGAGATATCACAAATATAATCACTGGTGTTTTTAGATGCGTCAGACAGAGAGAGCTCATTTAAAGTGCTCAGCCACCAACATACCTTTGTGATTTAAACTCTTTCATTATATCCAGAAACTTATTGTAGATTCCTGGATCATTTCCGAACCGTATTTTGACTTGGTCCAAGTAAGATAAGGCATCCTCTACCTGCAGAGGGAACAACCCTTATTAATGAAACAACATAACAATATAAAACATAAGCATATGCGTAGTAACAAAACTGTTATCAAAAAAAGGACTGCTAGGTAAACATGGCACAGCAACAGTATGACACAGTAATAACACGCATTTACATATGTTACTTTCAAAAGTTTGATAGACCTACTATATTGACTCCATGGTATTCAAGAAAGTACTCGAGCATAAAGACAAAAGGATATGAATTTTAGTATCACAGCATTTCCTTCTAATACAACTACACCACAGTACTATCAAGGGAAGTTTTTTCTAAGGTACTTTGAAGAATGTCGTAATATTACTATGGTAATGTCCACAACACAGTCGTGAGATTATGGTTGCGTTTCCCTTTTTTTTGGGCTCGTGAGAGAGATGTGGGGCATCGAGTTCATTTCTTGTGGATGTGAACCCCCATCATATTGAATGACTTTGCATTTGCTTATGCTATTCAAGTAACACAATGCCAACATTTTAATCATGGAAGAGAAACTGTAAAGCTCTGTGAAATGTAATGTTTAAACCGCTGCACGCATACAAAACGGAAGATGTCGATTTTTCCTCTGTTCTCAAGAACAAAAACCCCAACGAGAGAGAAAAAAACGCCTAAATAAAGCCTGGAGATAAAAAGAACAGTTACAATGCCGATGCAACCACTGCAATGCAAAAACTGACCTAAAAACATGCGGTCGTAGAGAACAACAGACGGTTTATATTCTCTTTGTGGTTTTTATTAATATTCAGTGAGGAAAATAAAGGCTCACTGACTCTTTTAGCTTTGCTGCGTTAGCAATAGTGCTAGTCACAACAACCCCACTACGATTTCACAACAAAAACAAACAAAACGCAATTCGAGCTGCTTTTTAAGAGAGAATGGCTTTAGAAAAACACTTTTGATGTCTTTAAAATGTCATGTTAAAACGAAAAGCGATATATTTGTGACAAAAGCAGCTGTTAGCAGAGCAACCCCCCTTTCTGTCTCTCATCTAACGTTAACCATTAAAATCAAACAAACCGGTGTAATGTCAAACAAACTGAATGTAAAAAGTGATTTTTTGCGGACGCTCAATAATATCCGCGGGTTTTGCTTTTAACAAAGAGCGGCGGTGAAAACAGGACCGCGCAGAGGGAAAACATCAGACTTTAATACAGCACAAGCACTTCCATTGTGTTTGACTGATAAACTAGCGCGGTTTTGACCAAGAATCGGTGCGTTTGGCGACAAAACATCGACTTTTCTAGCTTCAGAATGATCTAAACGAGTGCGTAAGATTTTCAAATCCACTACACACACACACACACACACACACACACACACTGAGTGTGAATGCTTTGATATGCCCCATATGCATTTGAACAGCACAGCACTTCCTAATACACAATGCGTTTTACGAGAGAAGGAAACACATGCACTTGCGGCATTGCTTTCTTACCTTTAGTTTCTGAAAGTGCTGCTGCTGGACTTGCTTCTGAACCACATAGGCCTTGTCTTGGATCTGGTTGATTTGCTTCGCAGTGCTGCTGTGAGCCTGAATCTTCGCCATGGTGCGTTTCCTTCCCCACTAACAGCCACCGAAGCCGCGATGATTTACCGTCCCTCCGTATTTGCGGCTTGTTCTGGCGTGCAAATATCAGTTCGTTTCGGGGGGCCACCCAGCTTTCTTCCCCCAACAAGTCCAGTCTACTTTACGGACGGCCACCCAGTTACTCCAGTATGGACTTCCAGATCGAGCCCGCAAGTGTGTTCGGACCTCGCAATCCCTGCTAAAACTACACCATCAAGCGTGCGGATCACTCCTGAGACCCCATCGGTACCCGCGAAGAGAACGAGAAACAATGTATGTATTTTTTCTCTCCAATGGTCGTATTATTTAAACAAATGGTGTATGTCTCTTTAAATTCGGCGGCAGCTGTGCGCTCGATCCTAGCGCCCGGAAACGGAGCGAGTTGTGGAGAGTTGAACGGCGCCTGCGCACAAACCGAAAGAGGGCGGAGCGGACGGAATCTCGGCGGCCGCAGGCATGAATGAGATTCTACACACGTTTTTGTTCATCACAGCAGCGCAGCGAAAAGTTGATCTGCTTCCATTTCACATCACATCAGACTCACTCATCGTCTTGACCTGTGATTACGATAAAATATGATGTAGTTTTAACTAATTTACTGCTAAATTATACATTTAAAGCTAAAAATGGGAATAAAATCAACTGTATGTGCGTATTAATGTAAAAATAGAAGTATTTATAGTGCAGAAATGTCATTCAGGTGACTGTACACAGTTAAATGTGCTCAGATGTGGCTTAAATGCATTTGCAAAGCAATCTCATCTGTACATTTTGATAGTGCTAGTGGGTCTTACAACTTTTTAATATTGTTGCATCACTAAAATAGTACCATTTTGATGAACAACACCACACATATCGTTAAACATATTAAAGGCAATAATGTAAATAATAGACGGAGCATTTAGCTTCATAAGACCTCAATATATTGTCTGGTGTCACAGCAAGTATTCATTTAGTTTGCCTTCACTCATAAATCACTGCTTGCTGTTAATCATCAATGACTTTAATTCCAGACTCTTATTTAATGTCTTACAGTTTCAGCTAAAAATCTTATTTAATGATAAAAAGTCACCAACATCTTAATGGTCTGAGGGTGAGTAGACCCATGCATCTTTTCATTAACTGGGTGAACTATTCAATTAACTCCACTGTGTAAAATGCCTTTCGCTTGTATCTATATCTTGTTTGTTTTTCAGGATAGTAGATTATCGATGCTGGTTAAAGTTCACCATAGTCTACACGAGAATTTACCTGCAACTACAGTGTACAAATGTCAACATTTTAGTGAAATATTTTGGTGTCAGAAAAAATGTCACATTTTCAAATATTCAGCATATACACTCACCGGCCACTTTATTACATGTAGGTACCCCTTACTAATACTGGGCTGGACCCCTTTTGCCTTCAGAATGTGATGCTATCATTTATATTGACATGATGGCATCACGCAGTTGCTGGAGATTTGTTGGCTTCGCATCCAAGATGTGAATTTCCCGTTCCACCACATCCCAAAGGTGCTCTATTGGATTGAGATCTGGTGACTGTGGAGGCCATGCAGTGAACTCATTGTCGTGTTCAAGAAATCAGTCTGAGATGATTCGAGCTTTATGACATGGCACGTTATCCTGCTGGTTATAAAGGGATGGACATGGTCAGCAACAATACTCAGGTTGGCTGTGGCATTGACATGATGTTCAATTGGTACTAATGGGCCCAAAGTGTGCCAAGAAAATATCCCCCACACCATTACACCCCCACCACCAAACCGAACCGTTGATACAAGGCAGGATGGGTCCATATTTTCATGTTGTTGATGCCAAATTCTGACTCTACCATCCGAATGTCGCAGCAGAAATCGAGACTCATCAGACCAGGCAACGTTTTTACAATCTTCTATTGTTCAATTTTGGCGAGTCTGTGTAAATCATTGCCTCAGTTTCCAGCCTGATCTTACGAGAAAACGTAAGCATTTTACGCTTTGCCAGTTTAGTGGCTAATTTGTACGAGTTCAGTCGTACAAAAATGTAAGATTTTAAAAAGGAGGCGTGGCACCCAACCCCACCCCTAAACCCAACTGTCATTGGGTGATGAGCAAATCGTACTAAATTGTACGAGTTAGATCGTACGAATTAGCCACTAAATCAAAAGTTACAAATTGCCGTGAGATAGCGTTGCAGTTTCCTGTTCTTAGCTGACAGGAGTGGCACTGGGTGTGGTCTTCTGCTGCTGTAGCCCATCCGCCTCAAGGTTGGACGTGTAGTGCGTTCAGAGACGCTCTTTTTCCCCATTCTGACGCTCGGTTAGAACTGCAGCAGATTGTTTTGACCACGTCTACATGACTAAACGCATTGAGTTGCTGCCATGTGATTGGCTGATTAGAAATTTGCATTAACGAGCAGTTGTACCTAATAAAGTGGCCGGTGAGTGTACATATGTGGAAAAAGAGAGCACTTCATGTTGTGCAAACATTAATAACTTTGATCTGGTCCTTTAATTTACAGTCAAGCCCGAAATCATTCATACCCCAAATACAAATTCTGGTTTAAAGTTACTTTTATTCAACCAGCAAGTTTTTTTAATTTATTATTATTTTTTTGATTGCTAATGACACAGGCTTTTCCCTAAAAGATAATAAGACGATGTACAAGAGACATAATTGTGGAGAAGAAATGTTTGAATAATATCTGAATAATTCCAGGTTTGACTGTGTGTATACATATATTGAATAAATAAAAAGGATGACACAAAATGAAGGTTTTAAAAATAAGCGTGGTTTATAAAACCCAAATATGACAGGATCACCAAAGTGTATACAGAAACACAAATGAGATCATCAGTGGAACCATCATAGGAATACACTTAACATTTACAAACTACTCTGTAAAAGGGGGAACTCTCTGTTCATGTCTCCATGTAAGCACAGAACCACAAGATTTTTTTTTTTCTCTATTTTTCATTAAGTCTTAACTTACTCAAAAGTACAACCATCTACCAACTACAAACAATGTCACAGTCAAGTATTTAAGAAGAGATACAACATCAAGACAGGAGATAGAAAAGATGCAGATATCAAGCACTTAACATCATGGGTTTAGCAAGCAATCAAGTCAACATAGTTTTTCCCCCCATGAAGAGATGACGTCAGGGCTTGTGTATTATTCCAGTTCTGTATTTGAAAATGTAAAAAAAATAAAATAAAACAATGTACAAAATAAAACCCCTACATTTTGAGGGCTCATCTCATAAAAGAACCCCTAGTTGGGTGTTAATGAGAATGTTAACGTCCCAGTCGTCTCCTAATCCTCACAGTATCCACTCAAGACCACCATCACCCGCCAATTCCCATCAAATGGGCACAAGCCCCGGGGATGAAAGTGTTACGAGTAGAAATATACACCTACTGTAGATAAAACCGATCACATTCCATATTCACTAAAGCATCTTATTAACTTACACTATTTTGACAGAATTCACATGTAAGACAGTGCGGGATTGTGACTAGTCAAAAATGCCCTTCATCTACCATAATACTGCTCATTTAAAGTAAAAGTCTCTGACTTGCACATAAATAATTAGTACAATAAATTAACCGGCATTCTTTTACACATTTAAAATGTAAAAAAGGAACTATTTACAGTGCAAAACAAAAGCAGCATGCAGGCAAGACAGTTGGCAATGCATTACAAAAAGCACTAGATGGGGCAAATTTGTGCTCAGCACCCGTATACGGTGATGTTGACTCAGTACTATGGACAAAAAAAAACAGTGTATCTTTTTTACAGTTTTGTTTGTGTGCCACTCGATAAAGATTCAGTCAGTTCTGAGAGTTAAGAACTAAAGACAGAGCGAAGTAAGACACGGTGTGCCAAAAGGTCACAACAAGATTGACATTTCAATATTAAAGGACAAAAAGGACCATACAGTAACAGTAACACCACAATCTCCAATCAGGATATTAATTTGCCACCACAAATCACGTGTTGTTTTCTGCCGCCTCTGGTGTTTGATATATAACTCAAAATTTTAATATTTAGCAAAACAATAAGCTTAAAGTCTCTACAAACACATTTTGTTTTTGTCATTTATCTTCCATAAAGCATGATCACTAGTTTTAAAAGCAGAGTTTCAAACAGAGGAAGCGTAAAGCGTTTAGTTTCAGCTGTGAGATTGTGCTTTGCAGAAATGCACTGACGCATGCTGTCAAAATCAACTAAAGGCTTAAAAAAAGTAAGCAAAACGCACTTATCAGCTGAAAACAGCCCTGGTGTTTTGTTTTTGTGATGACAACGGTGGATATTAATCATAAAAAAAGTCATTGTATGTTAAAACGACACCGTTCACTCTCCTCTCCTAATGATAAAGCGAAAATAATCAGTCTCTTCTCTTAAATATGCTTTAAAATTCGAAGACCACTTCTGAAAATGTATGAAAGGCAAGCTAGTTTATACCTGCCCTGTATAATGTGCATTATAAATCATGTACAAACACATCGTTTTCATCAAAATGTAAAACTAATTATCAGCAAAGATATTCCCAACACTCATCAAGCATACAAATAATTCCCTGTGACCGCAGTAAAGTTAAATATATCTCCTCACCGCATGTGAACTGGTTTCTGATGCACAAAATCGGTTACGATTCACCACAGTATAAAATTGATAAGAGTTACTGTATAATCGACTGGCAGTGTTTGCGTTTCCTCTTTGGCTTGCAGTGATGATGATAAAGTGATAGAAAAAGCCGAGTAGGAAATACTTTAGTTGAATAAAAACGTGTTCAGCTGGGTGACTTTAGTGCATCAGTACAGATGATAACGTTCGCAGATGAAATCTTTTTCAGAAGCCAGTATTTCTTTTTCCCAAATTGTTGTTGTCTTTTTCAAATGTTACCCATTCCACAGGTTTTCTTGCAGTAGTTGTCACATTTTTGAAAATATCTATTCTCTACACCCTGAGAGGACAGCAGTATGAATCGGATAAGTTTAATAGCTGCTGTCGCTCCTCAACAGAAACACACGCAATCCATTCTCTCAAACACAAACCATACATGGCCAAAGATATGACAGCTTTGAAATCAAAGCAACGCATGTTAAAACATAAGAAAATCAAACATATTTGCATATTAAATATGATGAAACAATAAAATGTGATGTTATTCATGTCGAGCATTTCCTAAAAGTGCCACCAGGGCCGTAGTCTGATGTCAAAACAAGTGAAAGGAAAGATCCTGACCTGTGAATGCGCTCGCTGTGGTTATAGTGTGCGGTGTTGGATATTCTGTTCCTCTTTCCTATGATAACTCTCCTCCCTGTAGATCCTAGTTATTGTTTTAAGTTTGTAAACAGTCGTACGCAGTAATATAGATTTAAAAAGCTAAACAAATGTACAAAAACGTATCAATTCAGAGGAAGAAAATGAAAAAGTCTAATAAAAAAAGTATCTTGAGGATAACCCCACACTTGGCTTTTCCATGCGTGTTTGTGTTTGTGTGTGTGTGTGTAGGATGTCTCTGTTGTGTCCTGATATGTCTCACGGCTGTTTTTGTGCTTAACTCTGTCCACTACTCTGTCTTTGGGTGTTTTTGTGAGTGCGTGTGTGTATGTGTGTGTCTGTGTTTGGGATCAGGTGTGCTGAGGCAGCTCTGTGAGGAACCAACAGAAAGCAGAGACTGGTGGCGGGACAGCGAGATCTGGGTTCAGCTGAAAGCCTCATCGTCCGTATCCTCGATCAGCACCTTAGTGTCCTTTTTGGACCTGTAAGAGAAACACAGAGCTACAACTCAAGCAGTTCAAATATTTGGATCAAATGTGTATAAATACTAGGGTCAAAGATTCTAACCCCTGTGTGCTGTAGGGGATGTTTTCATCTATTCTGGGGTGATTTTGAGTCTTAATTCGGCCACAACTATCTTTGTTTCAGCAAATGGAAGGAATTTTGGTGACAAATCTTATTTTGACACATATTTTGGGAAAATGCTTTAAAAACGTTTAAAAATTCAATGATGCAATGTGCAGATTTACGGCCTTTTGGTTATGATCATGGCTGTTTTTGCCCTATTGACTTCCATTATAATTTCTTAGACCCTTGCGCACTTACCGTGATATGTCTGAGAAAATCTAAATAAGCTCTCAGAACATAAACATTGTACGTGTATTTATGCACACATACTATAATCTGCTGTTTTACTTCATAGAACTCCATATAAAAGCCAGAAACCTTTTTGCACCAGTTAATGCTGACAACTGAGGATCAACAGTAAAAAACACACCTGACCTCTTCCCAACAGGAAAAACTACCAACAATCAAGAATGCATGTATATACTGTATGCTGTCATGACTTTGTGATCAAAAAAGTCGTTATAATGAAAGTCAATGGGGCAAAAACAGCCACCAACATAACGAAAGGGTAGTCAATTTGAACAGTGCACATGGGTTAAGCATCAACATAATAACTGATTAAGATGTGTCATCTTAAGATTTTACATTATATACTTAGTAATGGTTTAAGAACCGTTATCAGCAATTAAAACACATAATAACTGTAAATACAGCTATGGAAAAAAGAGACCGCTTGAAAACATTGAAAAATATTGTCTTTTAGACTTTTTTGTTCAGAAAATGACAATTCAGAATAACAAATGTTTTATTTTGTTGTGACTAAAAATCTGGGTTATTTCACAAGTCATTGAAGAAACTGCTGAGCTTTGAACACTGGTGGAGTGTTGACTTAGACTTAATGCAGACATGAAAACATGAAACTTTTTTTTGTTTTGTTTTATGAAAAAAAAAGTCTGCATAACAATTATTTTGAATTATAAAAATATCATTAGTGGTTTACACAATAAAAAAAAGAACAATTTTTACTCAAACACATAACTATAAATTGTAAATTCAGAGAACCTGCAGATTTTCAAGTGGACTCTTTTCCATAGCTGTATATTAACCGTCATCGTCTACTCCTGAAATATGTCTAAAATGGTGTCTTACTGCGAGGACAGCAGAGGTCGGCGTAAGGACAGGCTGTAGCTGCGTTTCCAGCTCTTCTTGCCCTGTCTGTTGCGGACTCCGTCCTCCTGATCCATCATCTGCTCCAGCAGCGTCTGGTCATCAGCGTTTAGAGGAGCCACAGAGATGTCCCGCACCGCTCGAAACTCACCACAGTTATTCAGGTGCTCGTTCTCCAGACGGAAGAAGTTCCACACAAAACGCCTAACAAAATAAGAGAAGATTAAAATACAAACAGACAGACAGACAGACAGACAGACAGACAGACAGACAGACAGACAGACAGACAGACAGACAGACAGATAGATAGATAGATAGATAGATAGATAGACGGACGGATGGATGGATAGATAGATAGATATATAGATAGACAGATAGAAATAGATAGATAGATAGACAGACAGACAGACAGAGAGATGGATGGATGGACGGACGGACGGACGGACGGACGGACGGACGGACAGACAGACAGACAGACTGACATAGATAGATAGATAGATAGATAGATAGATAGATAGATAGATAGATAGATAGATAGATAGATAGATAGATAGATAGATAGATAGATAGATAGATAGATAGATATATAGATAGATAGATAGATAGATAGATGGGTGGACTGACAGACGGACAGACAGATAGACAGACAGACTGAGATAGATAGATAGATAGATAGATAGATAGATAGATAGATAGATAGA
>CAIGQQ010035257.1:3939506-3956905 GCA_903798035.1 Danio albolineatus | reverse complement strand
CGATAGATAGAAACATAGAGACATGGATAGACAGATAGACAGACAGAGATTAGATTTTTCTGCTTTTTACTTAACAAAATTACTACATAAAAGCTTTTTTTTTTGATAAAAATTCAACAACACAACACTCTTATATGACACTATATTCCTTCAAAAACCCAGAGCTTTGTAAATCATATAGCAAACACCTTATTAGAGAGAGAGAGAGAGAGAGAGAGAGAGAGAGAGAGAGATTTGTTTTTTTTCCTAGTGGACATCAGAACTTTCTAGTAAAGTTCTCTCATAGTTATGAACACATTCTGGCAGTAAACATAAATGAAATGTTCATCCAAAATCCTTTTTTCCCCTATTTTATTTTTTTCCAAACAAAAAATAAGATATTTTGAAGAATGTTAGAAACTGGTAGCCACTGACAGTGAACATTATAGGGGCTGTGCGATTTGGGGAAAATATTTAATTGTGATTATTATTATAATTTTTTTTGGACAGATATTGCGATTTCGATTTGTGATTTAATTTTGCAGTCAAGCTTCAGCTCGATCATCTGTATTGTTGTTTCTTACTGCTAAAATGCAGTGAGTGGAACTGAAAAGATATCAACTTATATTAGCAAACAACTCTGACATTGTACTGTGCTTGCTAGATTGAGTATCACTGACAATACTTTTAGTTGACTTTTAAGCAAGAGGCTCCTCATATAGCCGCCTGTGGTGCTTTTAGGTGCTGGTTGTTGCATTTCCTCGTGCTGTGGCAACAATTCTGCGACAGCTCATGACCTGGTTTTGTTTGGTGTCTGTGACTTTGAAACCAAGATATTCCCATATTACAGACATGCTGTTTTCTTTGATATGAATTAGTCTATTAATGCTTCTGAATCAGCAGACGTCATCCTCCCACTTGTTTGCGCTTTCCTGTTTGTTTGTTTGTTTGGTTTTTATTGTGGATGTTCCGCATAGTTCGGTTGTGCAATTCTGATTGGGCAGAACGAAAGTGTGCTCACTTGATTGGCTAGTAAGACTGTCACACACAGACGGCAGTCACACATTTGCTACATTTTATATCGCAGCCTCTTGCGATCAGCTAATCAATTGGTTTCAAATTAAGATTGCGATTCGACTTCGATTTATCGCACAGCTCTAGTGAACATTCTTCGAAATATCTTCTTTTTGTTCAGAGGAACTCAAAAAGTAACAAGTGGGCGACGTAAATGATGGCAGAATTTGGCATTTTTGTTGTTAAAATTTAACTGCTCTTAATGTTGCTAAAATGTTGCTCAAAATACAAAACTTTCATACATTTTGTACGTATTTTGTAAAAAATCCATGTTATTCTTATTTCAGACTAGGGACATTTAAAAGTATCATTCCCATAATGTTTGCAAAATAATAAATGTTCGCAAAACAAACAAACAAAAAACAAACGTGACATTTACAAACTATTTGCATGTTTTGTCTATAAAGTGGTAATGAGTGAAAGACACTTAAATCATTCATTCATTTTCCTTCAGCTTAGTCCCTTATTTATCAGGGGTCGCCACAGCGAAATGAACCACCAACTATTCCAGCATATGTTTTACGCAGCGGATGCCCTTCCAGCCGTAACCCAGTATTGGGAAAAAAAACAAAAAGCCATAAAAAGGCAAAATGATTCTTGTTTAACCACTTGAATAACAATGTGAATGGTTTTATTAGTCTCCCCTCTGCATATCTGAACATTAACTGATCTCAGTTCCACACAAACAGCTCACCTAAACACTTCCAGAGGAGCTAAAATAGTGACCACGATGTCCTCAATGGAAGGAATGCGAGTCATGGAAGTCAGAGAGATCTGCAGAGTCCAGGCGAAGCGCAGCAGCACGTCCTCTATAATGGCACAGTAGTAGTAGGCCTGAAAACAAAACCAGTGACATCATGACAGTTGGTGATAATAACCGTACAAAATAAAATACAAATAATATTCATTACAATCCTCTAACACAGTGGTTCTCAAGCTTTTTTCACCAAGTACCACCTCAGAAAAAAGTAGTCTCTCCAAGTACCACCATATAATGACCGGTATTGAAATACAGTAGCATAGTAGGGGTAATAAGCAGCTACAGCCCTGCGTAGTTCAAAAACGTAGCAGATTCTTATGAATATTTATTATTATTATTATTTATTTGCCACTTTAAACATTCTAAATAGTTTGAACAGATAAATTAGAAATTAGATCCGCTTGCTTACTGCGCATTAAAGAAGGCTTTGTGAGTCAGAAAAGCAAGTGATTAAACTATACCTGTCAACATTGGGATATTGAAAGACGGGATAAGCCCCAAATAACCATTACAAATACAGGGAGGAAATTCAAATGAAAGAATACATAACAAACATTAGAAAATTGAAAATAAAAGATTTAGCCTCATAAAATCACTGATCACATCTGTGTCATCGTATACATGTCAAAGGGTTAAAAGTGTGTTATTTTTTTTACTTAAATTATTCAGTGATTCCTCCGCGTACCACCAGAAGTAAACCTGCGTACCACTTCTGGTACACGTACTACAGTTTGAGAACCACTGTTCTAACATAAGCTGCTCTCCTGCTGTGCTCTTTTAAATGTACATCGTTTAGGTTTCTTCTATAATAACATGCATTGTGTCTGAAACGTTTGCTTACAGATACGGTCTCTCTAAACTCCTCCTTTCTGCTGTGCTCTGATTGATCAAATGCTGTCCCGTCCTGTGATGATTGGTCTATCTATCTTGGTCTATCTGGGTAATTTCTCCAGTAATATCTGGATGCAGACTTGAATTTGCAAGCTCAGAGATGTAATGTCAGACACATTGCACTCAGCTGAGCTCTAGTGACGTCACTGTGAGGGGTGGGGTTGGTGTGCGCATTAAAAAGCATTGCATGCAGCTCACCTCTCGATTTCTTATGTGTGATAAGAACCATAAAGGTGGCATTTGTTTTACCAGGGGTAAAGTTAACGGTTTTTAGCAAAAGATATTAGTTATTTTTGATGTTTAATAAGAAATGAAAAGACACTAAATGATAAAAGTCAGTGAAATAGTGTATTGCTAAAAGGATAGTTCACCCAAACATGAAAACTCTACCATCATTTACTCACTCCATACCTATTTGAACACAAAGGAAGCTATTTTAAAGAATGCTGGCTGCTGAATGGACTGTGGAAGTGGAAACCAGCAACCAGCATTCTTCAAAATATCTTCCTTTGTGTTCAGCAGAAACACCACATGAGGGAGAATAAATGAGGTATTTATCGTTTCTGAGTGAACTATCCCTTTAAACTATGAGTAACAGATTTATGTTAATTAACTCCTTCGGACACTGTGTCCATTACAATGGACATCACATTTCAGCCCATGTTATTTCTGTTTACTGAGCATTTGGTCTCATTTAAAGCCTGCAGTCCAAGAGAGTGGATGATTGTCATCCAATCAAATGGCAGTAAGGCTCGGCATGTTGTAATTAAAAAAATAAATAAAATAAAAAAAATCTACTACACTGAAAAGCAGCATGGCATCACTTAACTCTAGACACAGATGCAAGTCACATTTACAATGTTTTTATTCAGATTTATTGATATGCTTGGCAATATTTTATAGATTGCATGTAAAAAGAGGGATTAAGGTGCAATTTATACAACAAAAACCTCAAAATGAAAGTAAAAATGTTCCAATGTTAATGTTTGTGATTCTGAAAATAAATTTCAAGATTATACCAGCAATCATGTATGTTTTTTGTTGTATTTTATGTTGGTATAATGTTTGGGAAGTACAACTGTTCTGACCTGATGTGTATTGAAATGGACAAAAAATATATAAAGATTGTTGAACAATTATTATTATTATCATTATTATTTAGTCTCATTTATTGGAGCCTCAAGAAATGTGAAAAACATACTTTTACATTTTTCTGAAACATGGAACATAACTTGGGTCTGAAGGGGTTAAGGTTTATTTCAAGTAACTAATACTATAGATAAAACGTTGTAAATGTGTTAATCTTTTAAAATTCCAAACAATCATAAGATGGCACGTTTGTTAAGCAGTATCTTACTTTATGTGGGTAAACGATCTCCTCTCTCAGGAAGGTGTTCTCGCCTGCGTTGCGGTCGAAAAGCCCCCAGTCCATCTTCAGGTCCCAGATCAGTGTGTAGAGTGAACTGACGACTGAAGAAAGCACCAGCATGTAGAAAAACACCTCGGAGTCAGCATGGTTCTGATCTGAAACGGAGAAATCCAGACGTCAGTGGGATACATTACCACTGCGTCCACTAGAGGGAGACGCTTCACCATCCATCCTAACACCAGACTTCCAGGTGAAGCACATATTGTTTTTGAATCAAACCACGGCTTGCATGTAGGTCATTGAAAGGTCGTTCAATGACAGTAATGTTAATAAAAACATTGGCCAAATATGTTTCTAGCAAGTATTTGCATTAAGATTATCAAATAATTTTCAACATTGATAATAAGAAATATTAGTAACTTTACAATGAGATTTCATGAATGTATTTGCTAACACGAACTAATAATGAACAATACCTAAAGAACATTTATTATCATAGCTCAATAATGTTCAACAATGCATTATTAAATACAAACTCATCCTTGTGAACATTAGTGAATGCACTGCGAGTTAACATGAACTAACAACGAACAACCAATAACTTTCTTTAACAAAAATGAATAAATACTGTAAAAAACTTATTGTTTATTGTTTGATCATGTTAATAAACACACGAACTAATTGTAAAATGTTACCAAAATATTTCTTGGGGATTTTCTTGCATATTGGAATTATTTTTGAAAGAGAAAAGATGCTGCAAATTCAACTTTGAGTCATAAGATTTAAAGATATATTAAAACAGAAAACGATTGTTTGAAATTGTTACTATTTTAGCATATTTTATATTAATATTTTAAATGGTTGCATGTAATTAATCTTTTATTCACATTAACGTGATGCTAAATTCCATGTACAGTTGAAGTCAGAATGATTAGCCCCCTGAATTATTAGCCCCAAGTTTTATTTTTCCCCCAATGTCTGTTTAACGGAGATTTTCAACACATTTCTAAACATAATAGTTTTAATAACTCATGTCTAATTACTGATTTATTTGATCTTTGCCATGATGACAGTAAATAATATTTTACTAAACATTTTTCAAGACACTTCTGTACGGCTTAAAGTGACATTTAAAGGCTTAACTAGGTTAATTAGGGTAACTAGGCAGGTTAGGGTAAAAAGGCAAGTTTTATTCATTCATTCATTCAGGGACAATGTACAACATGACATGTTGTGCCAGAGCTATGGAGCTAATTTACATCTGTAGTCCCTGGGCAGGAAATTGTAACAAATTTAACAGTAAAAAATAATACAACGTACACTTACAGTACAATACATCATTGTCAATAAAATTAAATCAAATAAGTTGTTGCATATTTAATTTTAAGTCAAATTTTATGAAGAGTTTTAAATAAGTGTACTTTCTCTGATATGCTCTGGTATTTTATTCCATCTTTCTGCTGCTATTGTATAAGTTATTGTATAACGATGGTTTGCTCTGTAGACTATTGAAAACAAACCATCAGCTTAAAGGGGCTAAAAATATTGACTTAAAAAAAACTGCTTTTATTCAAGCAGAAATAAAACAAATTAGACTTTCTCCAGAAGAAAAAATATCATTAGACATACGGTGGAAATTTCCTTGCTCTGTTAAACATCATTTGGGAAATATTTTAAAAAGTAAAAAGAATCAAAGGGGGGATAATTCTGACTGTATATCTTAATATTCTCAGTCTTATTTTCATAACAAGTACATGTATTTTGATCTCTTTTTTTTTGGCAGACTCATCTTAATAACCCTGAAGTAGCTGCATTTAATATAACCAGTAACAGGCAGTGGTCAAAAGCTGTACTGGAAGAGGAATGAGCTAACATTGATGACGATGCAGGATTGAGCATATGGAAGCCTGCCAAAAAATATCCATTTACCACAAGGGCAACTGGATCAAAAAAAGAAAAGAGGAAGGCAGAGCTGAAATCTAAGAATAAGCATCAGTGTAAGTTAATAGGGACCTTTATCAAATAGAGGCAGGTCTCAGGTCAGTGAAGGGTTAAATCTCCAGGCCTCAGACAGCAGACAGGGCTGATTCTGGAACAGTCCCATCAGTCTTAATAAAGCCTTTCACACGCTGCCATCCGGGCGCCAGGAAACCAGCGGAGGACGTTTTTCAGCAGAACACATAATAGCCCTGTCCATCCTATTTCACCACTGAGCTACCAGAGCCATGTTCAACACGCCGTCCCAAGATCAACCCCAAATATAGACGCCGCAGTCTCACATCCAGGCTAATAACTCCACACAGGCAATCTGGAGAGGCACTTTGGCTGATTATGTGTTTCACATTTTAAGCTGCAACACAACTATAGTTAATATATTAATCAAATCTTGTTTATATTTACCCAAAATCATCTGTGAAAACTAAGCTGCAAAAATGGAATAATTCAAAATGAATAATCAGTGCTCACATCACATCTCTACACATCAATACAAACAGATCAAAAATAGCTTGTGAAGTTTAGATGCTCTTGAATATTAATTCATTCATTCATTTTCTTTTCGGCTTAGTCCCTTTATTAATCCGGGGTCGCCACAGCGGAATGAACCGCCAACTTATCCAGCATTTGTTTTACGCAGCGGATGCCCTTCCAGCCACAACCCATCTCTGGGAAATACCTCTTGAATATTCATTCATTCATTTTCCTTTGGCTTAGTCCCTTTATTCATAATGGGTCGCCACTGTGGAATGAACCGCCAACGTATCTAGCATATGTTTTACACAGCGGGTCCCCTTCCAGCTGCAATCCAGTGCTGGGAAACACCCAAACACACTCCTTTACACACATACGCTGCGGCCAATTTAGCTTATTCAATGCACTGTGGGGGAAAAGCAGAGCACCGAGAGGAAACCAACGCTGGAGAACACAGGGAGAACATGCAAACTCCACACAGAAATGCCAACTGGCCCAGCCAGAACTCGAACCAACAACCTTCCTTCTGTGAAGGGGACAGTGCTAACAGCTGAGCCATCATGTCACCCCTGGCCTTGAATATCTAAAAACATTTTAGGATGCACGAAACCTTGACTAATATATGAAAGTGAATTATATATGAAAACATTTATAGATTAGTGTTAGGAACACCTTTTCTTGTATTAGCAGGAATAATTAGCATGAAATAAAGTAAAATAGCTAACATGAATTGCAATATTTCAGATGATAAGAGTTTTTAACTATATTTGTGATGCAGATTTGGTGAGACTTCTTTTGAAAATGTAAAAAAAAAACATTTAGTTCAGCATATTTTCCTGCAAAATAGTCTCTTTAAGGCAAGATAAATTGATACAAAAGCTCAAAAAGATTTTGCTGTCTGCATTGAATCAAAAATGTAAAAGTGATTTTATATGCATATATTAAATGCACATATATACTGTCCACCTGAATGTAAAATGTATATAAATTTTTTTTTAAATTGGCGAAATAATGCTCTATCATCCTTCACCTTAACATGTATTTAGATAAAAATTAAACAACATCCTTATTCTGACATGCAGAGTACTTATTATATTATAAATAAAAGAATAAGTGATCATTCTCAATTGCATTGCATTTTAAAATTTTACATTTTAAAAACATCGTCTCATGATTCTTGTTGTAAATGTGCTTGACGAGATTTTTAATATAATATCTAATATTTTCTGTAGCTCATTAAATTGTATAATGTATATGCAGGCCATCTGCCAGCCTGCTCTTCAGACAACAGCACTGGCCATTAAAAGAATCCCCCGTATCTGCTGACCGCTGGTGCTCACGCTGAACTTCGGCTTGCTCTCATTAACACACTGGCAGATTTATGTAAACGTGAACTTTGATGAACTCTCCTATAACCCATTTCCCGAAGGACCAGAAACCTGTCTTGACATCCTCAGACACAAAAGAAACGTTTTCCTCCTTTTCACACTGAAATCTGTTACGTGTTTTTGGTAATAGAGTACAGAATGTGAAATCGAATGTGTCACTCTTTGCAACAGACCGCATGACGGTTACATGATGAAAGAGGAATTAAAAAAATATCTTTTTGAGTATCAAATTGCTGATTTAATGATTTCTGAAGTACCATGTGACCCTGAGAACTTCATCAACGTTAAGCTGCTTTGACACAATCTACATTGTAAAAGTGCTATAGAAATAAACATGAATTGAACTCAAGATGCTCATGGCAGTAAATGACATTTAAATAATATGGCAAGAAAATAGACTATTACAGTAAATATTAAGTCCAATGCAACATTGTATGGCAAGCCATTTTGACACTAATTCTATAAAATGCACTAATATCTATCTTCGTGTCAGTAGTATGTATTCACTAGCTATTTTTAAGATACTAGTCCTCATTAATTAGATACTAGAAGCTATTAAATACACAATAGTACTTATTAGTTAGATCAGGGGTGTTCAGACTCGGTCCTGGAGGTCCAGTGTCCTGCAGATTTTAGCTCCAACTTGCCTCAACACACCTGCAAAGATGTTTCTAGAAAGCTTAGTAAGTGCTTGATTAGCTAGCCCAGGTGTGTCTGATTGGGGTTGGAACTAAACTTTGCAGGACACCGGACCTCCAGGACAGAGCTTGGACATCCCTGAGTTAGAGACTAGAACCTATCCATTAGATACTAGCACTTATTTGTTTGATCCTAATCAAACCTGCCAACACACCCATCTCCCACTACCCTCCCATTTTGTTATTTCTCCTGGAAAACTCCCGTAATTACACAACCAACAGTCTTCATCTTTTTGGTACAGTCTCCAACACCCTATCCCCCCTGCGCCTCAACACTGGTACAGTATCCATCATCGCCACCGCCCAAAACCCAGTGCATGGTACAGTTACTAATGCCACAAACCCCTCAACATCCCCCTTCATTCTCAACTTTATCTCCACCTCGGTCTCCAGGAATTTCGGCAAAAAAAGTTGCTATGTATAGTATTAATACCTATTAAATAGATGCAAGTACTTATTCCTAGGACCAGTTCTAACTATTGGCTTTTTACCTGCTATTTATTTAGATATTGGCTGTTAATTTTTACTTGTAAAGCTCATACTCTGCATGATATTATTCTACACCCATAATACTACACTGTAAAAGAATACTATAGAATTTACAGGATTACTGGCAATTTTGGTTGCCAGTAATACTGTGAAATGTACAACTGTGCTGTAAATGAACAATTACAATTGTGCTGTAAAACTACACAGTTGAAATTGTTAATTAATAGTGCGCTTGTAAATTTTGCCTGCAATTTTTACTGCAAATGAATAATTACAATTGATCTGTAAAAGTACATCACAAATGTAATTGTTCATCATTTACAGCGCACTTATACTTTTGACTGCACTTTTCCACAATGTACCCAATACCTAAACCCAACTATTACCTTAATAGGAATGAATAAACAGCAGATTTGGAGTTTACTGAAGCAAAAGACATAGTTAATGGTTAGTTAATAATGATGCACTGTACATTTAAATAAAGCGTGACCCTTATTCTTTATCTATAAACACTTGTTTCAATACTAGTACTTGAATTCATTCAAAAGTAGTACCTATTTATTAAATACTAATAGTTATTCATTAGAAACAAGCACTGTTTATTGAGGCAAATATATCCACTGCATTCTGTCCCTGCTACTTTTATAATACTACCTCAGATGAGCCTCCAAATGAGCCGTATTATTAAAACTAAACTGCTTTAAATACTAGTATGATTTGTAATTATTACAACTAAACTTCCTCATCATACTGGTCACAAATGTTTTTTTTCTTATGTTCTGAATGGCAAACATGGATACAGTAGGGTTCAAAACATCTTAATCCGTAACATTTGAAATAAGAGTGTATTTCGAATATAAATGAAACGTTAAATCAGCTTGTCATGATAATGACTATATTAAATGCTTAACACTAAACTGTAGAAATGCAAATCAGATTTAAGTCATTTTTTAAAAACCCACTTGTTTTCATTGACCTTAATTAGCCTGTTTTCATGACTTATTGCTTATGCTTTTATCCATCTCTCGTTTTTATCTCTAGTTTTTATAATTATGCTATTTTAAACATGCTATATGAATAAAGTAAATATGAAAATGATGCAGGTGAGCAATCAAGCTTACGATATCTGACAAAATACAGTCATCTATCGTCCATCGTGTGAATTTCTGGGTACATCTGCTCCACATAAAAACGTATCTTCCATCAGTGTGATGAAGCCATCAGAGCAGGCAAGCGCAGGTGTATGTTCATGTACAAATCTCTACAGCTCTCCTCTAAAATGCTTGTTTTGATCAAAAATCCAGGTCTGATGCACAGAGAGTGAGGAGGGGGAAAAAATCGAACCATATTTCAGTGGTTCAGAGCTTCATCATTATTCTAGAGATACACTCACACTGTTCTGTTTCACCACAGGCAGGCAATTACAGCTCAACCTCCTCTGGATAGTCCATTTTCCTTCATTTCCTCTTTTCTCTTTCGCTCTCCCTCATATTTCTCTCTCCTTTAATCGTTTTTTTTAGCTTCTTGTGTTCACGTAGGCTCTCCTTTAATCTCTGTTTGCATTTTTCTTTCGTCTTCTTGGATGTCGTTGAGCTCGTCAGACAAGCTTAAGCTCAGATTGGCGCTTCTCATTAAAGTTTAAATGAGATCTTTGAGGATATCGACTCTCAGCGTTTTCTACTATCAACTCTACAATGGAATTGAACATGAAAGCATGCAGGAGTATCAGGTTACTGATATAAGACTGCACAAAAACTAAACATAAAAACACTTGTTAATGCAAAAGGTAATTAGAGTTCAAAAACACAAACACACTTAGAGATCATGTGCAGAACCTTTCTGATGACAGAAAGTGACAGTTCTTCAGCACCAAAAATACTTCCAACGAGGATCATCTGAACACTCTCTCCAGTTATTTTAAGGGTTTTTCCAGCAGAAGACAGGTTGTCTTACACAAATAAGCCCTTAGCTGTGAGGTGAGGTTTCCTGAGGCGTATTCACTGTCAAGGCCAACAAATGGCTAGAATTACAGTGGCAATGTGGAAAAAACATAACGTCTACTATCAACCAGCTTTCTCTGCATTAGTTTTTGATTGATGAACTTTGTCTTCATTCTTAAAGGTGCAGTAAGTTTGACACCCAGAGGTTGAAGAAGGTATTGCATTCCTGCTTTAAAACACAGGCAAGCACAGGTTGCCAGATTGAGGACCAACAGGAGCGTGCCTGACTGTCTAATGAGCCTTAGGGCTGATTTCAACCGTGTTCTAAATAAAAGCAACAGCAAGCGATATAAGGAATATTTTCCATACTAAAACACCTAATATGGAAAATATTTTATATTTTAGAAATGGCTTCTCACAGGTGAACAACAGGATAAACTGACAATGATCCCCTCAGGTACACCTCATGTGCTTTAGTCAGTGTTAAAATCTAACAATGAAAGTTTGAATGCCATTTTATGTGACGTTTATTGTCATACTACTGAAACCAGCAGCAGAAACTTAAAATAAACCATTTAATGTTAAAGAGGTTTAATATGTATTAATTAGATTATAAACCTTACCATTTTGTTGGAGTGCAGTAAGTGCACTATTCTGTGCTTCTGAATGGCTGTATTTAAATTTCTGTCGTTTCCTTCTGGTGCAAACAGCCAAATTGCTTATCACTGCAAATATCGTCACATAGCATGTTGTTAGGACATGGGGTTATAATATAACCTTCTCACCTAATGTTTATGTTCATAATATTTATATTATTTGCTAATTAATAACCACCTCATGTGGAACTCTGAATCTGTGGCTGCGTCCGAAACCGCCTACTACTCAGTAGGTACTGCATTTGAATTTAAACGTACTGCTCGGCCGTTAGAAAAGTACGTTCTATACAGTATGAGTGTGAGAAGTATGAATGGAATTCGCATGTACTACATCCGCCATTTTGTCATGGTCACGTGACCTACCTGCGTCAGTTGCGTCGCTTCACTCCCATTCATGAATTCTCTCGCGGGGCATCATGGGATAGCGCCGCGTGCATGGGATGCGCACTTCAGAATCTCGCCGGAAGTAGTAAGTCATCCGGGTACTTCTCGCATACTGATTTTCGAATTCTATGAATTCGGACATACTACTCGGCTCGCATACTGATTTTAGCGTACTGTATAGTATGGAAGTATGCGGTTTGGGACGCAGCCAGAGTCTCACTTCAGGGGCTGTTACTTTCCACCGGAGGTCGCATTTCAGTCACAGACACACAACCCAGGGTGCTGAAATATAATTGGCTAAATTGGCAGTGGGCGGGTTAAAAGAACACTGTAACGCACATTTTCAAAGCAGAATAAGTGACTTTAGCATTGTTTTTCAGATAAACAAGAATGTTGACTTAGCATGTTTCTTAAATATCTGAAAACATATTATTAATCACATTTTTGTGCTTTAGAAGAGTCAAAAACATACATTCAGCACCTTTATGGATGACAACAAAGTGAGGAAACATGGATCTTTTTTGTGATTCTAATGGGTGGACATTTCTAGGGTGTTTATCTCCAAACATAGACGGACTGATAACTTTGCTTCGTGAAATATTATCAAGATGTTTGGAGTATTGCTTAAATATAAACCCCACATTATTTTCAGACTACTTCAAAGCAATATAATGACTTATAACAATCTATAATCTTAACTTTACCCAATCATAGCTATGAGCTTTTCCCCCCCCAAAGTCTATCAAAACAAAGTGGATCAAAAAGATGGTTAAAAAACAAGACAATGCAAAACTGCACAAAAACACACACACCACTTTAAATGGGTGATCAGCCAAACAGAAAAAAGTGCAAAAATATATTCAAAAAGGCGGCAACACCAGAGTTCCTAAAATGTTAATTTATTGAATTAAAAAGGCTGACACAAAGTGTGTAAGGTTTCGAGTGCACCGGCTCTTCATTAGACGAGGTGTCAAGGTGTTCCACCTACTGAGAATAGATTTACTGATCTTAACAGGTGAAACACCTTGACTGATGAAGAGCCGGTGCGCTCGAAACCTTACACACTTTGTGTCAGCCTTTTTAATTCAAAAACAAGACAAAAAAAAGTGGAAGGGCAGGACAGCAAGTCCCTCACAGGCAGGAGATTGACCAATAGCAAACCGCAACCATCCAATCAATTTCTGATTGACTCACTGAATCCACTTTATATTTGTTTCAAACTTTGGGAAGTCGTTTTACTTGTGTAAAAATTTTAATTGCACAATTATTAGCCCATCCAGTGACACTTTTATTCTTTTTCAAACATTTCCTAAGTAATGTTTAACCGAGCAAGGGAGTTTATCACAGGCTTTCCTATTATGTTTTTCCCCGTGATAAAATATAATTTCTTTTAGTGTGGCTGGAATAAAATAATTATTATTAAATGAAGTTCAATATTATTAGCCTCCTAAACATTTTTTTCTTCGATTTGCTACAAAACAAACCACTATTATCAGATGGCTTGCCCAATTAACCTAATTTGCCTTAACCTAATTAAGCTTTTAAATGGCATTTTAAGCTGAATAGCCTTTTGAAAATTACTAGTTGAATATTATGTACTCTCATCATGACAAAGACTAAAGAAATTAGTTATTCAAAATTAGTTATTAAAGCTATTATGTTTAAAAATGTGTTGAAAAAAATATCCCAGTTAATATTTATTAAAAATGTCTCCAATGTTAATGAACTGTTTGAAAAAGAATAAAATTTTCACAGGAGAGCAAACTATTTAATCTTCAATTTCGTCACAACAGAGAAGAAAAGACTATGACTATCAACTTGAACTCAAGCTAACAAACACCAACCCAATCAATCAAATTTCACACACATATTCAAGTCATGACTAATGTTAATTTAAGCATTAATTATGCTCTGACATGTAGCATTCCTTTGGGATTAGTTTACACGAAAGAAGGCCAAAGCAAATCGAATCCACCGACTCATTTATGCGGGCAGCTTTCAGTAGCGAACATCAGTTTCAATCAGGACACAAATGATAGAGGTGATTTCTGATGCACTCATATATTAAACGGGAGCGCTGCCAGGAACGCCTCGAGCCAGTCCTAATGAGTGCATCAAATGCGTGGTGAGATTGCCATGTTTTTTTTACTCCTATGAGGCAGATGCTCTGGGCTGCGGTCCAGATTTCATCTATATCACTGATACACACTGAAAGTCTAGACGGCTATCCGGTAATATTTGGATACTAATAGGAGAATTGCAGAGAAATGCACCAACGCTTGATATTTAAACACTGACATTTAAGGGAAATAATCAGAAATGGCCGCGCGTGTATATAAATAATGAAAAGCAGCAAGTGCTTTGATATCGATTTAAGCTAAAGTCGTGTTTCTGAGGAGATTCGGGAAAGCATGGAGACTGACTGATAAGAAAAGAGTGACAGACACGAGCCTTCGCACTTCAGATGCATCTCAGTGGCAGAATAATCAGATAGTAATTGTAGACGGAGATAAAAGGGAAACGTCTGGAATCTTAATGGCATGCTTTTAAAGAGCTCATATGAAGTCAGTGTAGGATAATTACTGTGACTGAATGCAAAATGTGGTGTTTGCAGACAAATGAGTTTTTATAAAGCAGAGCAGCTTCTTTTTTAATGCACAAATTAAATGGAAACTTGTTTCTTATAAAGCTTTTTATGGCCATGTCTTCATGCAATATATCTCTATGATAAAACTTGAATGTTGTTAATACATAAACAAAGTCTCTGACAGATGAGGACAATCTCAGGGTCTTTTTTTTCTTTCTTTGCTTTTATCAAAACATGCTTTTGTTGGCTGTTCGTGTGTCTGTAGGCAAACAATGGCGCACAGGTGCTTTCTTTATACTGAACTCAACACACAACAATGCATTCTGTGTCTTAGGGTAGAAATCAAAAGCCTATCCTTATATATTATGTTCTATCATTTATTTTGTTGTGTTGCAAAATACATTGTTTTTGGTAAAAAATTGTCATAATTTGGATCACCAGAATCTTATACACCACCAGGATTCATGCAGAAACATGAAGAACAGCATGATGAGAAAGCTGTAAGCTTGAAATTACAACGTTTAAATTTACAACAATATTTAACGTTGGGATAGTTAGCATTCATTTTCTGAAAAGATCTTTATATTAATATTTATTTTCTCTTTCTAAATCAAATATTCACCCTAAAGTTCAAAATAAAATGAGAAAAATAATCATATACTCTATGAATGAGTACATTTTTTTGAGTATATACTTTAAAATGTAAGAAGAAATAGTCCTTTCTATGTTGTTGATTTCTATAAACTAGACTGAATTCTCAGAACAGGGACTATATTATGATATTTATCATTATCAGGATACCACATGACTTACATTGTGACTGTGGGCTCTATTTTAACGATATACACAAGTCTAAAGCGCATGGATCAAAAGCATTAAGGGCATGTCTGAATCCACTTTTGCTATTTTAATGGAAAAATATGCTTTGCGCCCCAGTGCATGGTCTAACAGGGTTGTGCTTATTATCCTAATGAGTTCTGGGTGTGTTTTGAGTACCAGTCAGAGTCTCATCTTTCATTCTCTTTAAGAGTCAGTTGCATCATGCTATAGCGCATTTGTTATTTACATGGCGGAATTTGTAAGTGGAAAAACTGACAAAAAACTAGGGAGAAAACAGTTGAACAGACCATCTGCAGCGAGGATAAAGAATGAACCTCCTCCATTCAGCCTCTTTACTTTTGCTCTTTACCTTACTCCTTTACTTTCATGGATAAGGAAACGGTACACACTCCGCTGAAGACATCCATTAGCCTACATATTTAATTGAGTTTGTTAAGCGCAAAGATTTGTTTAAAAACTGTTCTAAATTCAGTTCTAATTTCCAGCAAACGAATAAATGGACCATAATAATGAAGTGTGGTCAAAAAACTGAGTTATATCCAAACACACGTCCTACTCTTATGCCATATATGGTGATGCATACATCTCCAAAACCCGACAGGTGGACAAATCTAAGTTTGTTTTTATTAAAACAAATATAAATATGCATTTAATAAATAATACTGCTAATAATAATAACATTATACAAATGCAAATTGTCAGACAAAAAAACACACAAACAATTTTGTTTTAAAATCTTCAATTAAAGCCTGATCATTTGCTTCTGCATTGGGAGTTGTGGTCCTTCTCTGTTGATGTCAGTTTAAACTCTTTAGCTACACTATTCTCAACCGTGCCTCTGTTTCTGTTAGTTATGAACTATAAGGAAATGTAATGATGCGCAAAAAAGTTAGCCCCACCCCCTAGTCTATCATCTGTTTCTGTTAGAAGTACATCAACATACTGGAATTAAACTCACAGAAGGATTCACTCATGCAAATATGTCTGATTGACTGCTAGTTTCTTTGCGTTCCCTCTTGACTTCAGTCATTTTCTACGTTTTGACAGGTTTTGTTTTCTTGCTTTGACTCATAGCTAAATAGCCAATTAGAGTGCTCTCTTTTCCACAGATTCTACTTGCTGAATCAGGCAAAATCTTGCCAAGCAAACACCAAACAAACTAGCCTAACAGACCCTCACTGACAGCCCAACAGCCTTTATGTATAAGGTTTGGGACCTAAACTAATGTGTTATCAGTTTTAATATTGCATCTATTAAATGCTTGCTTTTGTTTGTTTTTTACCTTTGTGAGTTCTGTAAAGGGCTGCAAATGTGACCACGAAGAAGGTGGTGGAGTATTTCCCAGCATTCACCAGGTGAGGGAAGGCTCTCCTTGTGTCCCGATAACGTCGCAGACACTGAACGAAGCGCAGCCAGGCAGGCAGACAGTGGATGATGGCCCTCACTCCATACGAGAAGCTGTTACACCTTTCATCACCTGACACAGGGACAGATACATTTTAGATAAATACATGTTGATATTACCAAGGTTGTAATATTTATGACAGTCATTTTTAAATCATAATATACTGGATCATTTTTATACCCATTCTACAAATTTAATTTCGACTCTATATCCTAAACTATATAATAGTTATAAACTGAAAATGTTTATACACTGGTAATATAATATAATTTAGATGGATGACATTATTATTGTCATTATTAGTAATAATACAAATTACTTCATTATGATAAACATCCTTAATTTTCAAAAAATTACAAAATATATTTTTTATGTTAAAATGTTAATTGGAAAAAAAGATAATAATAATAACAATAACAACATTAATAATAATAATAATAATAATAATAATAATAATAATAATAATAATA
>CAIGQQ010035257.1:3920584-3939496 GCA_903798035.1 Danio albolineatus | reverse complement strand
AATAATAATAATAATAATAATAATAATAATAATAATAATAATAATAATTCAAAAAGAAAAAGATTACCAAATTTTCTGTATTATAACTTTTTATTATTATAGCATAACTATTATTATTATTATTATTATTATTATTATTATTACTATTATTATCATTCATTAATGCTTATTTTTTTGCAATATAAAACTATTATTATTGTCATAATCACCAGCAATCTAGCAGTTGTAGATCGCTGGAGAACTACAAATCTGTCTCCCGTCATGCACCTCACACACACACCAGTTTCAGTTCATTCCCTGATTGCACACACACAGCTGGAAACAAATCAGAGACTCATTACATGGCCTATATACTCACCTCTCACACACACATTGCTGAGTCTTAGTGTATGTTTAGTATGTGTATGTTTTTTTTGTCTAGTCTTACTGTGCCTTTAGATCCAGTTTGCCGCCTGTACCAACCTCTGCCTGTGACCACGACTATGCTATTGGATTACCCTCATGATACTGTTTGTTCCTGTTTGACCATTGCCTGCGTGACTAAGCTGCTAATAAACTGTGTTTGGACCCTCACCTCCATTGTCACCCGACTCCTCGTGTTACAATTAATAATTTAGAAAATGAACGAAACAACACTAATCCAGAAATATTTTCAGATTTTTCTTCTAACAATGATCAGGTCTATTTATCATATTTGCTATAAAATATCCTTATTAAACCAGGCAAGCTGAAAAAAGCCCTTTTGTCCTGTTTTTCATATCACTCTGTCGCTCACTTTCCCTCTTTTTCATCCTCAGTATTTTCTAATAGTCCAGAGCTTAGACACATTTCTGCACCATTAGAGTGCCGCTGATGCTCTGAATTTGCTGGTCCATTTCACATGACAGACTCCATTGAACCTGAAGAACTCCAGTCTGTGTTGACACTGTTTGAGCAATCCTAATTCATGTGCAAGAGCAAATTAATCACAACCAGCCATTCATCTGCCATCACATATAATGCTGAAACCAGGATGGCTCAGTCAGTACATCACAGGACAGCTTCATTCTGAATCATTTACCGAATTTGGCGGGCAATAATCCGTTGCGTTCTCCCCACTGCAGCTCCATGCTGTAGTAACACACCAGATACTCCAGATCCGACAGCACAATGACCAGAGAATTGAGCTGATCCGCCAGCCAGAAATCTGCAAACTCCACTCGGTGGAAAGGGGCGGTGAAGACGCGGAACTGAGAAAACACAAACACAGAAAACATAAGGCAGAAATATTCATACTGTACTAGTTTGCATACATATTTATACTGAAATATTAGAAATTATATGATATTACATACTAAATATAGTTCAAATAATGCTCAAATTACCACCTTTTAAACCGTTTTAAAGAGTAAAGTGAAAGTAAACAGTTGCAGGAGAAATGTGTTAGCAGTCATCAATATTAAAAGACACTGTTAGACATCCCTGAATAATGTTAAGCCCTGTTTTCATCTGTTTATTTGTTCTGTTCTATTTATTTGGGCTATTGGTTGTAATTTGCTTACTTATTTATCACTGATGGTTTATTCAGTAATGTTTTAACTGTGTACAAGTTAGACTAATATTTTCTTCACTAATATTGAAATTTTAATTAAGAATTAGGGGCATGATCTATTAGAATGTTTCACTGATCCAAACAACAACTGCAACAAATATATATTTCCTTATTTTTCCTTTTATTTACTATTTTTCAACAGGATGAAAATATTGGCAGGGGTAGTGGAAAAAACCTTGACCAGTATTGTGACAACTCTGTATACGGTAATCTTGTGGACAACAGAGTCATCTCTCATCATCAGAGCCCTCACTATGAGTCAGTAAACCTTAATGAAAGCTCTAGCAGCATGAAGGTAAATCAATGGGGGTTTTCGTGGCAAATGACAAATTGACCTCACCAATAAAATAGCCTTAACTGTGTTATATGTAAAGGTGCAAACATGACAAGAATGATGACATAACAATAAGCATATCTGCAAACAGCACTCATTGGGGTACAAGCACTTTAAGGCCATTAAAAGTATGGACGCTTTTCTCATTTCCGGATTACTCAGGAGTGGAAGTCGCCATAGTTGGGTAAACTTATAGTGCAGTGAATTTTTTACAATCTTATTTCTTGAAATAACAACAATAATAATAATAAAAAAATCCACGACAGTTTTATTTTAAAAGTTTCAGAAAAAACTCATTTGAGACTTATTGTCCACTACATTTCAAATGCCTTGCAAATGCAATAATTCGTTTTTTGAAATTTGATGCAGAGATGATATAATACATATAAACGTACATATCAGAATATGCTTCACACACAAGAAATTTGCTTTGGCGACAGAAGCTTCCAGTGTATATAAAGTGACAAGTGTATATAAAGTGACAACACAAAATAAATAGGAAAAGAAGACGATAGACATTTAACAGAGATGCAGTCAGTCCAAAAGATCTGGATGTTGAAATGTATGTACAGTTTTGTTATAAATATACAGGTTATAAGGTGCTGTGTACAAATGCGTAAGGAGAAGTATTGCATTGTATATTGTTACAAGGTGCTGTGTACAAGTGTGTATGAGAAAGTATTGCACGTTTATTGCACAATAGTAAAATATTTAACTCTTCATGAGGTAGATGGCCTGAGGAAAGAGTATAGAATATGTTTTAGAGTATGTTATAGAGTATAAAACATGTTTTTTAATCAAAATATAACAAATTTTTAAGGATTTAAGATGCAGATGACTGCATAAAATGCTGCATGACAGTCTTGTGAATAGGGTCTATTTGAAAAAATACATTATGTACCCTTTTTAAAGAACATTAGTGATGAAAAATACAGCTGTAGGGCCACCTATGGGCAGATCTCATTACCGATAAGCACGATTGTTTAGAATCACATGTTGCATGTACTCTCCTAAATTTGTGAGGATCTGAAATTTTCTTTAGGATCTACAGGTCTTAAGGCAGCTATTTTTAAATGACCCTATTATATCTGTCCAAAAGCAAAAACTATTTAATTATTATTAATATTATTATTAATTTACAGAGTTCAGAGACCTGTACAACACTGGTTTCGTTAAAGCCGAGTGAAATCCTAGTACTACTTCTCAAAAGTAGCATTACTACCTTGAAGCCACTCGAATCATTGTACAAACAAGCCCTAAAAACCCTTGACAAGAAGTCAATTCAATTTCACCATTGTTCAATATTAAAAATATATAATCTGCTTAGTTGGGAAAATTTAATTAAATACGTACATATTTGTTTAATGTTTAAGACTTTACATAACCCGACTTCACCACTAAATCAGTTTGTGAAAGTTAGAACGACTGCTCACCGAACTACTAGAGGTGGTGAAAGAGGGGATTGCATTATTCCTCTCAAAAAAAGTAATTTCAGTCAGTCAGTATTTTCAGTGAAAGCTGCTAGGGAATGGAACTCCATCCCACCAACAATTAGAAGATCACTTACTTTTCGTTCTTTTCAGATTCATGTTAAAAATTGGTTATTGACAAATCAGCATTGTCAGCATTAGTGCTGTATTTCTTGACACTTATTTGTACTGTTTATTCATGGCATTTGTCTTCTTCTGCTGCCATCAATCTGTTTCTGTTTTTTACTCTTTTAACTGTATTTTCATTCATTCATTCATTCATTTTCTTTTCGGCTTAGTCCCTTTATTAATCCGGGGTCGCCACAGCGGAATGAACCGCCAACTTATACAGCATTTGTTTTACGCAGCGGATGACCTTCCAGCCACAACCCATCTCTGGGAAACACATCCATACATTCTCATTCACACACATACACTACGGACAATTTAGCTTACCCAATTCACCTGTACCGCATGTCTTTGGACTGTGGGGGAAACCGGAGCACCCGGAGGAAACCCACGCAACCACGGGGAGAACATGCAAACTCCACACAGAAATGCCAACTGGCCCAGCCGGGGATCGAACCAGCGACCTTCTTGCTGTGAGGCAAACGTGCTAACCACTCGGCCACCGTGGCGCCTAACTGTATTTTATATATGATAATGTATTCTATGTTATTATGCTGTGTATGCTTCTATTTTAGGTGTGACTTTTTCAACATTCTGTTAGGGGTCTACAGATGAAAAATAGCCATTCTTGGCTAATTCTGGCACATTTTACAGTAATGTTTATTAATGTGCATTGACCCTGTAAACAAATAAACTAAAAAAAATAATAACAATAATGTTTTTTTAAATAATGACATATATTTAATGAACGGTTGGATTGATAGCAACAGTAAAATGAACAAAAATAAAATAAAATTCAATTGAATGAACGTATATGAAATATAATTTAATGAATGAATGATTGATTGAATGAACGAACAAACAAACAAACAAATGAATGAATGATTGGTTTTGCCCTTGAGTCACATTGCTTTTCTTTCCTTGCTTTAATGATATTCTGTGTCACACTCAAACTACCCTGAAATGAAATGAAACTGTACCTCTCCCAGCCTTCAGGGTAGTGCTGACATTTCCCAGCTACACAGTTTTGCACTACACCGATCTATGCCACCATACTCCTGAGGCTCAAATGCCAGTGAGAATCGATTTCTCCCCACACAAACTCTGATCGGTTATTTCTACCTGACGAAACAGGTAAAGACAGGCCACAAAAGCGCTTTTAAACATCCAGCTCTGAATGCGAGGTACGTTTGAAGGTTGCAGCAGCATGTGCGATGCTCAGCTGGACTGTGACAGCACGTTTGAGCTCTGGGAAGAAAACCACCCACAGTTTGGCCATCAGTACGTGTCGGTTTTAATCTACCGGAAGTGTGTGTGTGTGTGTGTGTCTGAGGCGCTCCGTGGAATAAGGCTCCAGTCTGGGTCAATTAGATGTGGGGAGGGCAGCGAGACAGAGGCAGGCGGCGCTGATGGCTCCATCCCAATAATGATTGCACAGGCACAGGCTTCACATCCGCTGAGATAGAGCAGCAATCTATTTCCCTCACCTCGCTGCCCTGGGCTTCAAACACAGAGACACACGCATAATCGCACACAGACCTCAATGAAACTACTGGATTCATGAAGTGCAGGGGCAGTGGGAGTGTTTTTTTACATATATAAATTTTTTTGCATGTTTTTTATTGCATTACACTGATGGAAAGTGACAGCAGAATCATTTATTTAATGATTCAAAGGATTTCTGTTTTATCCCATGTGCATCTTTATGGACAGTTTCACCTTTTTTATTCTATTAGATTTATTTAGCTGTGTATTTATGAAAACAGCATACAATTTGTCAAAATGTGTGTGTTTTAAATAATAATTCACCCACTAAAAACCATTAAAACGCCAATATTTAATCTCAGTGGCATTTAAGCAAGAAGTCATTCATTCATTGTTAACAGGTTTTAATTTTGGCTTTAAGAGATGTAAAATTCAGAATGCTTTGGAACATTATTTTCAGGTTTGGCCTGTGGACAAAATTATCACTTTTCCCCTGTTGACTGCTTTTGAGTGTAGGACAAATGAATTAAAATTCTGTAATTATAATTATGTTGGGGGTGTTGGTATGGATATCAGAGTTAGTTTTTTATGTATATACTAAAACCAGTACATGTGAGGTAGTTTTTTGTTTGTTAGTAAAATAACACCAAATGTATTAATAATGCATGTTACATTGTTACTTCTAAAACCAATACAAAAAAGGAGAGAAAATGAGATGGATGAAACTCTTTGAGAACTGAAATAAGCAAATAGGTCTTTATAATAATTGAACAGGTGGTTTATCTAATAGCAAAACGATTCTGGTAAAGAATGTATAATTTTATTATCTTAGAGATTAACAGTTTTATTGATTATCAGGCAAATTTCAGAATGGAATACAGAATATAACTCTATAAAGAATCAACATTTTATCCTATTAACAAATCCAACCCAAACTAATCCCTAACTACTACTTTAAGGTCCTGGCTTGGCTATCATACAACACAGTTAAAGCCTCCACCTTAATATAATGAAGAGAAAATAAAAATAAAATATAATAAAAACAAAAATGAAGGGGTAAGTTCAGTCAATAACATATCACATGTAACAATTAGTATATTTCTCACACATTTATTACGGTTCCATTTCCAAACAGGTTGAGTACTTGGACCATTTTTTATAGTATAGGTTTAGCTTGTCCATTTGCTTATGAGACTTTTTTTCAAATGCTGCCACTCTAGCAAGTTCTACTGCCCATTCCTGAAGGGAGGGGCATCTTCTGATTTCCAGCTCTTAAGAATTATTTGTCTGCCAATCAGTAAACTGGTTTGGAGCCAGGATTTTCAGTTTTTTACTTTTACTATTACTATTGTCTGTCCAATCTAAAACAAAGCATATGTGTTCATAAACTCTTTTCCAGAAATCCTGAATTATTGTACACAACCATAGAACATGAACAATTTTATCATCTTAAAAAATATCAAGAAATGAAGATTTTAAATACTGTCTGTAACTCAGTGTGTCTGTAACCAAGTGGAATAATCCTACCACGCAAATCATGTTTTTGCAATATTACTTGTCCAATATAATGCTGTAATTGTTTTAACAAAATACGAGTTACAAAAACTTGACTTTAATCCAAATGCATTTACTGTAAGAGGAAGTCTATTAATATGCAGTCAAAATGATGTATGCAGTCAAAATAGTATAATGGACGTACATTTAATAAGCTAATAAGTTAATAAATATATTCCTGAATGGATTTTTGTTTAATATATTTATGTCCAAGTCCAAGGCACTCAAAAAATTAAGTGAAAAAATGAAAAAGTCTTTATTATGGGGTGAATGAAGTCAAGTGTTGCCGAAACGCATTGGTGCTTTTTTATAGAATAGCCATGTTAATAAAGGCTTTTTCATTTTTTCCACTTACTTTTCAAGTGCCTTGGACTTAAGATTTCAATGTTTATCTTTAGGAATCCCTTACCCAAAAAGCACCAACACATTAACTACCCCTGAAGCACTTTTAGTTTGATTTTGGATTTATATATAAGTTATTTTTTAATAATATTATACAAGCAAAAGTGCCATTTTCTTGAATAAAAACATGTAATTGAATTTAATATAAACGGTGCAATTTTCTCTTAAAAAAAAAAAACTAGTGAGCCAGAGATTCAATGGTCCATTCTTAAACAAATTGTTTGAATGAATGATTCAATGAATCACTAATAAAGGATCATGCTGCCACATACTAGAAGTTTTGGTGGCATTTCTTCATCCATAATGAGTCTACACAACTAAAAGTACCAGCATTTGTTGTTAAAAAAACCTATAACAGTTTTGTAAAAATAGCAGACACTTGCCAAATGAAGCATAAGAACAACTTGAAATAGCCTTTTTACTAATTACCATAATCTTTATAGAAGAGTGGAAAGGTTTATAAATCACTGCAGTGATTCCTGTCTCTTACCAGCAGTTTGATGAGCCAGAATCGTGATTTGTAGTAGGCGGTTTTGAAGGGGTTGATGAGGAACAGCAGCATGAAGCCGTAGAGGATGAGGGGATTGGCCTGCATAGGCAGCCAAGTGTAGTCAGCAAACAGACAGGACAGGATGCTGAGACACCACAACACCCCCAAAAACCCTGCGATCTACAGCGAGAGATAGGACAAACGATCAGATATTGAACCTGGATGTTTGCCTTTTTTCCTTCATGCTGTTTGGTCTGTTAAAATACAGTGTTGTGTCTCACCTCGAACAGATGTTGATGTGAAAGATTGTTCCGAGGATTCAGCTCAAATATCAGCACGTGATTGACACCGGCCTGCCTCCAGCCATAAGTGTTGATCCCCAAGAGGAAGAGAAACTCGACGAGCAGGAAGCCTCCACGGTAGATGCGCACCAGTGGCCAGATGTTCTGCTTACGAATGAAAAAAGCACCTGAGAGAGAAGGATCAGTCACACAGCTGGATTATCAACAATTTACTGCTTTATTATATTACAATATGAAAAGATACTTTTTTTTCCCTCTGGTGAAAATATAAAAGAATTTACATTATGTTTTACTAGTTACTTTGCAAGATAGTAGTCGATACTCATTTTAAAGTGCAATTTAAAGACTTAATTAGGTTAATTAGGCAAGTCAGTGGATAACAGTGATTTATTCTGAAACCAACTGGAAAAAAACAAATATTAATTATATTTTCAGCCTAATTTTTATTATTATTATTAAATAATTGTTTATTACAAACCAAACTAAAAGAAATTAGACTATCACCAGAAGAAAAATATAATAGTAAATAATGTGAAAACGTCTTTGTTAAACATCACTTATATTTGCAAAATAATAAAAATTTCACTGAAGAGTTTATAATTTTGTCTTCAAGACTATTTTATACACTTGATATATACAGTATGGTCTAAATCTGGTCTACATGTGTAAGGTGTAAAAAAAAAACTACCAGTAAGGACAAAGGCGACAGCCAGGACAATGAAGACGCCACAATAGAGTCCAACACGAAAGGTGGTCCATGCAGGTGCGGGCTGAAGAAAAACAAAACATTTGGTCACTCAAGCTGTTATTCTGCAATTCTAACAGCTTACAAAATCAGGAACACAATGAATGCATTTTATTGATTTATTATTTTTGATAAGTCATGGCAACTAATTGCTAATTTTTTTATAATTCAATTAGATAAGCCTCATGTTTAACTCATGAAGTTTGTGTTATAATGTGTTATGCAGAAGGACAGTGTGAAGCATATGTATGCAGGTTGTCATGCATGATGTTCCAGGCACAGGTGAATCTCTCCACCCACTCTGCTTATGCATTATATTATTCCTGAAGACTTACACAACTGCTATTGACCTAGAACTAAAAGTACTGCATGGAAAAAACACTGCAGATATTCACCTTATTCTCCGTGTACGAGCGGGCGCAGCCATTTAAATCTTTTTGGCTTGAGACTTCCGGTCTTATTCACTTCCGTACAAATTTTAGACGTTAAAAAACAGCTCGTTTTGCTGATTGAAGTTGCAAATTGATATTTTTCTATTATATTATTCTGCTTTGTCTGTATAGTCATGCAAACACTTGTATGTAGGGCAAGTCGTTTGACCGTTTTCTGCCATTTATTATTCCTAGTCATTTCTCCCATAGGCGACTGAATCGGAAGTTCTAAAACAATCCCAAAAACGAGCGAACTTCCGCATCAAAGAATGAGGTCAATATGTGTGCTATTGTTTTTTTTTTACCTTGCATAATTGCTGCTTTCCATGCTGGTATTCCTTATTAAAATAATACACATATTAAAGTCACATTGGTATATAAAACAGCTTTGATTCATCCAGTACTGAATTAAATTAAAAGTTTAAAGGGAAAATGCACCCAAAAATGTTTAGGCATTCACGCTGGTTTTGTTCCTTCGTTTTCATACCCCAAAAGGAGCTTTTAAATAAAAAGTATACTGAAGCTTTTTTAAAGAGAGGGCATATCGCTCGGTGAAAAACAAAATAAAACGTAATGTATGAGTCAACAAAAACATTTTTCTGGTACTCTAAAGAGTTGATAGTGAATATAACACATTAAAATCCTTGCTGGAAGTTGCGGTGTGTATTTAGTTAGCTTCTTTTACCTGCGCAGCTCCGAGAGGGGGAACCCTCAGCCTCTTCATGGCCTTCTGACGATCTCCTCCCTCCAGCTCAGTGGTCACCAGAGCCTGCACACACAGAAGTCAAGGGTCAGTCACCATCATTTACTATAGCAATTTCTGCCCTAAAGCTCCAATATAATGCACTCCAGAAGTTGAAGTAGCTTTGAGCAGCTACAGGAAAAAGTTACAGTAAGATCTGATCAGAAAGTCAGTGGATAAATCACTGAATCTGTACCTCGGTCTCAGAGATGAGCTGTGTGATCTTCTTACAGGTGTAGAACGGAGCCACTTCCACATGAGCTACACGCCAGTCGGCTCCACGCGGAGTGTCCAGAATCTTATCATGCTTCTTCAGGATCTTGCGGAACCCGGTGAAGTTCAGATTCTGTCAATGTAGAATTAAGATATATGAACTATATGTGAACTTAATAGAAGGAATCTGCGCACGCAGAATTACGCAGATTTTTAGCCCACATTAAGGCTCAGGTCAAAAATAAGGTTTGAAGAAGAAGTTTTGGTCTTTTTATCACTCCAAAATTCAGAAAACAGACAGAATTCATTCATTCATTCATTCATTCATTCATTCATTTTCTCGGGTCGCGGGGGCAGCAGTCTTAAGAGAGAACCCCAGACTTCCCTCTCCCCAGACACTTCCTCCAACTCCTCCAGGGGGATCCCGAGGCGTTCCCAGGCCAGCTGAGAGACATAGTCCCTCCAGCGTGTCCTGGGTCTTCCCCGAGGCCTCCTCCCGGTGGGACATGCCTGGAACACCTCCCTAGGTAGGCGTCCAGGAGGCAACCGAAACAGATGCCCGAGCCACCTCAGCTGACTTCTCTCGATGTGGAGGAGCAGCGGCTCTACTCCGAGTTCCTCCCGGGTGACAGAGCTCCTTACCCTATCCCTAAGGGTGCGCCCTGCCACCCTGCGAAGGAAACTCATTTCGGCCGTTTGTATCCGAGATCTTGTTTTTTCGGTCATGACCCAGAGCTCATGACCATAGGTGAGAGTAGGAATGTAGATTAACCGGTAAATCGAAAGCTTTGCCTTTCGCCTCAGCTCCTTCTTTACCACAACGGACCGGTACATCGACCGCATTACTGCTGCTGCTGCACCGATCCGCCTGTCAATCTCACGTTCCATCCTTCCCTCACTCGTGAACAAAACCGCAAGATACTTGAACTCCTCCACCTGGGGTAAGGACTTTCCTCCAACCTGGAGGTTTTTAATTTTTTTATTTTATTTGTAGAATAAGATATTTGTGTTTTGAGTCAAAAAAAAGTATGAACAACATATAAAAGTGTGAAGTTTGAGGTATGTAAGTGCGGCTGAAGTTGAAATTTGGAGAAAAATCTCATACACATATCTGTATTAGTTGTTTACATGTATACTTAAACTAATGTTAATGTATTTTAAATTCTCTTTAAATTGAAAATCCTAGTACATATTTAAGGTTAAATGGAAAAAAGTTAAAAAATCCAAGCGTTGGCAGAGAAGCACAACAACAACAAAAAATATATAAATAAAAGCCAGGGGAAAGGTCCAGAAAACCAAGTGGGAGTTAGGAAAAGGACAACATTCAGAAGAGCAGACAAACATCAACATGGAACGTGTGTAATCTCAGACCTGGTAGTTCTGCAGGAGGATGAGGCTGAGGTAGAACTCGCTGAAGGCCAGCTGCAGGTCTTTGATGTTGCGATGTTTGTTGCGCTCCTTGTTGGACAGAGGGAGCACAGTTTTGCGGCGACTGCGCAGTGCTGGAGCGTTGCTCTCCCGCTGGGCATCCAGAGACGTCTGCAGCTCATTCTGCAAAGTAGCAAACCGTCGCTGCGCCTCAGCCAGTTTCTCTGAAACAGAAGACATTAACAACAAAGATTTATGGACTATTGTAAACTATTGTTTTATTTGATGTGATGATTTTTAAGAGAAAGCAGAAACACCTGTGTGCACACCAGGAAGGGAAATGAAGATCCTAAAACATATTAAAGTTGTCTAATGAGAGGCATAAAGGAAGCTCGGCTTACAACCATGCAATGAAATGCATCAGAATCTATTTTGCAGGATGAATAAATGGCTCATTCTGCTCATCAGACAGATTTCCTGTCAGTCTTCCTGTAAGGGCGATCTCTCAGACTGCATTATCTGCTCTGGCCTGCGTCCCAGCACAGTATGGTGAACAGGACCCTGCTCAGTTTCAGAGGAAGGAAACGAGTATTAGGTTCAACAGACATGTAAATCCTGAGAGCACTGCTGGCGTTTGGGTTATGAGTCTCAGAGATAGACCAGGAGGAGATGCAGAATGAAGGAGAGCAGACACTTCAAGAACCCCTCAAGAATTTTTTTTAGGCAATCTATTTGCATTGCCAAGACCAAAACAGTAAATTTAATTGTAAATTAGTGTAAACATGTTATGGAAAAACAGCTTATTGGTTTATGCCAAAACTGTAAAAGAACTAACCAAAAACTGAAGGTAATTTTGCATTAAAATATTGTTAAATGTAGCATTTTTAGAATAAAAGGTTATCTTATAATTTACAGTAAAAATCTGTAAACTGACTATCCTGTAATTCGACACATTTGCTGATCATTTTTAAAGTAATTATGTGTCTTAATAGTTCTTGTTATGCATTAAATACTCTGGATTCTATGCTACATCTTCTGTGGTTTAATCAAAGTTTATTGCCTTATTTTAGAGTTTTTTTTTAACAAAACAATTCCAGCATGTACAATTAATTTATATTTATACTTATGAATTAAAAAATATATAAACATCAAAGATGCATGTTTATTACAATAATGCTAAAGAAAAATAATTATAGTGTTTACTGTATATAGTATATGCTATAGCATGTTAATATATGCTACAATTATTTATTTTTATTTAATATATTCATTCATTTATTCATTCATTCATCCTTTCATTCAGTCCTTTAGCGTAGTCCCGTATTCATCAGGGGTCCCCACAGCGGAATGAACCGACAACTTATCCAGCATATGTGGATGCCCTTCCAACTGCAACCCAGTACTGGGAAAGACCTATACACTCACATTCACACACTACAGCTGATTTAGTTTATTCAGTTCACCTATAGCGCATGTGTTTGGACTGGGAACCCAGAGCACCTGGAGGAAACTCACGCCAACACGGGGAGAACATGCAAACTCCACACAGAAATGCCAACTGACCCAGCCGGGACCTGAACCAGCAGCCTCTTTGATGTGAGGTGACAGTGCTAACCACTGCGCCACCATGTCACCCCTATTTAATTTAATTATTTAATTATTAATTATTTAATTTAATTATTTAATTATTATTATATTATATAAATTATCAAATTATTGTTTTTAATATAGTTAACAATGTTACAGTATTTACTATTTCATAAGGAACTCCTACTCCTGACTATCCTATTTTGTTTTCTAAAAATAATAATAATAATAATAATATTATACATAATAAGTTTTGATTAAACCAGACAAGAAATCTGTAAATAGAGTAGACGAAAATTTCAGTTTATATTTCTAAACATAATGTCTTTATCTAATTTCATTTCGTTTAATTTTGGACAGAAAAAAATCCACTTAATAGTATTAATATTAAGTGCTGACTTTATAGGGCACGTCCAGAAAAAACGCAGTGAACAGAAGATGTGACCTCAGAATAGCCCAGCATATCAAATGAATGCCACAACCCTGTTCTTTCATGTCAGTTTATATATGGTGTCCGGTCAGACTATAATAGTCTCGCTAGTCTGACTAAGATCTGTGCTTTGCAGGCTGAACGTGAATAAGATGGTGCGAAAAATTTATGTGATTAGCAGATCTCATCCGCTGGGACAAAGACTGCAAAGTTCACAAGCTATCCTGTTCATATGAGGAGGCCAGGGGTGTCAGCCAAAACACTGTCTGGGTCAACTAGACAGAATTAGTTATACGGTTGGTAACAGTGGCTGAAATCCTAATATGATATCTAATTTCTAAAGGGCATCAAACATGATATCTTGCATAGCACTATATAAACTTTGAAAAACAGCCTGATTTTACAACATGATCTTAAGAATTCAATTACACAGAGCATCTGCAAAGTTAGTATTTATGTTTTCTGACATCTTTGCTTTTATGAGAAGGAGACTTTATCATATTTTAACTTTGTGGAAAAAGCATTCTTGTGTTTTCGCCAGCTTTCTTTGGCAGAGAAACTCGATTAGAGTTTATTTTGGTCCGTCTGTCAAACTTGCAACACAGAGAGAGAGTGATTTTCAGTGACAACTGCAGGATAAAAAGATTAAACCCATATCACAAGCTGAATAAAATGGGTCATGAACTGAGATTTCAAAATTCCATATGGTCATTGTATGAAGAAAACATCCTGCAAGTTTCAGAACTCAAGACATTCTTGTTAGTATAAAAACTAACAAGCCCCCCATAATTTAGGTGCCATATGCAATAAATGTGCTATATAAATACACACATTACATTACATTATATAGAGGCCATTCTATCAAAATGACAGATTACAATCAATGTCCATGTTTATGATAAAATATAGTGTCTATACTTCACTCCAAAGGAAGATCTACACCTACTTCTACATCTACATCACTGACTGATTAGCCCCACCCCTTGATTTGACTAGAGTTGGTAAATAGCAAAGATCAAAATGCAGAAACCAAACCAAAGATGCTACGAATACAAGACACAGTAAAGAGCAGAGCTGTAATAATATCAGCTTTTCATTCGTTCTGATCCCAATAGTAGAAAATGGTGGGTCAACTTTATTTTCAGTGGTTTAAAAACAAATGAATCGCTTAACGAATCATATGGGAGCCGTTGGGATATTTAGCTAAAGTTAAACGTATATTATAAGACAATGAAAGTGTTTTTTGACCTTGTATGCATATCAGACTGTTATTGGAGACCCCTAAAACCAAAATATGGCCTTTTTAATGCATAATAAGGGCTCTTTAAACCCCCATGCAAGTTCTGAAAGAGTTCAAGCCTTAAACAGGTAAGAAAGAGTAACTTAAAAGTAACAGAAAGCACTACTTTCCATAAAAAAATTACTAAGTAAAGCAATTAGTTACTTTTTTAGAGAGCAACTGAATATTGTAACGAATTACTTTCAAAAGTAACTTTGTAACATTGGATTTGACAGTAATGTCGCACCACATAAGTGTGAATAACTGTTTTTATTTCATGTTCACTGTCTGCTTTGTTAGTTAACACAGATTACTTGATATACAAATAATGTGTTGTGTTTAATGCATTTCACAGCAGTCCTATAAAGGATGCCAGGTGTCAAAAATACAGGCAGAAGTTTACACCGAAGGGCACACAGCTATCCTAATGAAATATGTAAACTGTTACCTAATCATAGCAGTGGGTGTTTACATCCAAGTCTACAATCAACCATGTCTATCTGAAGATGGGGTCAAAAGAGGACAGAAAATAGCCTTTTGCTTCTTAATTTGTATTTAATGTAAAATCTTTTAACATTATGAGTGCGCCTCAGAGAACTGTAATATATTTAAAAGGCAGTTCATGATATTGTTAATGCTTTAGTGTTCAATTATTAATGAGCATCTGCTTCTTTGTTTCAAAATACATGCTGATCCGTCTGTCGTGACTCATTGTGAGGTCTTAATTTCTAGCATTCTTGTATTATCGTTTATGACACATGCAAACAATGTGTCAATATGCGAACAAAGCCTCAGCCTGGAGCTTTCAAAACATGTCTGTTGTTTACTCCAGTGAACAGCCACTAGAGGCAGTAGAGCTCATTCATTCCGCCTGTCCTGAAGCCCGTGCAACAACACAGCTTATGTTGCAGTGTGCATATATTATGAGTCCAAACATAGTCTATTCCCCCTGACACATGTCAAAATGACTGTGGCAGGCACTGCTTATTACATCACGTTCCCAAATAGCGCTGTACACCCAGACCTCATGCACAGGGAATCCCTTGACAGCATTTAGCAGGCCATTGCAGTTCAAGTACACAGTGAAACTTGGCTGTCTGTATGTGCCATTTATGGGTTCTGGAAAACTTTTATGACAGTTAATGCAAAAAAAAAAATCATGCTAGTTAACAAGCCAACAACAAGAAACAAACAAACAATAAAATACACATATTTAAAAAAAATCTAAATATAAAAAATACAAGTCTTCAAAACCATAACAATCATTTATAAAAGTATTTTAAATTAAGGAATGATGCATTAAATTGATCAAGCATTAAGTGAAGAATTTTAGATTTGTTTAAAAATAATCAAAATTAAAGAATACATGAATATTCATCAGAAAATCTTTTCTTAAAAAAGATTCCACAAATATACTAGTTTTTTAAAACGGGTCAAACTATACAATAAGGTTTTATTAGTTCTTGCTAGTAAATGTATTTACTAACATTAACTAATAAGGAACAATACTTGTCCAGCATTTATTAATCCTAGTTTAACATTTACTAATGCATTATTAACATCCAAATTCATGCTTGTTAACATTAATTAAAGACACACACTGTCAGTTTAAAACTAGATTAAAGACACATCTCTTTGCATTAGCATACACATAGAACACAAATGCTTTGGAATCCAAATCCTCTAAAGGATTGTTAGTCTGCATTATTTAGGGCAACCAGAGCCAGGAACACTTCCCAAAAGACATTATAATTTGAATGGCATCTGCGCTTATGTTAGTCTGTTTTTTTATTATTCCAGAGGTTTCCATAATCCTGGACCAGGCCGTATCCTGAGCAGCTGCTGTGGTGGTCATGGAGGAGTGAAGAGCATGAGACCGATCCCTGTAAGACCTCAGTGACAGACGACTCCTCGCATTGTTCCCAAAGGGCCAGCCTGTTCACCAGCCGATGACCCACCTGCAATTTCTCCGTGATGGACGTCCAACGTTCTCCAGCCTCCGGCGCCTAGACTGCAGCTCTGCACAAGACATCTGGCCATAGGAGAAATGGTCGTGCCCAACTGAGCCTGGTTTCTCTCGAAGTTTTTTTAATTCTTCACTTTCGCCTATTGATGAAGCTTTTTCCTCGCCGCTGTCGCCACTGGCTTGCATGGTTCGGGACTTGTAGGACTGCGCATCGATGGATTAATCTTCAGTGTTTGGACTCTCAGCAGTGAATATTAAACCACGCTGAACTGAACTAAACTGAGAACTAAAAACTGAACTGACACTGTTTCAATTTACTATAATGCAGGCTGCTTTGACACAATCTACATTGTAAAAGCGCTATACAAATAAAGATGAATTGAAATAAATTGACTGCATCATTAGTGAACGAAATAACAGTTAAAAACTTTAACTTTGAACAAATACTGTAATACATGTATTGTTCATTACTTGTTTGTTAGTAAATGCATGAACTAATACAACCTTATTATAAAGTGATACCAAAACTTATAACAATAAGAATCATTTTTAGCATATATGATCATAAGGGTCATGTGACTTTTTTCAAAATTATTGTTTGGCTGTATTTATCATTTCTATTAAAAATCATAAGTTTTGTTAACTTTTGTTTTATTCTGTAAACTTCAAATGACATTTCTTCATTATATATAAGAGAAATATATAAGAGAATTTATAAGAGAAATATTATTTACAGTATTTTACATAAAATGAATATATATATATATATATATTTTTTTTTACATTTGATGGAAATGTTATAATGTTACAAGACTATTGTGGAAGTAAAACATAAGATCATTTTACAGTAATACAAACAAAATAAGAAATAGAAAACCAATGTTTTTTTTTCATACAATTATTATTGTTGTTTATATATAGGCAGATAAAACAATACCTGAATAGAATGTGTTGATCTTGGAAAGCTCCTTTTCGCACGTCTGAAAGAACTTCTCCTCAAACTTGGCATAGTATCGTTTGACGGTGTCCTCATCTGTGACTGAAAGACACAAAACACAAAGAGATTAATCTGGGTTTCACTTTTCACAGTCTCGATACTGACACAGTATATCTTAAAATGCGCATTAAATTTCACACTCTCCATCTTTTATATTGACTTGTCAAGGCCACATATGCCACATGAACAACATATCTTAGCCCGGTTTTAAAATGCTGATACATGTTTGATGTTTAAAGATGTTTTGGACTGCATCCGTGGGTTTCATCCAGTCTGCTGTCTTTATTAAAGGAGTGAAGCCTGAGGGGTGAGCTATCAAAGCTGACCCTCTCTATAAATAAGCAAGAGAGTCAGGTAAAAGCTTTTAGCATCTATTACATGAACAAGTTTATCATAAACAACAGATCACATCCACTTAAAGCTACACTACACTGTATTCATAAATATATGTTAATTACTGTGTTTATGGGGTTTAAGATTATTTACGCTTTTTTTAATTGCAGGACCCTGTTCAAAATCCTGACAACTTCTGAAATTGAAAAGTTTAACAAAGTTTTCTGAATTATTTTGTCACTTGAAACTATATTATTTGGTATAATTATGTAAATGATACAAAAGTCTTTTTCTGTTTTCTTTTATCGTATACAATTGTTTCGAATGTATATGATCCTTATTCAATATTTAGTTTCAAACTTCTAAAACTGTAAATCAAAGAAATCACTTTGTCAATATGCAGAGCTTAAATATTCACCTTTCTAAAATTGTTGAAGCAGAGATCAAGATCTCACAATGCAAAAATGGAAACACTCGATACGATCAACTGTTAATTAACAGATATTTTGCATTAAATATTGCTTCAACATATAAACTAGAAATGCAATAATTATTTGCAAGCACATTTGAGCATGTGGGCATTCCAGTTACACTTCAATGGATTTAACTATTAGAGGGCCTTGATATGGTGTGTGTAAATGTGAAATGAAACAATATTACTCTTCTCACACAGTAATGTTACAACGTTTTAAAGTAACGTGCTGTTTATGTTTATTTCCATACAGACACTGAACATAAGAATGTGTTTACAAGATGGTTCTTGTTTGCAAAATCTTTTCTTCTAGTAACAAAACAACGTCCATTGATAAATTAATCTAGAAATAAAAAAATTGTCCCTGCATATTATGTGACCATATTTGCAAATAAATACTATAATATAATATAATATAATATAATATAATATAATATAATATAATATAATATAATATAATATAATATTCATTCATTCATTCATTTTCTTTTCGGCTTAGTCCCTTTATTAATCCGGGGTCGCCACAGCGGAATGAACCGCCAACTTATCCGGCATTTGTTTTACGCAGCGGATGCCCTTCCAGCCACAACCCA
>CAIGQQ010035257.1:3908654-3920184 GCA_903798035.1 Danio albolineatus | reverse complement strand
TGATTTATTTTATCTTTGCCATGATGATAGTAAATAATATTTTACTAGATATTTTTCAAGACACTTCTATACAGCTATGACATTTAAAGGCTTAACTAGGTTAATTAGGCTGGTTAGGGTAATTAGGCAAGTAATTGTATAACGATGTTTTGTTCTGTAGTCTATCAGAAAAAAAAATTGCTTAAAGGAGCTAATAATTTTGACATTAATATGGTCTTTAAAAAATTAAAAACTGCTTTTATTCTAGCCGAAATAAAACAAATAAGACTTTCTCCAGAAGAAAAAATATTTTCAGACATACTGTGAAAATTTCCTTGCTCTGTTAAACATCATTTGGGAAATATTTAAAACAGAAAAAAAATCAAAGGGGGTTTAATAATTCTGACTTCAACTGTATGTGGTTCATAATACATATAATGAATATTTTATCCCCCTCCTCTAAACACAACCCTCACAAAAAAAAAACCTCAGGCGATTTTGCCAAATAAAAAAACCCTGTTTAGTATGATTTTTTTAGCCATTCTGTTTATGAATACATGTCAAGTTTACCATGTTTAGCCATGTCATTATACACATTTAATTCCTCATGAACTGATATTAAATATTTAGGCACACACACGCATATTTCCAAACGTTATCATCTCTAGTGTCTACTGTCGGTGAACAAGTGAACACAGCAATTCCTAGTTCGACAGCGGTATATGACCTCTCTATCCTCATTTTACAATCCATTTAACCGCCTCAACGCAGTTTATCGCCCTCTTCTTGCTGTTTGCATTGTCGCGGCGCCACCAAACACGGGTGCGAGAGTCCCTTATCTTCCCTCCACACACAGATCTCAATCATCACCGCTGAATGAAACTGTACGCCTGGCAGCAATAACGATGTGCTCTGTTGTTGGAGGTTTTTTATTTTTTACGAGGGCCCATCATCCTGAGTAAATTAGAGGGGGTGATTATGCGCTCTCGCTGCCACGCTCTATTAAAAGGCTCAAGTGTGTGGGTGGGATTGCAGCAGGACAGAACCCGTTAAGCAGGAATGATGCATGCTGGGAAACAGACATGAAACGCGGCACATAAAAGCCTCTCACAGCCATCCGTTCGACCCCCCCTTCAACGCTAAGTTCAACCCATCCCTTTGAGATAAAGGAAAACCCTTTAGTCCCTCGGCCCTCAAGCCACAATTAGCTCAGCCAATCAGGAGGCGTCTAGAGATCATTAGCAATGCACGTTAACGAGTCTGGCATGCACAGGCGTGTAAATAACATGTAGTGTATATAAGAGCAAAGTAAGCATGAGGGAGAAGAGTCTCAGTCTAGACTCATTCATCAGAGAGCCGATGGGTGTAAATCTTGGTTTTTGTATGGGGTTGGGGGAGGAGGACGGGATTCCCGGCAGTATCCAGACTGGAGTGAATGCATTAGGAGGAGCGGAGGATGACACAGATGGGATGTGAAATGGATGGTTGGGTATGAAATCTGAGCCGGTCTGAGAGATAGTACGACAATGATGTGGATTTGGTTCACAAAAATGACTCAATGAAATATTTCGCTGTGCATGCCATTCTGACAAGACACTTATAAGTGTCTGCTTGTTCTTGGTGTTAGATTAAGTCAACGCAAGAGACATGAAGTGCTATTTCAAAGTATTTGGTCACACTTTACAGTACAATAAGGTTCTATTAGTTAATGTTAGTTATTTATTAACCTACGAATGAACAGTACTTGTTGTACACCATTTATTAATCATAATTACTATTAATTCCAACATTTACTAATGCATTATTAAAATACAAAGTGCTTGTTAACATGAGTTAATGCGCTGTGAGTTAACAGGATTTAACATTGATTAGCTTTATTTTCATTGACTAATGGTATTGAAGATGAATAAATATTCTGTAATAAATGTATTGCTCATTGTTTGTTCATGTAAGTGAATACGTTAACTAATGCAAACTAGGGCTGTGCAATTAATCACAATTGCAAAAAAAAAACGTGATTTAAGAACAAGCAATTTCTAAATTGCGTAAGGCTGCAATTTTATCTATTAATCTATCTATAATATTTTATCTATCTATCTGTTATTTAGATTTTTGTTCACATTCTTGTGCGCATGACTTTAATATGTTAACCAATCAGAACTGACGCAGCACACCGGGCAATTACAGCTAAGCTGTGTGAGAGAAAGATGTTAACCAATCAGAGCTCACTCTGCACACGACGAAGTTGAGCTGAAGAATCGAATAAGTGGTATTGATTTACGTTTGTTTTTATTTATTATTATGACTGGAGTTGAGGTTACTTCATGTTTATTTTTTCATGTTGTCTGTTTTAAGACAATTTATTACAGTTTTGTTTATCAACCAGTTAGTACTACTGTGTACAGTATGTTTTTAACTAGAGTTGAGGTTAGTTAATCTTAATTTTTTTTAATGTTGTCTGTTTTAAAAACAAGTTTACTACAGTTTTATTTATTAAACTTAATACTATGTTATTTGACTGTGAAATGTTTTGTTATGCATTTCTTGTGTTCTGAATACATTTAAAATGTGTGTATGTAGCTTGTTCGAAAAAGCAAAAACAGTTGCCAAAATAAAAAAAATTGCAATATTCGCTCAAAAAATAAATAAAAATAAATGAAAAAAAAATTGCAATATGATTATTTTGTTCATATTGCACATCCCTAATGCAAACTTACTGTACAATGTTACTAAATATTTACAACAACAACTGCAATATGCACAACATTTGTTTGGTTAAAATAGGAACCTAGTCAATGATGATATGAAAACATGAAATGTATATTAATCTACATTTAGTAGGCCTATATAAAAATATTAAACTGAAATCAGTAAAAATGTTTATGAATATTTAAATTACAAAAATCATACTCTTTGCATACGACAACTAACCAACTAAACAAACATTAAAAATGAAAGAGAATGGGTTAATACATGAACCAAAACAGGAAATATTTTGTATTCATTGTTTCAAATTATAAGTACTGTACTGTATAAGTTTTGTAGTCAATATATTTGTATATGCAAACATTTACACTTTAATATGAGTCATATTTTCAATTTTAGGGCGTCACTGTGACGCAGTGAGTAGCACAATGGCCTCACAGCAAGAAGGTCGCTGGTTTGAGCCCCGGTTTGGTCAGTTGGGTGTTTTATTTCTTGGATAATTAAGTTTTATTCAACGTACATCTTTCAGAGAATTGGCCTCATCTGAGAGCAGCTCCACTGAAGAACACGAGCTGTCCGTGGTTCTGAAATTCTGCTCCAAATGCAGAACAACCCCAAAATACTTTATTCTGACCTGTTTACTTTCGACAACACGCTTTTGAACTTCTTTAATGAGACAATTCATTCCAAAGCACTGAGAGAAAAGTTACATTTACGAACGCAATCATGAGTTTGACCTAAATCTTTTAAACTGCATCACGAGAACCCTTAAAATAATAAACCTCAAAGTACACAACTGTTTTGGTCTGAACTTTTGATCTTAACTATACAGTTTGTAAAGTTTGAACTTTGATCGCCCTGATCATTATTCTTCAGATATCAGAACTGCAGATCTGTTCCACATCTTCATACTAACAGATCAACACAGAGTCATTCATGTGACCTGACAGCGAAAGCCTGTAAACAAGTATAATTTGAATGATTTCCCCAACTCTACATCCGCAGTCTGTTAGAGAGGAACACAGACAGGATATTCTCCTCTAACTCTGTTAGAAGTTCCAGGAGTGGAAACATTGCATTATAAATAATCATAGAAGACTTACTGTAATCGGTCAGCCATAACATACTTGTTTTTAGAAATCCATACAAAGACTAGCTTATTCTTTTCAAGTGAGCAGATTTAATGACACAAAAAGCTAAAGCACTTAGTATAATTGTCTGTAGATGTCCACATGCAGTGCCCTCCACTAATATTGGCACCCCTTAGTAAATATGAGCAAAGAAGGCAATACAAATAGTCTCTTTTTTTAGCCTTTTTATATTTTGCTGAAAAAAAAATATATTGATAACAAACAACTGGAAACACAACACACTTTTATAAAAACCAAAATTTAAAAACAAGGTCCCACTTTTTATTAAGTAGCCTTAATTACTACATATACATTTCCATGAATCATTTGGTACAATGCACTTGCTAAGCACATACTTTGATATTTAAAATTTGTATTATTACACATGGGTAATACAAAACATGAAACTATTCATCCATAAATATGAGGTAAAAGAAGGTCACTGATTTGAGTCCCAGCTAGGTCAGTTGGCATTTCTGTGTGCATGTTCTCCCTATGTTCATGTGGGTTTCCTCCGGATGCTCTCGCTTCCCCCACAGTCCAAAGACATGCGGTACAGGTGAAATGAATAAACTAAATTGGCTGTAGTGTATATGTGTGAATGTGTGTGTATGGGTGTTTCCCAGCACTGGGTTGCAGCTGGGACCAAAAGGACTAAGCCGAATCAAAATTAATGAATAAATGAATGAAAATATCAACAGGAGATTAATAATACACCAACTAATACACCAACACCACAAATAGCTTTGAAGGATTTCGATAATTGTTTAGAGAAGCAACAAAAAGAAAATACTAGGGGTAAAACAGAAAATTCACTTGGCCAAAAACAGAAACAAAAATGTGTTGTAATAATAGCTTCTTATTTTACTAAACATAAATTTTAAGAAGTTTAAAATTGAACTAAATTTATACTAATTAAAAAAAACAAAAGCCAATAAAACAACCACACGACTCAAGAGGCGTCCTTTTAGAAATGTCTTTGTCTGCTCGTTATCTGAGCAGACTTTGCTTTTCCGGTAAGCATGTATGGTTCATGCATAGACAAGTTTAAATGAGGGGAATATCCAATATTGAACTACAGAAACTATGACTGTGTTGTGCACACAAGCTAGCTAGTTCATGATAAAATTTGCTGCTCTTGCACTTTGGTTGGTAAAAAAAAAACACCCTTGCGAGATACAAGCTATTGAATTTAATGGGTTACATAGTGCAGCGCTTTCCACATCCAGTCCTTTTTCAGACAGCGTGGTGAAATCAGGGTGTCACGATCACCAGCGATCTAGGTCTTGCAGATCGCTGGAAAACACACACTTTCTCCCACACTACAATTCCGCCACTGAACTACAAGTCCCATCATTCCCTGCACTCACACACCTGGCCCAGATCCCCTTTAATTGCAAACACACAGCTGCAGCTTGTGAGGACCGATTACCCAAACTATAAACACAGCACACACACACACACACATCTTTGCTGAGTCTTGTCAAGTCTGAGCATAATGAAGCGTTTTCTTTGTCTTGTCGTGTTTTTGACCTTTGCTTTGTTTTACTGTTTACATTGCTTATCCGCCTTTCCTGACTGTTCACCTGTACTCTGACTACACTTTTGGATTTTCTGCATGCTCCTGTCAGTCCCTGTTTTGACATTTGCCTGTCTGACGATTGTCTTAATAAACTGCACTTGGATCCTCAACTCCGTTGTACCCTGACTCATTACACAGGGCCATTTTTGGCCAATAATATTTGGTTTTAAGGAAATTGGTTCATCCCTGTTATTTTGTTAATATTTTGAGCAAAAGATCAAAAGATTAAACAAATACAGACATTCTTTGCTCATATTTAATAAGGGTGCCAGTATTAGTGAAGGACACTGTAATAAATAAACAAATAAATGTAATAAATCATGTTTTATTTCTGAGCCCTGTGTTAAAATCTCTCTGTGCTTAGCTGATGTGGGAATGAGGAGCAGACTGTGTGAAGTGTTATCAGCCCAGCTCACAGTCAGACTCAGGCCAGACATCTGCAAGCTCGGCTTTAAAAACAGCTCTGTCATGGCACTGTGAAGATTTCCGTCTCTCTGAGTCATATATAGGAAGCAAGAAAGGTCACTGATAAAACATCCACTGAAGATTTGTCTGCTTTGTTTAACTTAGATACTTATTTAAATGCCATGGGTATGAGTTTACAAATAGAGGAAATGGCTGGCAAATTTATTCAGTCGCCTGTATGTAGACTAATACTAAGAGTGAACTGCATTTGATCTCACGAACACAATCTGTGAAAAGTTACCTGGCAAAACGAACAGAATACAATGAAATAAAACAGTAATACATAAATAAATAGTGTTACACGAGTACACAGTTCAATTTTACAAAATAATAAATGTTAAAAAATTGTAAACAATTATTTTCATTTCAATGTCCTCACTATACACACACTCAATAAAATGTTTGTAAAGCTGCACAAGAATACTCACATTTCTGTTTAAAATAAGATAAAATATAGGGAAAAATGCAATAAAATATATTTATATAAATAAAATATAGACTGAATGACTTTAAGCTGCCTGAGAATACTCACATTTCTCTTTAAATAAAATAAAATACAGGGGAAAAAGACAGTACGTCTTTAAGCTGCCTGAGAATACTCACACTTCTGTACAATATAAAATAAAAAATGTAAATTAAATTAAAAGAAATGCAACTAAATATTATTTAGTATTTTATAACACTTAATAATAAAGTGAACTGAAAATCAGAGCATGACCTTGATCTCCAAACCTCTTTGTGAGTCCTCACAGTACAAATAGTTTTTCATCATGTTTAATTAAAAACCGAAGCTTGTCCAAAATGTTCATTTTTAATACACAACGGTTTTGGCAATGCAGCACAGCTATATTCAGTTCCCTTAAAAAGTAAGAGACTTTTTAAATTAATCATGACAAAAAAACATTGTCTGCCTCAGCATGCACTATCCCTGCACCAGGACGACACGTTAAACCTTTTTTCCCATGTGGTTTCCTTCAAATGCATTTTGTACGGTTTCAATGTGACGCCACGGAGGTAAAGTCACCTCTGAAAATGGCAGAATGAAGCTTTCAATTATCTTCAGGCAACACGACTGCAGGCCAAGAGGCTTATGAAACAAAAGACTTATTAATCCAGTCCCCAACGGTGAGCTCTGTCTTCTGAATTAGCAGGGGTGCATATTTTAACACCTCTGTGCGCAAGTGCTGCATCTCATCTCTGGTAAATGTCAGAGAACAGAGCTTTAAGAAAGATCATACACACAGTACTGTTTAAAAGCATGGAGTGTGTAAGGTGCTTTTAAAAAAATGCTCAAGTCTCTAAGGTTGGTTGTATTAGATTTAAAAAATACAGTAATAAGAGAAATACTTGTATTTGTCACAGCCACACAATGAGGACAAGTAGGGTTATCTATTTACATCAATTCATTCAAACAAGTAGTGCACAAAGCAGCTGATTAAGCAGGTAAGTGAAAGTCTTTGCTTTTGAGCGGGGGAATAGTTGTTTACGTAGTAAACTGATGGCTTCAAGCAGACAGAGTTTGAAGTCACTTCCCTTATTGATAGTCGTGTTCATTCACAGGTTTGAAGGAACATCCTTCGGTTAAACAGTCTCAGAAACGGGGGAACATCCATGGAAGACAGAGAGTCAAGGAGAAGGTGAGTGGAACCGTCAAACTTCGATCCCAGCCAACGAATGACTGGGATCTCAGAGTTTATATGGAGAGTGTAAATGAGGGGAACCAGGATTAAAACTCAGGAGATAGTAATTGGGCTTGATGTGAGAGAGCTGGAGATGGGGAACTGTGATTGGTGCAGTGAGAGCGAGCTGGTGAGAGAGAGTGGTAGGTGGAGCAGCAGGAACGAGCCGGGAATGTGACAGTATTTTTACATAATATTACAATTAAAAATAGCTTTTTTTCTGGCAATATTTAAAAATGTTAATTATTCCTGCCATGAAAAGGCTAAATTACTACTGTCTATCCAATATTTCCAACATGCTTATTTGGCTCTCAAGAAACATTCGTTATTATTATTATTGAAACCTTTTGTGCTGATTATTATTTTGCTTTAAAAAGTCATACTATAATATTTATATATTTATACAATATTTATATATTTATTTTCTTTTTTTGCTATTTTAAATGTCATCACAGTCATTTTACATTGATTTAATATTTTACTAGTATCAACTTTGAAACATTATCATTTTATTTTATTAAAAGTATTTTTATAGGTTATCAGAAACAAAGAAAGCAAAGTTTTACTACAGTAATTAAAACTCTTATTCAGACGTTTCTTAGATTTACGGATGAATTTCAATGAATACAAACTAAACTAAACCTAAAATAAACCAAATTCCTTGTGCTCAAAATGATCTTTGAGAAACTTAATTGAACACTTCAGCAAAAACCTAAATTTGCTGTGCTATTCCCATACAAAGATACAGTGGTCGCCCACTGGAGCTAAGCAGGGCTGTGCCCGGTCAGTACCTGGATGGGAGACCACAAGTGAAAGCTAGGTTGCTGCTGGAAGTGGTGTTAGTGAGGCCAACAGTGGGCGCTCAACCTGCGGTCTGTGTGGGTCCTAACGCCCCAGTATAGTGAAGGGGACTCTATACTGCTCAGTGAGCACCGTCTTTCGGATGAGACGTTAAACTGAGGTCCTGACTCTCTGTAGTCTTTAAAAATCCCAGGATGTCCTTCGAAAAAGAGTAGGGGTTTAACCCCGGCATCCTGGCCAGATCTGCCTCCTAACCATCCCCATATCATAATTGGCTTATCACTCAGTCTCCTCTCCACCAATCAGCTAGTGTGTGGTGTGTGGTGTCTGGTGCAATATGGCTGCCGTCGCATCATCCAAGTGGATGCTGCGCACTGGTGGTGGATGAGGAGCCCCCTCCCCCCCCACCCCCCACCGCCATGTGTAAAGAGCTTTGAGTGTCTAGAAAAGCGCTATATAAATGTAACAAATTCTTCTTCTTATTATTATTAAAGACTTACAGCCTAATTGGATTAAAATTTGGATATTAAATACTATAAGTGTAAGAAATAAGTCTATAGAGAAATAAGAATCTACTCATACTGTTTTACATACACCTCGTCACTCAAAATTCTGAATATAAAAATGTACACTTACTGCAACCAGATATTAAATCCAATCCTAAAAAAGCCTCATACAAGGTACAACATATCATCTTCATTTGAAGTTTTACAACCAATTAAGGCACATCTATTATCTTAATAAGGCTGCTAATTCAGAGATTACTGGAATGAATAATGAGCTGATTTAAATGCTTTAGGCAGAAAGAGCATGAGTGGGTGGTTTATATCATGTGACACAATAGAAACCTCCATTAAAACACTCGCTGCTCTCTCTTCCTAAATTACATGGCTCATTATCACCTATTTCCTCAAGTATCTTTGCAAAGACACTAACCTGTTTATGGATACATCCCACTGCTCTTTCAGGCCCATTACACACACACACACACACACTCACACACACACGCACACACACACACACACACACACACACACACAGGTACCGTACGTCTCTATTACAGCCGGATGTAAGCGATTTTAGAGGATCTCTTACCTCTGAAAAGAAATTCTGAGTCACTCATCAATATTTGGGTCCATTTTCTGGGAAGAAGAAGACTACTTGTGTTTATTTATAAGTATAAGGCATAAACAAGGTCTCATAGAGAGACTAGAAGCTGTAAATCTCTTATTTGTATTTGTTTAAAATGCCCTATCTGATATTTTATTCATTTATCCATTTTCCTTCGGCTTAGTCCTATATTTATCAGGGGTCGCCATAACGAAATGAACTGCCAATTTATCCAGGGTAAGTTTTACGCAGCAGATGCCCTTCCAGCTGCAACCCAGTACTGGGAAACACCCATACAATCTCACATTCATATACACACTAACAGACTATGGCCAATTTTAGTTAATCCATGCATTTCGCCTATAGCGCAGGTCTTTGGACTGTTGGGGAAGCCAGAGCACCTGGAGAAAACCCACACGAACATTCAAAACAACAACTTGCTGTGAGGGGACAGTGCTAACCACTAAGTTACAATGGGTTTACTTACATTATTTTTATAAATTATATGATTATATGTGTGATCTAATATCCACATACTCTTGTAATCTACGTTCTGCTTCTGGGCTCACCTTGTTTCAGCCTCTTTGCAAACTTGGCACCATGGGAGGTAGGGCTTTCTCTTATCGTGCACCTAAATTGTGGAATGCTCTTCACACAAACATCAGGAATGCCAGTTCCCTGAACTGTTTTCTAATAACTTCTTAAAACTTATCTTTTTATTATTGCTTATAACTAGGGCCAGACGGAATCTGCGGACATTTTTTGCTATTTCTGCGGAGTATTTTGTTAAAAATCTGTGGATTTATGCGGAATGATTTTGGGAGTATCATAACTAAAATATTAATATATGAAATTAAAAGTAATACCTTTTTAACATTTATTTAATGTTTACAATGCGAATCCAATTAGATCCACTTTATTTGTTAACAAAGTAAGTCTCTCATGTAAAATATCTACTAAAACACCGGAAATAGCACTTTACGAACTGTATTGTAAATAAATCATATTAATCATATGAAACTGATTAAATAAACATTTACACACATTTACACAAGTAAATAATCAGAGTCAATGATGGGCTAAAAATCTGCAGAAATCTGCGGAACTCTATATATTATTATTATTATTATTATTATTATTATTATTTTATTATTATTAAAGTCAACTTGTTGTTATTAAGGCAATTGGTTAACTCTTTTTAAGTAACTAATCACTTTTTACAGCGTACATACGTTTGTGCTAGAAAAAAGACTGGGATTACTGCCAACTTGTTGCAGGATTGTCAGAATAGTTTCTTTCCTTTGGGAGACAATAATCGTGCACTTTTATCTTTGAATTTTTACCTTTTACATTCACAAACAGCTACATTATAAACTACATGAAAAGTGCTGCCAGAAACAAATGCCACTTTAAGGGAGTCTTTCTTGCTAATATGAATATTTAAACATTCATTATTTTATCAAGTTTATCAAGTCAAGACACCCGTCTCCTCCAATCTATACTACAAGCGAGCATCATGACAATATAATTTCGCACACGAGATTTGCTGGAATGATGTTAATGTGTGATTTATAGGATTTTATATTGCAGAATAGACTTGTAACCTCTGGTCGTTAGTAAAACAGGAAAGCACAGCAGGCTCCGTATTTATAGTCTTGCTGCTGAAGATGGTCGTAAGCTGTCTCTGGTCTATAGGGCACTTCAACGACACATTCAAACAGCGGTTAATGAGATGTCTCGCATTTCTGCCTCCTCAGGCCCTCTTGAGAGCAGCACAAGACACACAGCAGCTGCTCCCTGCTTTCTGAAGACACTCCAAGTGTGTGTGCGTGTGAGAGAGAGAGACACAGAGAGAGAGACACAGAGAAAGAGAGAAAGAGAGAGAGATGGAGAGAGACGTGGTTGCATGTTTTTGGTGAAATATACAAATCTTGTTGTCTTGATACAATTAAACAGACATATATAAAATGCCAATTTCAGAAACTATTGTGAACCTTGCTCCAAATTAAGAAAAAAAGATAAAACATGAAGTTATAAATAAATTATACATTATATATATATATATATATATATATATA
>CAIGQQ010035257.1:3885070-3896062 GCA_903798035.1 Danio albolineatus | reverse complement strand
TTTATATATTTATTTAATTATTTATCTATTTATCCATATTTTTTTTTCATCCAACATCCATATTTATCTATTGATCCATCCATCCATCCGTCATCCATCCTTGTCTAATTAAAGTGCCCTCTGACTGTAATATTTTGCTGTTAGAACACAGATGAAAATAATAAAATATGAAATATAATAAATATAATTAAAAAAAATATATCATTACAGACTGCTTTAAATGCTTGCTTCTCTTTTTTTTTAAATGTTGGGCTTTCTAAAAGAAACACAGAACAAAGTAGACTTATTACTACAATAATAAAAATTTATTGATGGCATATTAAAATGGCATATATTTATTTATTCATTCGACCTAGTCCCTTATTTATCAGGGGTAGCCACAGTGGAATGAACTGCCAACTATTCATGCTTATGTTTTAAGCAGTGGATGCCTTTCTAGTCACATGCACTACGGCCAATTTAGTTAAACCAATTCACCTATAGCACGTGTTTGGACTGTGTTGGAAACCAAAGCACCCAGTGGAAACCCACACGAACACGGGGAGAACATGCAAACTCCACACAAATGCCAAGTGGCCCAGCCGGGACTCAAACCAGCAACCTGAAAATACAGTTGCACATATTTAAATCCTTTTAACTAACCTTAACAAACACAAATTAGAATTTTAATAATACATTACTAAATGTTGAACTATGGATGATTAATAAATGCTGCACAAGATAGATTATTATAGTAAAGTTTTACCTTAATTTTTTATTTAAAAACTGTGAAAAAGGTCATTTAAATCTGGAGAACAACTTAAAATCCAGCTTAAAATCAGTCTATCACATTCTGTCAAAAACTCAACTGTGGCAAACGCCAGTAAATGTTATGAAACAACATTGGTTCCATCATGTGAACTTAAAAAGGTGTCGTTCCTGTGGTAGAGGTCCTTCATCCTTCACTATGAGGACATAGAAGTAATGGAATCAAGATTACATGGAAAGCTCAGAGGTTGAAGGTAAACAAAAAGTGCTGTGGGAAGAAAGACAGGGAAATAAAGAAAGTCGGGTGAAGACAGGAGGAGGTGGGTTGGCTGTTTTTTTAGTGCACTTACGATGTCAATCACTTTCAAGGCCACTCGCACAATATGTGAAACTGCTGTTACCAAGCAACGCTCCTGAGTGCCTGGATACTTACAGTAGCTCTCATCCATCAGCCAATCAGCAATCAATGCCGACATCCGCAGTCCCAACGGACCCACTGACCTTTCAGAGCCGCTCTGAACATACACGCATAATAGTGGTGCTATACCTGAGCAGAATGATCATCCATCTCTAGTTGCATCTACATATCTGACCAACAGTCTACACATCCATCAGTCAGCACATCCACCTGTCAAGATGCCTGTCCATCCATCCATCAGTCAAACACTCAGGAGTATCTACAGGTTAGAAAACAAACTCACATGATAGTAGTACTCCATTAAATTTTTTTATAAATTTTTATTCTTTAACTTTTTATATATTTCATTTCGGTTGATATTATATATTTAATATTTTTATTTAATTATTGTTTTATTTTTAGATTTTTGTCACAACAATATTTACGGCATCTAGTTTATATACTTGGGCTGAGCTGGGGGCAGACTTGGAGTGGGGGAAACGTCCTTCTTCCTCCACTGGAAATAAATAGCGGTAACCCGGAGCTGTAGATAAAATTGTGTTTTTTAACACCAAAAAGGACACCCCTGCCAGATTAAGCATTCCTTGCTTGAGATTTGTACTTGACTGACCAATCCAAGCAATTTCTCCTGCAAATATTAATGTTATTATTAAACAATGCATAAAATAATTCTTATACTGGTGAGTGAGTGGAGGCATAATCTGACAGGGATGCTTTTTTTTGGCAGCAAAACACTCTTAGTGTGACCATCACCATACAAACTAAATGTTGGGCAATTATTAAGTTTTTGTGTGACAATGTGAGACATTACCGGCACTAAAACATAACCTGAAACTGCATCTAACTTAATAAAAACCTGTATTTACCTGTATTTTGCCATTCAGATCTTTTATGTCCTTTGCTTCCATCCAGAAAACAATTACAACATATTGTAATATAATGTCTTTATTTTACATGTAATTTAAATTCAGGGAATCCACTGCTCCAAATTTTAGACCTCCGTCTGACAAATAGGTGAAAAAACAACACCATAAACAGGTAAACAGCTCACATAAAAGGCAAGAATGCATGTACATTACTTAATATAACAATTAAACCAAAAAACTGATGAAAACGTGAATTGTTCTCACAGTAAATGGAAAGATGAAAAGTGGAGTGGGTGGTCAACCAACCGGCTTCCGTATGTTTATTTTGGGTGCAAATAAAACTTAAGATCTGGGTTTTTTAAAATGTTTTAAAAAATGTTAGCAAATTAATAATATTAAATCAAGCAAAAATAAAAATTTTTTTTTTTTTTTTTAAAAAGCGAATATAAAGTGCCAAACAAGGTCTCTGTACATTCACTCTAATGGGTAGCTTTCCTCCATGGCACAAATGGTAGGGATGTTTTTGTGTGGGCATTTCCTGCTATGCTGAGCAATCAAGGCATCAACATTTTATGTCATAGCAGAAATGTAGACAACTGTTAAATAGTTCCTAAATCATTAAGTCATTAAAAAAGACTGATATCATCAGATATTATTATTGTTTTTCATCAGTGCTTTTGTAGCATTTAGTATTTAATTAATTACCTATAACAGTGACTTATTTTATTTTAATTTCAGTTTTAGCTACTTTATTTAAGTTACCTACAAATGAAAAATATTTCAGTTGCAACTAGCACTAATAAAACGCTTTAATCTATATTTTATTATTTAAATAACAATAATTGATAGTTTAAAAAAATTGCATACTTCTCTAAATTTCAATCAGTCATTCATTTTCCTCAGGCTTAGTGCCTGATTTATCAGAGAACCCCACAGTGGAAAGAACAGCCAACTATTACGGCATATATTTTATGCAGCAGATGCTCTTCCAGCCACAACCTAGCACTGGGAAACACCCATACACTCTCACATTCACGCAAACACTCAAACGCTACACCAATTTAGTTTATCCAATTCATTTACACTGCATGTCTTTGGACTGTTGGGGAAACCGGAGCACCCGGAGGAAACCCACGTAATTATAAATGAAGCTTGCATATTACTTGCATAATCATTTGATGAAAAAAAAACACCTTAAAAAAATCTATTAATACATAAATAGCTTCTATATATATTTCAAACTAAATCAATCTCACAAAAGACACTTTATTTCTTAAAAGAACTAAGCACTAAGCAAATGTAATCTGCACAAACACACACTGAGACAGCAGACACTGTTTTGCACATGTTTCAGATCATTTCATCTTTCTATCCCTTTTATCTTGCTGCGACAAGCATTGTTTCAACATATAAATACACAAAGATCTCTCACATCCCCTCTCACTGACAAAAGCACAGCGCTGTCACCTCTCATCTTTGTACTTCTACGCTAACGGCGCTTCGCTCCACAACTTTAACAGAGCAAACTGTTCTCCAAACAGCCCGTGACAGCCTCTGTGATGAGAGATTCAGCAGATGTTTGATCCGGCAGGTAAAAGAGAAAAAAAAACGACACTCCAGAAGAATCTCACTCTATCAGTGTAATATTCCGATATTATCAGGATGAACACAATACTCTGATTAAGAAACTACCATGTCAACAGTCATTTTTACCACAAATCAAATTAAGCTGTGGAGTGTTGCTGTTTTAGTCACATTATCGAAGAGCAGTAGAGTCATGTAAACACCTTAATCACATTATTAGCATCTTGTAAGACTTTTTGCCACATTTTGCAGCATGAATTCACACATGGCAGTGGTCAACAGTTTGACCAGTTTCAGCAAACAAAAGATCAAAGCTTTGAGCAAGAATTTTATCCAGCATCATCTGTTTGTACATAGCATAACAAATAAGCTTTTATAGCATTAAAGGTGAAACACCCGGTAGCATTACAAAAACAAACTGTATGTTGCTACATAACATTCTGCAGAGGCCTGTTGCACAAAGCTGGTCTGAGTTTTTATCCTGGTAAGTTTGTGTTTAGTTGAAGCAAACTCAGGCAAACTTGTGTTTACAGGCTCAAGAAGATGGATTGATTTTGTTTGGACTTCATCCCCTTGGTAACTTTCGCTACATAGCTAACCCGCTCAAACCCAAACTGGACAAGTCAAGTATATCATATGCAACATACTGTACTGTAGCCACTTCCAGTCCCTGTGCATATTTTTTGCTCCAAATTAAAGCCTTTTACACTAAAAGCATTTTGAGTTTATACTTTTTTGAGTATAAATACTTTTTACAGTACTTTTTTAACAAAAAAGGCAAAAAAGAAAATGTTCTTATAAAGTCTTTTCTTATTCAGAGCTAGTTCTATTGCTTTAGCTGAAAGACTTGGAGATGCCAGTTTCTGCTCCGGCATTCTCTCCACCACTTCGTACAGTTCCATGGTGGCTTTGGCATCTTATACTGGCGACTGGCTTTTATACCCTTTCTAAATGTCTCTCTTGAATTGCTTGGGTGAGCTTCTTCAGAGACACACGTTGAAATAATTTTTGAGTTATATTTTATATTATCTTTTCAAATTGCTTTAATTTGTCAGTTCATATAACTTACAGTTTTAATTGAACATTTTATTTCATTACCTTGAAATATATCATTTAAATATTTACATAAAAATCTATTTGAATATATAAAGCTTTTTAAAATAATTGTCTTTTGAGAACATTTTATGTTTGTGAACATTCATTTTCTTTTCGGCTTAGTCCCTTTATTAATCCGGGGTCGCCACAGCTGAATGAACCGCCAACTTATCCAGCATTTGTTTTACACAGCGGATGCCCTTCCAGCCGCAACCCATCTCTGGGAAACATCCATACATTCTCATTCACACACATACACTATATGGACAATTTAGCTTACCCAATTCACCTGTACCGCATGTCTTTGGACTGTGGGGCAAACCAGAGCACCCGGAGGAAACCCACGTGAACATGGGGAGAACATGCAAACTCCACACAGAAATGCCAACTGACCCAGTCGAGGCTCGAACCAGCGACCTTCTTGCTGTGAGGCGACACCACTACCTACTGTGCCACTGTGTCGCCCTGTTTGTGAACATACATTATTAAAATAAATGATTGATTTTGACTGATATAATAATATTTTCGTGCAGCTTAGTGGCACAGTGGGTAGCTGTCACCTCACAGCTAAAAGGTCACTGGTTCGAGCCTCGGCTGGGTCATTTGGCATTTCTAAGTGGAGTTTGCATTTTCTCCCCATGTTCAAGTGGGTTTCCTCTGTGTGCTACGGTTTCCCCCTGAGTACATGCGTTACAGGTGAATTGGGTAAGCTAAATTGGCCGTAGTGTACGTGAGTGCATGAGAGTGTATAGGTGTTTCCCAGTGATTGGTTGCAGCTGGAAAGGCATCCGCTGTGTAAAATATATGCTGGATAAGTAGGCGGTTCATTCCGCTGTGGCGACCCCTAAATAATAAGTTGCCATCTCAAACTTTATTTCTGCCTTGTAAATATACTTACATTCACTGATGATGATGATACCTCTAAATCTTCAGAGAAGTGAATTGTGCTGATTCATTCTTAAGAAATGAATCAAACCGACTCCCTCGTGTTTCATAATGGATTAAACCCAGAGTTGAGAAACCACTTCACCATATCTTAACCAGTTTAGATTTGTTTGGTTTTGTCAACCCAAAGCGTGCCCTGCAACCCAAGTTTGTTCACCTTGTTTTGATGGTTTGTGCAACAGGCCTCTTTGGAACATCAGATGGGGTTACGTGAGGACATAACTATGTGTACAATTAATCAATCTAAAAAGTATTACTTTTTTCAAGTTAATTAGTTTTTAGTTAAAAAAAGAAGGGAAAAAAGTAAGATAAATCTTAATTCCAATGCTTCAGTGTAAGTACTGTAACATTTAAAACAGGAACATGAAAATATTAATCTAAGATTAACTCTAGTAAACACCTTAATCTTAATATTGTTTTATTCAGAATAACGTAAATAATTAGATTACTGATGTCCACTTAAACATACCCACTAAGCCGTTTGAGATCTGGGACATTAACAGAGACACTGGTGTAAACTTCAGACAGCCATTAGCACTAGGAATGGCATCAATACCGTGATGCATTAGTCCAGTATCAGGATAGAGAGCTGCCACCTGCTGCCGGGTTTATGAGGAGATATGACTAGTCCATGCAGCTCACGGGTCATAAACGCTACGCTAAGTGTTGTGTCAATAGTCTGACCAGAGGACATTAATCTCAACCAATGTGTCTTGGCTACAGTTCAGTGAAGGTAAATATACAACCACAGGCATCAACAAGAGAGAACTCCTAACTGACAATGACAGATATGTAGTAACACAGTATAGATTTATCAGAACATGCCTGTATTTCTGTCATTGGCACTTCAATATGCGGTGAATTATTCCTTACATTCTTAATTCTTAAACTTTAACATTCTGGTTAATTTGTTAAAGAGACAAGCACACTCTGAATGAAAACGAGAGTTATGAATGTTTAGTATTGGTGGTGTTATTGTTTGTTATCTACTGTTTGATGAATAGAAAGTACAAAATAAAAAGAATTTACTGTAATTTGAAATATTTACGTGTAACAATGTAAAAGTCTGAAATTACATCAAAATAACTGCAACTAGAGTTGAATGCAACCATGCTGGATAAAAGTTTTCATTACAACTACAGTTTCATTTTAACTACAATTATTTAAAGGGAAATATCCAAGTAAATACTGGATGACCTTGCAAAATACCACAAGCATGAGCAAATCTAGGATTTCTTATAGCAATGGAAACTTTTTTTAGGCATACAATAATAATCACCTGCACACTGACTCCTAAAAATAGCATGCATTTGACTGCAGCTGCCAGCTGTAGCTAGTAGACTGAGTTCACTGCATAAACCTCTAAATTAATACTGACTTAAATGCGCACAGCTTTCTGATGGACAAATCTGATAAGTTTCTAAATATATATATATACAATTCTGTTTCCTCAAGTTTGTCAGATTCAGCCTGTGACTTTGCAGATGTTTGCAGTGCCAGTGTCTCGTCTCTAGCCGGCTGCAGGCTGTTGATAAGGAGTGAAACCCAGGGCTTTTCTTTGAGGACTGTAATAAAGAGAGTATTGGACGAGCTCACGCAGGCCTGTCTGAGCTCTTTGTGTGACAGACAGATATGGCAGAAAAAACTGCTCACAACAATTGCATGAAATGTCAACATTTAAAACATAATTATCTGCCTTTTCTTAAAACTGCTTTCTTTCCAGTTCATCGACAATATTGTGAATTGTAGTAAAAAATACAACCTGATATGGTTAAGGTGTATAGGGAAACAGTTGTTCTAATATTTTCTTTTTTAATCATTGTTATTCTTTGTTGTTTTTATTTCTTATACTTTTATTTTAGGGTCTGCACGGTGGCTAAGTGGTTAGCACTGCCGCCTCTCCGCAAGAAGGTTGTTGGTTTGAGTCCCAACTGGGTGAGTTGGCATTTCTGTGTGGAGTTTGTATGTTCTCCCCATGCTTACGTGGGTTTCCTCCGGGTGCTCCGGTTTCCCCCACAGTCCAAAGACATGTGCTATAGGTGAATTGAATAAACTAAATTGGCCATAGTGTATGAGTATGTGTGTGAATGAGAGTGTATGGTTGTTTCCCAGAACTGGAGACAGTTACAGCTGGAAGGGCATCCATTGAATAAAACATATGCTGGAATAGTTGCCGGTTCATTCCGCTGTGGCGACCTCTGAAATAGTGACTAAGCCGAAGAGAAATGAATGAATGAATGACTTGCATTTTATGTTTCTTTTATTCTTGTTTATGTAAAGCACTTTGAATTACCATTGTGTATGAAATGTGCTATATAAATAAACTGGCCTTGCCTAATACACTATATTTTTAAAAACATATAAACATACATTTTTTGAAAGCTTTTAAAAGTCTTAACCCCTCTTTTGACCAATTTAATTGTGAGATGCCCTTCCAGCTGCAACCCATCACTGGGAAACATCCATACACACTTATTCGCACACATACACTAGGGCCAATTTAGCTTACCCAAATCGCCTATAGTGCATGTCTTTGGACTTGTGGGGAAAACCAGAGGACCCAGAGGAAAACCCACGCCAAAACGGGGAGAACATGCAAACTCCACACAGAAATGCCAACTGCGACCTTCTTGCTGTGAGGCGATTGTGCTACCCACTGCGCCACCGTGACGCCAAGTATTCATTATTTCAAAACAAAAGATAATGCAAGCTACCTTTCAAATATCAACAAGCAATTATTAAAAAAAATCTTGGAAGCATTTAATGGTTAGTAAATGTCTACCCTCAGAAAATGTTAATGGTTTACCTCAGCAGGTCAAACTAAATATTATATGACCTCTTCTATTTTACATGAGGTTGAAGATTTTTTTTTTTCACCCAAAAATGGGACACGTCTCAAGACACCGTAATACCATCTTGTTTACATGTACTGTATGTTAACCTTTGAGATGGTGCAGGCCAAAATCTCCATTTTAATTTAGCAGGTACGCGCATTTGATGCATAAAAAAATGATCATGATCGTGCCATGTTCATTTAATGCTATATAACAGTCTATCAAACAAAAAAAGAAAGAAAGGTTCTTGCTGTATAGACAGTACCACATATACTGGAAGGCTCAAAAACATGAATGTAATATACACTGTACTGCACTAGACTAATCCAACATAAAGCCCAGGTTGAAATTCACCCACCTTTTCAGACATCCTGACCAAATGTTCAAAAATAAATCTGCTTGCTGAGTTCCTCACAAATAAAATGAGCTTCTGAGTGATTATCTTCCTGTAATATGATCCCCACACAGACATATTCACCTCTGGAAGCTTCAGCTGCACTTTACAGGGGTGAGAAATGACAGAGGCACGAATCCAGCTGTGTCTTGACATCTAATAAAAAGCACCATCCAATAAAAAGCACTCATTATCCAAAACAACACAAGGCGCAGGAGAAGAGTTAAAGTTGGGCTTGCTCATTTTTGAACAATAACTTTAACAGGTGAGTCAGATTAAAAAGGCAACAATAACGTCATCTATTGTAATATATATCCAAATTAGATGCGTAATCAGTGGTAGAAAGAGTACTGAAAAATTATACTCAAGTAAAAGTACCATTACTTGCCTAAAAATGTAGTGCAAGTAGAGTTATTTATGTAAATATTACTCAAAGTATGAGTAAATGTAGCCCTTTCAAAAGTACTCAAGAGTAGTGACTAGTGTGAATTATGCTGTGAAAAGCGGGTGAGTAAACGTAAAATTCTGTAATGCGTCTAGTTATTGCCCAGCAGGCACACAACGTCATGATACATTAATATTAGGTTAGACTTAGGTCGTGACGTCAGGTGACCAAAATTCAATGTCTAGTCAGCGTCTAAGGACAACGTTATTTTGACCTTCAATAATGACATCAAATGACGTTGATATTTGGTCAATTTTGATGTTGGAAAGTGACCAAAATCCAACATCTTAAACCAACATCATATTGACATCATATACTGACATTTATTCATCAGTTATGGCAACCAAAATCCAACGTCTGATTGACGTCATAGTAGTAACATCCACACAATGTCAAGCTGTAACATCATTAGACGTTGATATTTGGTTGGTTGTAGGTTGGACATTGACGTTAGCCTAATGTCGAGTTCTGACATCAACCTGATTTTCATTTCCAAGCAAAATGTAGCGTCCCCGTAACGTTAGGTTGCAATGTCAATCTGACGTCATGTTGACGTCTTGTGCCTGCTGGGTGTTTAAGGCCATTTCGGTCATCATACAGTAAACATCCATCATCTTCTCATCAGAGCCATGCATCTAAACAGTCTCTGGGTCAATGCGTGTAAAGAATTTGGACATCTTCTTGGACACTTTTAATGCTTCCAAACAGTTTCCAGCAATGGACCCTTCTCACAAGCCGGTTATGACGGGTTTAACAGTCATCATAATCTTAAATCCTTGAAAGTTTTTGATAATCATATATATTTTTTAAAAACTTATGAACATTTATATGTATTTATGTAAGTATTATTTCATCTTTGCTTCAAAATATAATTTAATATAATTATTAATTTAACTTATAATATACTGTAAGTTATTGCCCAGCAGGCACACAACATCATAATACATTAAAATTAGGTTAGACTTAGGTCGTGACGTCAGGTGACCAAAATTCAATTTCTAGTCAGCGTCTAAGGACAACGTTATTTTGACGTTCAATAATGACATCAAATGACAGTGATATTTGGTGAGTTTTAGGTTGTGTTGGAAAGTGACCAATGTCTAACCAACATCTTAAACTAACGTCATATTGACATCATATACTGATATTTATTCATCAGATATGGCAACCAAACTCCAACGTCTGATAGACGTCATGCTGGAAACATCGACACAATGTCAAGCTGTAACATCCTTAGACGTTGATATTTGGTTTGGTTGTAGGTTGGACATTGGCGTTGGTCTGACGCTGAGTTCTGACATCAACCTGATTTTCATTTCCAAACAAAATGTGGCATAATCCTAAATCCTTGAAAGTTTTTAATAATCATATTTAAAAAAAAAAAAAAAACGTATGAACATTTATATGCATTTATGTAAGTATTATTTCATCTTTGTTTCAAAATATAATTTAATATAATTATGACTATAACTTTTTCCCAGAGATGGGTTGTGGCTGGAAGGGCATCCGCTGCGTAAAACAAATGCTGGATAAGTTGGTGGTTCATTCCGCTGTGGTGACCCCGGATTAATAAAGGGACTAAGCCGAAAAGAAAATGAATGAATGAATGAATGAATATAACTTATAATATACTGTAAGTTATTGCCCAGCAGGCACACAACATC
>CAIGQQ010035257.1:3872494-3885060 GCA_903798035.1 Danio albolineatus | reverse complement strand
AGCGTCTAAGGACAACGTTATTTTGACGTTCAATAATGACATCAAATAACAGTGATATTTGGTCAGTTTTAGGTTGTGTTGGAAAGTGACCAATGTCTAACCAACATCTTAAACTAACGTCATATTGACATCATATACTGATATTTATTCATCAGTTATGGCAACCAAAATCCAACGTCTGATAGACGTCATGCTAGAAACATCAACACAATGTCAAGCTGTAACATCATTAGACGTTGATATTTGGTTGGTTGTAGGTTGGACATTGGCGTTGGCCTGATGCTGAGTTCTGAATGTAGCAAAATCCTAAATCCTTGAAAGTTTTTAATAATTATATTTTTAAAAAAAACGTATGAACATTTATATGTATTTATGTAAGTGTTATTTAATCTTCACTTCAAATTATTTAAAAAAACAAATTACCGCTTGTTTGAGGCATTACTAATGCAGCGTCTATGGGAAAGGACAGTAAATTAGACGTTATTTTCTCCTCTGGCTGTCATCATGAGTCTCACACAATTCTTTTCCTTTTTCTGGAAGTCTTCAAAACACCATCATGGAGTTTTTCTTTTATTATTTGAGCAAATAAGACTGTAAAAAAAATTAATTGTTGTATTCTCCCATTCACTGCGCTCTAAGTTTTCCCAACTATGACGACTTCCGCTACTGAGAAACCCGGAAATGTGAAAAGGGTCTATTATAAAGCGCACATGTCTTCAGGTAGTTCATTATGATGAGATTTACCTTCTATGTGTGATTTGATTAGACAGGAATCACAGGACTGACTTTTCTAATCCCTATAGACAAGAAAAAATAAAGTAGTGGAGTTAAAGTACCGTTACAGCACTAAAAATATACTCAAGTGAGAGTGAAAGTACACATTTTTAAAACTACAATTCCTGAGAAAAACTACTCAGTTACAGTAATTTGAGTATTTGTAATTAGTTACTCTACACCACTGCGCGAAATAAACAAGAAAACATGCAGGAATCATCAGATATTGATTGGATGGTTGTGGTTTCTATTGGTTGATGTCATATGATTGACATGTTGCCCCACCCTCAGGTCAATAAACACATCATTAGATAAGAGATGTCTTTACCAGAGGGAGGGAAAGTTATTTTAATTAATTACAAAAAGAAAATAATTATGCGCATTGATTAAGAACCCAATAGTAAGAGATTTATGAAACCATCATGTAGCACCCAATACAGTCTAATAAAGTTATCATTTGGCTACTGTTATTGTGCAGAGGAGAATAATCTTATTAGATGTGAAGCGGATTGCTGTGTTAGAAGAGGAGGCTAATTTTAGCATTCTTAATCAGCACGGCTGTTTTGCTAGCTGTCTCTCTCTCTCTCTGGGTACTATATGAATCTTGTTAACCTTGTTCCATGCATGATTCCAGGAAGACATCTCTAAAAACACTTCTAACCAGCAGTTTTTCTCCTTTAAACTCTGCCAGACTCAGCTCCTCATGATCTTAGCAGGACTTTATAGACGAGCGATAGACAGCACATGAGACAGAGATGCAAAGCTGTTGTCCTGTGTCATTCCTGAGCTTGTTTTGACACAGGACAGACACATCCTGACTGCCTGGTGGTTTGAATCCCACTGCTAATGCCCTTAAGAGTTCATCTTCCATCATCCTGACGCAAGGCCCAATATACGGGAATGCTTTACTTGGCTTGATCTGATTATGAGCAATTTCCATGCTTGATTGAATAACGCGACATTGACCTTGGCGGTTTCATTAATATTTTCACAATGACACACGTCGGATGGAAAAGTACTCGAATGCATAATTTAGCATTTCAGATGTTTTTCTACCCAAGGCATGTAAATATTTTTGCAACTCCATAGTGAATAGTGTTTTGTTGTTAAGCTTACTTGTCTACAGATTTACATTTTAAATAATTATCCATTTCTTGTGAAAAAAAGGAAACATGCAAAATGCATAAAAGAAAATACAAACTCTCTTTAATTACTATACTTTGTCAGGCACTGAAAAGGTTACTTCAGGAATGTTTCTGCAATACACTGTGGCTCTATTAATCATGACAGCAGCTCTGACTAAATTAACATTTCATTTGCATACAGAATGCATATTCATGCTTTTATATTTCTAATTATTTAACACAAGTGATTAACATGATTCACTCCTGTGGCAAGAGCTCAATTTTCATAAACGTTATGAATGTCATATTAAACCATAACATAAAAAGGTCAAATCATGTCATGTCACCTGTTGGTGAGTAATAAGTCTGAAAGGGTGCTGTAGCGAATATGAATAATAATAACACACACATTGGGTTTTACGAGGTTTTTTAATAGTACATCCTCCATTTCGCATTGTGTGGTACTTTGCTTCCGAATTGTGTTTTTAAAATCCTTTAATGCACAGCAGGCCATTAATAATCTCACTCATTCTAAGGTCAAAATAAATTATAAACAAATTAAAACTAGTACTGCTCTTCACAGTGCAACATTTGCCCAAATTTTCATGTTAGATCTCCTCACTTTGAATTAGTAAAAGGCAGAAAAGAGCGAGAGTGTGCACGAAAAATGGTCTGTGCGAGTGTAAATACCACGGACATAACTAATAGCTCATAGTAACATGTGTTAGCTACCGCTTGGTAAATATTTGTTGTCAGAGTTAGTCAGCCCGCTGGTGAAGCACACAATGGTGTCCTCAAGATTAATAAAGCTGTTGCTGTTAAATGCTGTTGCATTAGCAACAGTAGCCGCACCATGCCCCATCTTTACATTGTTTTCTATGACTAATGGCGACACCTGTGTATGTACTCTCATAGAAAACAATGCTTACGATTCCAATAGATGTTCCTTTTATGCTTTGTGTCTGCTGTGCACACAGGGGACTAAAGGCGTTCTATGGTTTCAACTAGTGTTGTAACGATACTGAATTTTGGTAAGAATCATAAAATAAAATGTCTTTGCTCCAGTGCCTGTGAGTTTGGTGAACTGACGTCCTTCACGGCCGATCACAGTAATTTCTGTTGAGCATGTGAACACAAAGGCAAATCAGCTGTGTTTAAGAACACACTCAACAGTGCTCAAATGTTAGTGGAAAATGGATGTTTTTCAAATTTGAGTACCGATAGCCACCAAATTCCAGTAAAGTGACAAAACTAGTTACTACTGATGTTTGATGTAAGTTCATTTATTTTGAACTATGATCAAATCTGACTGGAACCACGTGTACATTAAACCATTTTATTGCACACCTTCCAGCCAATCATAATCAAGAATTTCAACATACCATGGAATAAATACACACAGACACACCAGCCTGATCTCACGAGGAAACGTAACTATTTCATGTTTTGTCAGCTTAGTTACTAATTTGTATGAATTCGTCATATGAAAACGTAAGCTTTTGCACCCAACCCAATGGTCACTGCGGGATAAGAAAATTATACTTAATTGTTCATTCATTCATTCATTTTCTTGGCCCTTTATTAATCTGGGGTCGCCACAGCGGAATGAACCGGCAACTTATACAGCATATGCTTTTTTACACAGCAGATGCCCTTCCAGCTGCAACCCATCTCTGGGAAACATCCATACACACTCATTCACACTCATACAGTACACTACGGACAATTTAGCCTACCCAATTCACCTATACCACATGTCTTTGGACTTGTGGGGGAAACCGGAGCACCTGGAGGAAACCCACATAACCACGGGGAGAACATGCAAACTCCCCACAGAAATGCTAATTGACCCAGCCGGGGCTCGAACCAGCGACCTTCTTGCTGTGAGGCGAACGCGCTACTCACTATGCCACCGTGGCGCCATACTTGACTGTATGAAAGAGATTGTTTAAACTCATATGAATTAGCACTAAATAAAAAAGTTATGAATTGCCGTGAGACTGTGTTGGACACACACATACTTGTATACATGTTTTACAGGGACATTCCATAGGTATCATGTATTTTATACAGTACATTTTTTTTAATGATATGACCTTACACCACCTCTACCCCTAAATCCAAACCTATAGGAAACTTGTGGTAAAATTTGAATTTTAAAAAGACCCTGTTAAATATGATTTTAAAGAGTTTTTAATTACTGGGACATGGGTGTGGCCCTGTAAACTACCTTTAATAGAGTACCTAGAAGTCATCCCCATCTCATTACACAACCTTGTGTTCCTGTAAACCACATGAGCCTATACACACACACAAACTCACTTACTCACTCACTCACTCGCTCACTCACTCACTCGCTTTCTCTCTTCCTCTGTCTTAATCGTTTTTCATTTTCTGCAATAATGCTAAACCAAAACTTAATCAGTTATCAGTTGACATGCTGCGTAAAGTGCTAATTATCTCGGTCACACTTTATTTTGATGGTCCGTTTGTTGAATTTAAGTTACATTGCAACTAATTCTCATTAGATTATAAGTAGGGTTGGAGTAAGTGTAAGTTGACATGTACTTGCAAAGTTTCTTATAGTCAGTTAAATGTCTGTTGAATGTCAGTATCAACAGATATTAAGTAGACAATTTACTATTACTCAAATGGACCATCGAAATAAAGTGTTACCATTATCTCTTTGTGAGAGAATATTAGTATTTTAAATTTTAACAATAAAAATTCTGTTGTTTCTATGACCCTCAATCCATTCTTCTGAGCCTTTTTTGACAAATGTACCAAATTGGAAGGATGATCACAGAAAACAAATGTGAATCTCTCGTGTCGTCCTTCATATGACTAAACCCACCCCCACTCTTCTGAACATCAGATCTCTCCTTTTATCTAGTTCTCTCTACTTCAGCTCCCGTCTACTTCCAGCCTCCGTCTCCACCGTTGAGTCCCCAGGGCTTACGTGGGCCATCTGTACGTAGAGCGAGAGACTCTGGTGTTGGATTACAATTAGGTTACAGTGGTAATTGGTGATTATTAATACTCATCTCGAATACATTACCCGCAAGCCGAGGATGTGCTGAAATATGCATGCATCCTCAGGCGAGAATGTAAATTGTAAATTGCAGATAATCACCGCGTTCTCGCTCAAAGAATTACACAGTCACTCTCTGAAAGCTTCACCGGCAGATGTTAATGTGTACTATCAACACAAACATTTATAAAACATCTGGATTAATGAGACCAGAGAATATATACTTTGAATAATATATATAAATAATGGCTTTGAAATAACTTGAATACCTAAAAAAATAACTGTAAATCAACAATGACTAGCCAGAGCAATTGATCACAATCATCCAATAAAAATATAATAAAATACGACAATAAAATGCTTTGAAACACATCTCATTTACTTCATTTGATGGTCTCGTACTTTTTATTTAATTTCCAATCTAATAAAGCCGAGGTTAAAATGCTGAGGTGGACCTACATCGCACATCTTCTACTATGTGAATAATTTATCATTTAATATAAATCAAGCTGACCGGGAACAATAACCATCAATAATTCATACAGCCATTTCCCTCAGAGTGTCTGGCTTTTCAGAGCGCTCCTATATGATTTATATCTGGCCGATCCTGGAGAAAAACATTTCTTTAAGAACAATAATCTGTTTATTTTAGTGATTAAATGCGATGATCATCATTTTATGTAAATTAAATGGGAGGGCTGTTTTTGTGATCTCTATATCACAGAGTTTGCTGATACATAGAGATACAAGATTGATCTTGATTTAACAGCCATCTGATCTGATTCCTAAATGATCCAGCAACATTTATTAAACCTCTGACAAGCATGACAAGTCAACATGAATAATCAGGAAACAGCTTAGTCTGTAGAATGATCATTTCTGTAGTAATCAAATTATTACAGATTTATCAGGAATTGCAACACGTAATATTTGCTATTTGCTGTTTAAAAACAGGTAATTATCAGGACCAATTCTAAAAAAAAAAAAAAAAAAAAAGTAATTTAGTGTTGAATTTGAGATGTGTTCAACATTTGTACATTTGGTATGCGTGACTTTATTCAGGACTTTCAAGTAAATTTTCATGACCTAATGTTTCGTGTAATGTCTACATATACATGGTAAATAATAAGAAAAACGATGCAAGTTCAAAGTTATTACAGCATATCATAAAACATGCGATAATCTATTTAGTTTAACTTAATCTTTATATCTATGTAAAATGTATTTAGATTATGTTCACACAGCACTAATAATGTGAGAGCATGTGTTTGACCATGGACAGAAAAGAAATAGACAACTAACCTATATTTAAGTATACAGACATTTCTTAAACTAATCTCCATGACTTTTCCAAAACTTTGGGGGTTTTTCAGTTTTTCCAAAACTTTTCCAGGCCTGGAAAATGCCATGTCAAAATTCCATGACTTTTCCAGGTTTTTCATGACCGTAAGAACCCTGCAATTTCTAATGCCTGAATGCATTTAAAATCCTCATACAGGCCCAGGCCTCCGAAAACACGTGCAAACTGATCAAATATAACCTAGACTCAAAATTGCATATTCTGCGATGTGACTATTGCAAATGCTCACATAGCAATACTGATGCTAAAATGATATATTGTGCATTAAATATAAAGTACATTTCTGTCAATAACAAAAATAAAATGGCAAAATGACAGCTGTCAACATCTTGATGACAGATGCGGTAAATAAACTTGCATTGTTATGATGATAGCTAAACATTCCTCATAACAACGTCCCAAGTATTTTACATAAAATCTGTCTACAGGCAAATGGGGATGTTGTTGGGAATAAAAAGTTATATTTGTTTAGTTGTCTATTCAGAATCGTTGTAAATTTGTGATCTCCTTTTTAAACAAGCAAACAAACAAAAAACAGAATCTTGAAGCTCTGCTAATAAGTGTATTGTGGGTGTTCATGTGTAAAGAAATAAGCTCCAGGACTCACTCTACTTCCTCTAATGTCAACCAATGCCTGTCAATGTCAACAGACTTTCTCCAGTCGGTGCTTTGCTCTGGGCTACAGTATGGCATAAAAGGATCCTAGTCAGCATGGGAATACACACACACACACACACACACACACACAGACACACACACTAACCACAACACACAGATCCAGAGGGGCCAGACTCAAATTAAACCCACCTGCTTTGGCTCACAAAGGCACCAGGATAAATTTAGACAGTATATAAAAAAGCACAATGTTTCCTACACCGCTGTAAAATGGGCGCTTGATAAAAAAGGCAAATAGGCCAAGGTGACAAAACAGAGAGCTTCATAAACAGGATGACTATTGGGAAAACATAATCCTCTGAGAAACACAACCACTCTGCTAAATATTTATACAAAAAAAAAACACACAACATCCCAATGAAATGTAAAACTACCCTCGTATTTCAGTGTGTGCAGGACGTCCTGTATAGATCGGTTCAATTTTCTCACATTGCTATGGGGGTGCTGGCACCTGTGAACCCCCTGGAGAGACACACCATTAGAATATAGATTAAAGATGAATGTGTTGAAGACAGCAGAGCTCTCAGCAACACAATCTGTTCTGCTGAGACACACCAGAGACTGATCCACCAATCAGAATGCAGATATCAAAGTCCAAACGGTGATGCTGACGGATGTTTTGCAGCATTAAGAACCTGGGATGAACTGGGATGACCTTTTTATGGATGGATACTGCGTTTGTAATAAGTTTACTTTCATTGTAAAAATGACAATGATAAAAGGTTGGAAGAGCAAAAATATCAAAGCTGAACAATGTTCTTGTTTGGGATTAGATAAGAATATAAGATAAATATTTTCATTTGGTTTGTTTATTTACTTATTATTATGCTATTATTTATTTATTATAATTTTATTTTGCGTGTATGTACTCTGTTTATTAATTTATTTTGCTTTTCTGTAGCTTTGCACTGTTAAAATGAGCATTGTCTGTTGGTTTGTTTCAATGTGTTTTGTGATTAATAGTTAAAATGTTAGTAAAAAGATGTAAAAAAAAAAAGAATATAAGAGAAATCTTCAAAACATGCTTTAAAATGGTTAAATTATTTATTACGATTAATCTTTTTCTTGACTGGATTTTTCTATTTAACCTTTATTTTTGACTGGAGTACAAACACAAATAAGTAAAACTGAATAAAAAGTTAAAGACTAAATTAGGGCTGTTCATGCATATTATTAAAACATTATACTTATCGCTGTTTCCCAAAAATATTAACAACCCAGACTCATTCTGAAAACGTACTGCTATATACATTTCTACGTCCCAGGAGCTATGCTTTTTTGCAGCTTTTGTTTTCGTGAATCCGTCAGAGGCCACTGTGTATGCTTTTTGAAATCTCAAATTTCTCTTGCGTGTGCCATTCGACCCTGCTCTTCTCGCATAAACCGATGTTGACTGACGGACCGATCAACTGACCCACCCTCCTCCTTCCCTAAACCCAACCCATAGTGTTTTACAAAAGCACACTGCCCACCCACTTCACTAAACAGACAGTTTTCAAAAGCAATCCAGGAAAAGAAAAGCCCTCACCTGACTTTTACCGCATTTCAAATTTTACCATATTCTCACGCATATTTTCTTGTTTATTTTATTTTTGGGCTTTTTTTTTGTTTGTCTTACCCGCTTTCTAAAACCGTTCTTCACCGGACTCAAACCTGTCATCAAGGTCAACTCCTCTCTGTCTTAAGTCCGCCTACGTATATGGCGAGCTAACTGGACAGGCTGTTAACAGCCGGTAAGCCATCCACACAGATGTAAGTGGTCAACTGGTAAGCACAAAAAGGAACGGCATCATACCACCCCGTAGCGTTTGTTTTAAAGGCAAAATGCAGCCATACTGTACATACTTCTGGCTACATAATTTGTGCTCTCCAGAAATGTATATATATAGGACTACATTTTCAGAATGAGCCTCCAGTATGTTGAATAGTAAGCAGTACAACAGTTTTCAACACTGATAAAAATTACAAATGTTTCTTAAGCAGCAAATCTGAAGAATTGTGTGAGTTTGCAGACTGGAGTAATGACACTTAAGGAACATATTACATTTTATAATATATTAAAACAGAATACAGCTTTTTAATTTTACTATTATTTCACAATATCAGTGATTTTATTCCATGTGATGTGTGTTTAGAAATGCAGCCTTCCTTTAAATGAAAAAAGACTTCATTCAGAAGCATGAAAATCTTATCGACCCTAACTTCTTAAATAATTATCGACCCTAACATTTTGAACAGTTTAGTGGTTTATCAGTTAGTTTTCAGCCAAAAATTGCTGATACATTTTGCTATTCATTTCAAAGAAACGCCACTGAAATGAATTTGAAATTTATAAAGCAAAAATATGTCTTATTGAATACTTTATTTGGTTTAATTTTTTTAAACATATATTTTTATAGTGTAGTCAGTGTATAAAAACCAGAGATCAACAGCGAACAAGGCTACGACAGGACAAAACAAGAATAAAGTGTGCTTTTGTATGCGTAGCAGAGACTTGAAATACCTGAGCATATGGTTTCACAGCCACCGCCTATAGTTTGCATTCGACCTCCTTCCTCTGACACTGTACACGCATATGTGCATGTGTGCATAAATGAAAGGGAATGTACTACACAACAAACATTACAGAGTAGATTATGCCTCAATTATCATATGACATCAAGACAAAAATGAAGCAAAAACTGCAGTTTATTTTAAACTAAAGAGACCATGAACTGTGTTTTATTTCTGTTTTGTTTTCTGTGGTCCACTGTGATCCATGTTATTAAGATTACATATAAAAATCATGATTTTGAAAATAGTCATTTGTTTCTTGTTTTGAACGGAGTCAGAACACACTATTTGAATAGGTGTGATGGATTATAGACTGAAGTGACGCCTAATGGTGTGATACATATACTCAAAAAAAGAAAGTAATTATGTATTTGTTGTTACAGTATGTGTATGTAGTTTGCTGCTTGTTTGAGCTCATTTTTAATAAGCAGTTTGAACAACACAATTCTCAATATTTGTTTGGACAACTTAATTGTTTTATTTCCAATCCACTTAAAATTTGTTGTGTAAACTTAATCGATTTGTGTTGGGACAACGTTAATGAATTGTGTGGAACCCTGCATTTTTACAGTTTATGTAAAAGTTTTCAGTGCTTTGCCTCCAAGTTTCGGTCCCAAAGCATGAAAGGACAACTGTGTGTCCACAGGAATTGATACAATGCATCTGTAAAGTAATCATATTGCTTCACTTTTTCCACATTTTTTGTTACAGCATTGTTGCAAAATGAATTAAATTGTATTTCCTCAAAATTCTACACACAATCCCCCATAATGACAATGTGAAAAAAGATTTTTTTGAAATTGTTGCAAATGTATTAAAAATAAATAACCTGAAAAATCACATGTACACAAGTATTCACAGCCTTTGCTCAATACTTTGTTGATGCACATTTGGCAGCAATTACAGCCTCAAGTCTATTTGAATATGATGCCACAAGCTTGGCACATCTGTTATTTGGAATTTTTGCCCATTCCTCCTTGCAGTACCTCTCAAGGTTGGATGGTACCAGGTTGGATGTGAAGCGACGGTGTACAGCCATTTTCAGATCTCTCCAGAGATGTTCAATAAGATTCAGATCTGGGCTCTGGCTGGGCCACTCAAGGACATTCAGAGTAGTTAATTTTCCTTCAGAATAGTCCATTATTTTAACAGAGGTCGCCACAGTGGGATGAACCAGCATATGTTTTATGCAGCAGATGACCTTCCAGCTGCAACCCAGTACTGGTAAACACCCATACACTCTCATTAACACACACACACAACGGGCAATTTAGTTCATCCAATTCACCTATACCGCATGCCTTTGGACTGTTGGGGAAACCGGAGAATAGGAAACCCACGCCAACATGGGGAGAACATGCAAATTCCACAGAGAAATGACAACTAGCGTTCTTGTTCTGAGGCCAGGAGGGTCTGCTGTGAAGGTCATATATGTAATTTGCATATATGTGGTGAACACTAGTATAAGTTGGCAACTTAGATACATATGTTAAAAATGCATAAATACTCTGTTCATACAAACAATCTGTATATAACAGACAAATATATAGTTGTATATAATGCTAAATACATGCCTAAAAGGGGTCTAAGACATTTTAAGTTTGAAACCACATTGGTTTGCTCATTCAATAATGTAAAAACGATGTTAAGTATGAGAACAAATCAGAGGGACAGGTTTAGCCAAAATCCAAACACAAGCACAGGTTTCACAATTGAACATAATACCAGATTTAAATGGATTTCTGGAAATGCATCTCAACTAACCACTTTTGATCAGATTACTGTAAAACAAGAACAAATGGGACCATAATGATAAAAAATAATATAGGAATTTTAAAAAAAAATATATTAATAATATAAGCAAGTATGCTAGACATCAAGACTCAAAAACCACTGCCTACAAGTATGTGCCAACTCTTTTAATAACACATATTTCTATCTATCTTTATAGCTATTCTGCTGCCTCTGGATATTGAAACAGCACGTCATTCAGTCATCCATCACTTGATATCTTAGATGTTTAAAGGCTTAAGTGCACATTGTCAAATAAGACCTTGACTCCTGCTGTCCTCCATAACCTGCTGTCCTCCCCTCCTCCATCTTCCCCCACGCCGCTCGGCCTAGATGTAATTCACAGATGAATAATGGATGGACTTTCATCTCTCCTGGATTTGGGGTTCACTGCTCTAAGATACTGTAGCAGAGGCAGCTGCATTTAACATGAGGTGTGGGATCCTCCTGACTGTATCTGTGACGGCTGAGTGTCTGGCTGTGTGTTGGTTTAGGCTGAGGATGACAGATTGAAAGTGCTGCAGATCTGAAATGTTTCTGTCCAATATAAGGGGAAGGTATGTGTGATATCTTACTAGATAAACTATAGGATTTGCCATATAAAATGTCTCTCTCTCGGCAGTCAACTTTTTAGTGAGCTTCCATTTCACTTTAACATGTTTATCTTTTCCTCTTCTTAAACACTTTCAGTATAAATGCTCATACCATTATTCTTAGAAGACAAGTGTCAAATATCATATGAGATCAATACACAGACAGACAGACGGACGGATGAAAAGACAGATAGAACAACAGAATGTTAGAATGACAGACAGACAGATAGATAGACAGATAGACAGATAGATACAATATCAGAAAAATTGTAAGATCGACAGAATGACAGAAAGATAGAATGGATGGATGGCTGGATAGAATGACAGAACGACAGACAGAACGACAGACAGACAGATAGACAGATAGACAGACAGACGGACGGACGGATGGATGGACGGAACAACAGAACAATAGAACGATAGAAACAGAAACAGGGATGGATGGACGGACGGACGGACGGACAGACGGACTGACAGACGGACGGACTGACAGACGGAGGGACGAACAGACAGAAAGATAGACGAATGGATGGATGGATGGAACAACAGAACAATAGAACGATAGAGAGAAACAGAAACATGGATGGATGGATGGATGGATGGATGGATGGATGGATGGATGGATGGATGGATGGATGGATGGATGGATGGACGGATAGACAAAT
>CAIGQQ010035257.1:3844744-3872094 GCA_903798035.1 Danio albolineatus | reverse complement strand
ATGGATGGATGGATGGATGGATGGATGGATGGATGGATGGATGGATTCCTAATGGACTCAAAAATCTATATCATCAATATCTTAATAATTCCCCTTTCCACCTTTTAAATGTCCCTGATGCTTTTCAAACACATATCCTACTTCACTACACTTCTAACAAAAGCGATCCCTTTGGTTTTTTTATTCATTCCATCATGTCAGCGTTGGCGTATTTGTTTCTCCGCCAAGAAGGAAGTAAAAACAAACCAGCTAGTGCACAATTATCATGGTGCTCCACATCAGAGTGTCAGCTTGTGAAGAAGTCCATCAATAATGCAGAGGACTGGGGGGTCGGCGCTGTGCTGATTCTGCCAACGCTTCACGGCCCCCTTGAACGTGGCCCCTGCCTGGCCTTGTGTCCTTGGGCCAGTACAACTGGGGCAGCGCAAACTCCCAAAGCTCCCTGGTCGGAATCTGTGCTAATGAGAGATTCGGCACCTCCACACGTGTGCTGAATAACAATAACAACAACAACAAGAGTCTCTACACTCAAAATAAACCAACACATGTCTGTCAAACAAAAAAAGAACACCATGTGTAAATAGGACAGAGCGAGACTAAGCACTCACGCACTGAAGAGGAGTGAGAAAAGATAAGCCATTATTATGTATGCTACAGCTTTAATTAATGGATTTTGATGGTCCAGATGGTCAGAAAAATTGCTTATTCATACCTGATTAATTAAAAAACAAAGTAGCCGAATGAAAAGCTATTGTCTGCTGAACAAGTGCACTGAAAAGCATTGTGTGCAATGAGGCATTTGTGCATCAAGTAAATAACAGAATTTAATAAATGCATAATAAAAGCATTTGGTTTGTCATAATGTGTGTGAACTGTGTCCAAACTGAATGTAGAAGTAGGAGAATGATGGTGTTCACTGCTCTTTGATCAGAACGAGCCCCAAACACTAATTACACTGACTGCTTTCTCAGCAGGCAACAAGCTGTTCACAGCTCCATATGACAAGCTTTAAATGAATGTGTGAGCGCCATATACAACACACACACACATACTCTCACATATACAAACAGATACAAACTATCTTTATTGAGACTTCCTATAGATTTAATGAATTTTATACTGTACAAACTGTATATTTTATCCCCTATCCCTAAACCCAACCCTCACAGAAAACAATCAGCATTTTTACATCTTTAAAATACCTAATCACGTGGGATTTATCTCCTTATGGAGACCGAGAAAATGTCCCCACAAAAATTTAAATTTTTTTACTGGTATTGCTAAATTTGTGCTATATTTGGAATGTAAGCAATACACACACACATAAAAACACACTGTGAAATTTGATGTTTACATTTATAGCTGTGGTTGCCATAGTAAAAACCTAGTGACAGTATTTCAGGTTTTACTGGATTTCATTTTCATACAATTAACAACTTCTCATGTTTGATATAATAATAAAGGACAGTTCACCCTAAACTCCGCCTTAAAATTTGTGGTTTATTTATTCACCCTCAGACCATCTAAGATGTAAGTGACTTTTTCAGTAGAACATTAAAGAAGTTTTAGCTGAAACTGTGGGCCTTGGTGATTTGTACAATGCAAGTCAATGGCTAAGGGCAGTTTAAGAGTATATATACAGTAGGCGATACATATATTACCTCAGGAAACAGATAAAACAGGTCTTGTGAAAAAGGGTCTTTTAAAGTGCTGATATAGCAGTTAACTTGCATTTTATGAATCACAAAACAAGAAAATAATTAATACATATTACTATATTTATATATTAAATTCAAATGATGTTATTATATATACAAATATATATGTACATATTTGCAGTACCTCTCAAGGCTGGATGGTACCAGGTTGGATGGGAAGCGACGGTGTACAGCCATTTTCAGATCTAGAGATGTTCAATAAGATTTAAATCTGAGCTCTGGCTGGGCCACTCAAGGACATTGACAGAGTAGTTAATTTTCCTTCAGCTTAGTCCATTATTTTAACAGAGGTATGAGTATGTATATATATATATATATACTCATAATGAACTCATAAAGAACTTCTCATAATGCCATTTTTTATTTATATTTTTTACTTGCATCAATTTGAACATCTCTTAAATTGATATTTTTTCCTAACATTATTTGAATTTGAGTAATTCAGTGATGAACCTTTTCATTTTTAATACATAATGTATTATTTTAACCATAAAGTTGGTTAAAAGATCCAGTTCGCTAACGCAACAGTATGTGACCCACAGATACTAGATTCAAGGTCACCCAGTTCTACCATTTATTTTTCTCCACAGAGCAGAATTCTATGGATGGTTTCTTATGTCTGTGTGTTCATTTCAACCGGGAGGATAATTTCAGCTCCTCTCTCTTGCTCTATTGAATTACTGGAGGTGTGCCTGAGCGGTCAGCCAACCAGGAGCTTAACCTATAGAGTAGAAGAAGATGCACACAATTGCTTTTCTGCCTGTATTGATTCAGCATCATTAAACCTTGAAAGGCTTGTGGATTCAATGGGAATGGCTTCTGAAACTGTCCATACAAAGAGACGTTTGAAAGAGATTTCAGATATTAGTGCAGGAAATAACATGCTAAAAGGCAGTGTTTCAGTGAAGAAAAATGCAAGGACTTCCTTTAGTACATTTGGAACTGACTGGATTGTGAGAATGACAAGTGGTTGATAATAAAAGTTGATGTTGATGTCAACAAAAAGGAATATAATTTAAAAAAACACACAATAATTAGCTGTGGGACCCTTTGTATTTTTTATAGGCAAAATTATAATTCGACTGCATTTTAAACCAGCAAAGTACACTACCTGACAAAACTCTATCCAAGTTTTAGGAACAACAAATAATAACTTGACTTTTAGTTGATCATTTGGTATCAGAAGTGGCTTGATTCGGTAGGCAAAGGCCTCTAGATTACGCTTGTTTTACCAAAATAAAATATGATCATGACTTTTAATTATTTAATTAGCACAGTAAGGCCTGAGGGCGTAACGGTGGTGTAGTGAGTAGCACGTATGCCTCACAGCAAGAAGGTTGCTGGTTCGAGCCTCGGCTGGGTCAGTTGGCATTTCTGTGTGGAGTTTGCATGTTCTCCCCGTGGTTAAGTGGGTTTCCTCCGGGTTCTCCGGTTTCCCCCACAAGTCCAAAGACATGTGGTATAGGTGAATTGGGTAGGTTAATTTGTACATAGTGTTTGAGTGTGCATGAGTGTGTATGGAGGTTACCCAGAGATGGGTTGCAGCTGGAAGGGCATCCGCAAATATGCAGCACTTTTTATTTACATAGTGTTACATAGTGTTACAGTACATACAAATCACTTAACATGCACACATTAAACCATCAAATTTGAGCTTCACAAATGATTTGTGAATGAAAAGGAGTTTTCAAAAACGTCCATTTACTGCCAAATAACCAGATTTGGATGAAAGATTCATAAACGTGGCTTGTTTATTACTGAGAGCACTGTAATGAATCTGAGGCAATTTATTTTGGTCTCTCAATTGGTTTGACCAACTGAAAACAAGCAAAGTCAGTGCTCATATTTCCTTCACTGTTGTCTTATCTTTAATTAAAACTGCCGGGCTCAGATAAAAGGCCCGCAGTGCAGGTTAAATACAGCAGGAGACTCCAAATCTATAAAAGTCTTGGAAAGAGCACACACAGGCCATTTAAATGCACTCACCTCAATTACATTTAAATGAATGTGTTTTACCCTGGCAAGCTATGCTGAGAGGCAGGACTATAATATTATGAAGCACTGTGTGGTGGGAGTCAGGCGACCTTTAGGTAACTATGGGCAAACCGTTCCTGCCTGTTACAAAAAATATAGTGTTCTGGCAAACCCCTCTGGCTCAAGTTGATATTTACACATGCTAATGAGCCACCAGTCTTCCATATACAGTAGCTGACAACTGATTATGTTAGCATGTTGCTAAGCTAATGGCATACACGAAAAATGTACCATATGCTTTGATTTCAAAAGCAAACTACAAATGAGGAAAATACCTGTTTCATTATAAAAAGACAATAAACAGAACAAGTGCTAGCAATACAAAGTTTCAGACATTATTCCGAACAGCATTAGCAAGAATAGCGGGAGGATAGTTTACTAACAACAGATGACAGAGGCTGCAGTCTTTTGCACCCTTGCTAGCAAGCAGGTCTCCCATGGCACAACTTAAGAGAGACACCAATTTAAATCCCGCTCTGAACTCTGTAAGTAGAAACAGATTGGTGCCGTGACCCGAATGGGAGTGAGGTTATTTGAGGAAAAAAAAAATTGAGACCAAATAGTGCCAATCATGCAACCTGAACCCTGCTCAGAGTGGGGCGAGAGCAACTAAGTTACATTGGTGCTACGGCCATGTGAGGGAGGTTTTGGAGGCGAGTGTAACTGTGGCAAACTAGTTAGAGATAATCACCCTTGGACTTATGAGGCATAGTGACTTGATTCTAGGTGTTGCAAACTTCATCTTATTGTTACACACCTGCCTCCTATGCAGAAACGCATATATGAATCCTGCTTGGAGTGTTTTTATGTCTGACCCATCTGCAAGGTTCTTGTCAAACTTAGTCCCTCCAAGAAAAAAAAATCCTGTGTCTGTGTTGAGTAAATCATGATCACCCGAAACCTGTGGATTAGTGTTAAAGCAGGGTGCATATACAGTATACAGGAAAGAGTATTTTGTATGCCTGTGAGCAAAATTCTTTTAAATAAAGCACAGAGTTTTTTGCTCATAAAACATTTTAAACACAATAAATCATTTACTGATGTTTAACGCCTTGTGACTAATCAAAGGGCGCTAATGTGAGTGTGCAAACCCGATATGCAAAATGGCAAGCTCAAAAGCATAATTTTAAAAAATGACTGAAGCTCATTTTATTTGGCTTGACATGCCACGGTAAAAACTGGACAACCAATGAGACTGGTAGTTTTGTTCACACAAGTTTACATGATAATTACACAAGGTAAAAGTAGGAGGGTAAGAAGTTAAACTCCAACTTTTACCTTATGTACTTATTATGTAGTTTAATGCAACGACTGTCAGAAGTGTAAATTTGCACAGCGCCACCTTGTGTACTTAGGTTTTCAGTTTTTTTATTAAGCCATTTAGGCCCAAACCCCAATTCTACCCCTTTCCCTACCCCTCATTTTGCGCATTAATGTAGTAATGTAGTAATGCCCCAGGGGAAAGAGTAGATACCCCTTCGAACGAAAATTTTTCAGGACCACACTCGAAACCAAGGGGTAAGAAAATTTCCCAAAACACACCAGCCACAAGGGCAGGATAGCTGCATCCGGAAATAAGGAGATCCACAATTTTTTTGTCATTATTACGAATTTTTTCAACAAACAAGCATATGTTTAAATATTTTTATAACCACGTTCGTGTTTTTCATCATGAAAAACGCTAAAATAAAAACTGCAAAATTTCGCTATCTATAATCCATAATAATAACTCCTGTATAGCAGTCCCACAATATTCTGTCACTCAATGCCACTCGAATACCCTGTCAGAAAAATCTAGTGGCTGGGAATGACCTTTTTACAGTGTCTGGTATAATGTTAATGTTGTTTTTGTGAGTTTACATAGATGAATGATGCCAGTGTGTAAATGCGCAGTACAGTTACGAACTTATTGCCACATTAGATCTATATGATAACATAATAATCGCCTTCAGTGATTTCCTGAAGATAAACACCAAAAAAACAACACAACTGGAATAACTACAGCAGTTGCGATCGTCTGATCTCATAAGAAGCAAGAGATTGCATTGACATATGATGACGTGCGCAGGTGCTGTAGTGATGTCCCATTTCTTAGGGGTACATTTTGAAGCCCTTCCCATTCACACTCGGTTTTGGGGGAAGGGGAAGGGGTACAAAAATAGAATTGGGATTGGGCCTTATTGCCTTATTAAATGATTTTGAATGGTCAGTCGGCTCATTATCAGCTCACACATGTGGAAAAAAGCACATGCAATGAACGTCCTAGTGTGCGCAAGGCTTAATTCTGAACAAACAGACCTGCAAACTTTTCTTTTATTTCCCACCTCAGCTAGTAAACAATGTAAGGGTAATGGAGGCCAGCTATTACCTGCCCAGGAAAACTAATCTATGTTAACTCTAATTTATATGTGTAACTCTCATAAGTGATCTTGGCATTGCATCTGTACAGTATATCACTAAACCTCAGCATGAAGTTTACTATTATTATACTCACTTTGTACTAAATCACACAGAGATTACTTTCTTCACACTTTCCTTACTTTCACATGCTGTCTAAGTAGATAGTACATTCGGTGTCAGCATGACAAGTTTATCATGAATATAGCATACACAGCAAATTTATGCCAATCTTTTATCCTCTGCATTTTAAGGGCTTATAGAAAACACTCACGTACCTCCATCCCGTTAGAGACTTCAATCGCTCATTTCTGTGCCTGAACACATTAACATACACAGTTCATTGGTGTTGCTGACGGTGTACAGGAATGCTGACACTTTGAACTGCCACACTCTCAATATTGAGCTTCAAAATGACTATATCAGATCAGGCCAAAGAGAAAGAGAGAGAGAGAGAGAGAGAGAGAGAAAGAGGGCCGTAATAACCCAATAAATTGCCTCCCTCGGGCACCAGTGTGTTCACAGAATATCAAAACTCCTCTTTCTCCCAGACTGTGAAGGAAAAAAAGCTTCCTCATAAATCTAGCTGCAGTAATTAGTGTTTCATTGGAGGGTTATTTAATAAAATCATCACTTGATCTCAACAGAATTGTAGACAATACGAAGCCATATTTGAAAAACTACTGCACTAAGCCTCGCAAACCATGTTAGGAGTTTTGATAGACATGAAACCTAATATAAAAGCCACATGACAGGTGCTTCAATAAGTCTGTCTATTCCTCTATTCTGTTTTCCCCTCTTTCATTTTCCATCAATCCACTTTCCCTGAAGAGGGACATCAAAGCGGTTTTGGAGGGAAAAAAGAGCAAGACCTCGCCACAGCTGTACTGATACTGGAAACTGTGTGGAGCTTCAATTGAACGCTGGGAAAGCGAGAAAGCCATTGATCTTTATGGATTAGTTCTGATCTGCTGGATTTAGACACTGGCATGGACTACAATATACTGGCCCCATTATCATTAAGATTTAAGTGGACCTAAATGAGCGAATGCATGATAATTAAGTGTTACTCAAAGTATTTAATACCATATTTAAAAATTCTGGTTGACTGAAAAGCTTATTTTTAAATCAGTGAGTGATATTGCAATTCATAAAATGTTCTATAAACAAATTTAAAGTACAAATGCTAAAAAGTAAAAACAGTTATTTAAGTGTTGCAATAATACAATGCACAATATAAATACAAACATGCTACAAATTGGGTATTATTTTAAATATTACTTTCAGAGAGTATTGGATGATGCCAAAGGTTATATAAATGTAAAAATAGACGTAATAATAACTTATTAATAATAGTAGTAATAATAATAATAATAATAATAATAATAATAATAATAATAATAATGTAAGAAAATGAGAAAATGAAAATGATACTGAAATATTGCATTTTTTCCACCAATTTTTGAACACAATTAATAAATAAATAAGCCTAAACCACACATCTTTCTGCAATTTGCATGTTAAATAAGTGAAATTAATTACATGGCAAATGTTAATGCTTTAGGTTTGGATTTTTCCAACCCAGGCTCATACTGAAAATATACAGCTTTATACATTTCTGGAGAGCACCAAATATGTCACAGGAGCTACGTTCTTTTGGGAATCCACCAGAGATCGCTGTGTACACTTTTTGAGATCTCAAATTTCTCTCGTGAGTGCCATTCGACCTTGCTCTTCTCAGGTAAAACCTTCAGAGGTCGCTGTCAACTGACTGACTGACCAATCGACTGACCCACCCTCCTCCTTTCCTAAACCCAACCAATAGTGTTTTCAAAAGCACTAATAAACCCACCCACCCACTTCCCTAAACCAACAGACAGTGTTTTCAAAGAGCAATCCAGAAAAAGAAAAGCCCTCACCTGATTTTTACCACATTTTCAGATTTTACCAAATTCTCACTATTGTTTATTTGATTTTTTGGCTTCTGTTATTGTTTTACCCGCTTTCTGGCACTGCTCTTTGCTGCACTTGAACCCATCGTCGTGGTCAACTTCTCTCTGCATCTAAAGTCCGCTGACATACATGGCAAGCTACTGGACAAACTGGTAACAGCGGGAAAGCCGTCCATACAGAGGTAAGCGGTGAGAGGTAAGGTGTTAAGTAACAGCATCATACAGTACCATCCCGTAGTGTTCATTTTAAAGATTAAATGCAGCCATACGTACTTCTGGCTACATAATTCACAATCTCCAGAAATTTATATAGGGCTACATTTTCAGAATGAGCCTATGTTGAATTTTTCTCAAATGTCTAATCCTGAGTAGAAGGTTCTGGTCAGAAATAGGTACCACTAACAATAAAAAGTAATGTAGTTGATCAATTTGTGTTGAAGGAATCAAGTTCACACAACCTGGTAAACACACCACAGTGACATCATACAGGAAAGAACATTTTCTATGCCTGTAAGCAAAATCCAGTTAAAATGCAGCTCAGACATTTCCTCTATTCCACACAGAACGTTTTTAAGCACAATAAATCCGCTATTCTGACAAACGGACCTGCCAACTTTTCTTTTATATGCCACCTCAGTGGAGCCCTGAATTGCAAAAACAAGGTCAAAGTGGCTTGCCAAACACACACACAAAGTCTGACAGAGACACACAGAAGCACTGACTGGAAAGAACATCTCTTCTTTAGTTTGACAGGACCTTGTAAACACAAACACACACACACAAACACACACACACACACACACCTCCTGAGGGCTATTATTTATTAGTTCTCAGAAAGATGGATGCTAAACAGTATGGTCCTCCTTTAGGTGTCTGGCACTGGTATAAATGGCTTGTTCAGGCTTGTTTCTCACATACTATCTTATCATTCATGATCCAAGTGACTGTCTCTCATAGGACACTTCGAGACTATAATTCATATTTGCATCGTATAATTTCATATGACAGCAAAGCACACTGTGTCATGCTTTGTAACATTACTTCCAGTATTGTCACATGAAGCTGTGATAAAGCAATGTAACTGATGCACTGATCACGATAAATCAAAATACAATCACCATGATAATATGCCTTAATGGGAATGTTAGTTTTTTTATTATTATTATATTCTTTACCAGTTTTAGTAGTGTATGCTTTAGGTCAAAATAAAAGCGTGTTGGTTGACTGATTGTAATTGTAGGTGTGAATATTAAATATAGCCTATTTACAGTAACATTTGTTGACTTTTTTATTTTATAGTGCAATTGTATCATTATAAAACATTATTTCATTCAATATTTTTATTTAATAACAATTACTAGACAAAACGAAAATCATAATTAATTTTTAACTGAAAGTGATTTAAATTGTTTTTTGGAGAACGCAACCCAGGCTCAATCTGGAAAATACCCCTATAAGCATTTCTGGAGAGCGCCAAATGCATCCCAGGAGGTGTGTTTTATTATTATTATTTTTTTTTTGCAATTTTGTTTTTTTTCACGACTCCACCAGAGGCTGCTGTGTACACTATTTGAGATCTCAAATTTCTCTCACGAGTGCAAGACCCTGACTGATTGACTGACTGATACACAGACCCGCCCTCCTCTTTCCCTAAACCCAACCAATAGTGTTTTAAAAAGCAAACCAGGAAAAGAAAAGTACATGCCTGATTTTTACCAGGCTTTCAGATTTTACCACATTCTCACCCTGTTATTTGCTTGTTTATTTAATTTTTTGCCGTCTGTTTTTGTCTTTCCCACTTTCTGGAACCGTTCTTCGTCGAACTTAAACCCTGTTGTCATGGTCAACTCCTCTCTGTGCCTCAAGTCCGCCGACGTATATGGTTACTGAACAAACTGGTAACAGCTGGAAAGCCGTCCACATGGAGGTAAGGGGTCAGCTGGTGAGTGTGAAAAGGAAGGGCATTATACCACCCCGTATAGTTTATTTTAAAGACGAAATGCAGCAATACGTACTCCTGGCTACATCATTCGTACTTCTGGCTACATAATTCATAATTCGTAGGTATATTTTATTATTAGGGGGACATTTTCAGAATGAGCCTATGTTGCCTGAAACTTAGCACCAGTTATATTCATGTTTTTTCCCATACAGTTACTTTAATACTACAAGAAAGAGGATCAGACTAAATTACATGAAAAAAAAAACATATAGCTTTTATTGGGTGAGAATTCTCTCTATCAAAATAAAATAAAATAAAATAAAATAAAATAAAATAAAATAAAATCGGCTTAGTCCCTTTATTAATCAGGGGTCGCCACAGCGGAATGAACCACCAACTTATCCAGCATATGTTTGACGCAGCGTATGCCCTTTCCAGCACCAACCCATCACTGGGAAACACCCATACACTCTCGTTCACACACATACACTACAGACAATTTAGCTTACCCATTTCACCTATAGCACATGTCTTTGGACTGTGGGGGAAACCCAGACGAAACCCATGCGATGCCAACTGACCCAGCCGAGGCTCATTCCAGGGACCTTCTTGCTGTGAGGTGACAGCGCTACCCAATGCGCCACTGCATCGCCCCAAAATAAAATAATATTCATTCATTCATTTCCTTTTCGGCTTAGTTTCTTTATTAATCTGGGGTCGCCACAGCGGAATGAACCGCCAACTTATCCAGCATTTGTTTTACGCAGCGGATGACCTTCCAGCTGCAACCCATCTCTGGGAAAATAAAATAATATATAATAAAAAAATAAAACCAGACAAAAAACAACAACAAAAAAACTAAATAAAATTAAATAAACAATTGGACTCCATATTTTTCCAATATTACACAGCCCAAATTCCAACCAAACTTTCCCTTCAAACTTCTACCAGGAAATCATAGGCATGAGAATGACATAAATAAAGTACTAGAACAACATCACCGCTGCGTCGCTTTGAAACTAAATGACCTGAAACCTAAGAACTCTGTTTACTTCTTCAGATAAACCATTTCCATGCCGCACCCCGTCACCCTCACGCCTCGCACACATCTGACGTCCTGTATTAATTATAGCCATGCCCACTGTCTTGCCAGAGATGTGGCAGCACTGAAATGCCCTCTATTTATAGTCTGCAGTTCTTTCTGGGCTGCTGGAGGCGAGTTCAGGATGGAAAAAAGGTTTGGTCATTGCGTGTTCAGATGGGAGTCTCCTTACCTTCTAAGGACGGGGCCTGGTCCTGGGCCGCATACAGCATCTCCTTGAAAGCCTGTGTCAGAAAGACAGATACGTTAATGAGGAGATCGTGGTCTACTGGTGTGGGTCAATAATGAACAGGATTCTTACACAAACACCATAAAAGCAACTTGTCAGAGCAAATGAGATTAACATGGCTGGATGTGTGAAGTAACTGAGGTTTCAAATGATGATCTAACATGCTACAGGAAAAGGCAACAGCTGTTTCTTTATAAATGAGTGTGAGATGTTTACTTTCACTTTACTTTCACTATGGGAATATGGTCACGTATACTGTAAAATATATCTGTTAATTAACAGTTTCCGTATTTTATGGACAACAAGTTGTTTCCATTTATTTATGGTTGTTAATGCATTATGGGAGCTTGAGCTCCTCTCTGTCAACTTTTGATGTTAAAAAGTCAGCTCAACAGTTTAACAAAGTGACTTTTTTATTGACATTTTAGTAGTTTGAAATATATTATATTTCAAGAGTTCACACTTAGCTGATGATTGATGATAAAGCTTGTTTGGCATGCTGTCCCGGGAGAGAGCCCTGAGCTCATAAGATCCTCGAGCCTGGGGCTCCCTTCCGTTTGCAAGGCAAGAGGGGAGTTTGAGTTCAGATAGATCTCGAGAACTGCCCTGCTGTAGTAGCAGATAGTGATTGCTCATAAGAGATAACTACTTACTAGGAGCATGTCTATGGTGCTGATTGGATTAGTCAATTAACTTATGTTGCATGTTTTTGGATGGTGGGAGGAACCCAGGGGAAACTCATGTGAGCACGAGGACAACATTTAAACTCAGGCTGGCTTGGAAAGGACTAGAACCAGTGACGTTCTTGCTGGCAACAGTGCTAACCACTGGGCCACCATGCCACCCATCTAGAAAAAGGAGGAGGAGTAGGGGTGGAAGGGGGATTCTTCAAAAAGAAGATGGCTGTTATATGGAACTATTTATAGTGACTTAGGAATAGTCTGATTGGTCAATTATAAATTGGATAATGTGGCACCGTCCGAAAGCAATCATAAGCACGTGATCCTCTCAAAATTAGTTTATAAATAAACTTCACATATTTAGAAATATAATATTTAAAGAAATGATTAATATTAATAAACCTTTTCCAAGGTTAAATGTTGTTGGAAGAAAGATCAAGGTCCCATAATGCAATTCAAAAGCATAAACATGGGAAAATATAAAATGAAAACATGAATCACAAAATACGGAAAACTGCTTATTTCTTGATATACATTTTTATCGATAGATTTCTCTTAGCATGTAATTAACCATTAATAATGACTGAACAATTTTACTTCAAAACTGAGGAAACGTTCGACTTTATCTTACAAGTCCTTGATAGATTCCCCCATGTCAGTGATTTGAATGCATTTGATTTAGTGTCAGATATGCTGCTTGTAATAATTAGTGTAGTTTTATTTCTTCAAAAAGGATGCATTTTTACATTTTGACTCAGGAAAGTTTTGGAAATAATACAATAATATTCATTCATTCATTTTCCTTGGCTTAGTCCCTTTATTCATCAGGTGTCACTACAGCAGAATAAACTGCCAACTTATCCAGCATCTGTTTTACACTGCGGATGACATTCAAGCTGCAACCCAGTACTGGGAAATATCACTACACACTCATTCACACACATACATACTGACAATTTTAGTTTATTCAATTCACCTATAGAACATGTCTTTGGACTGTGGGGGAAACCGGAGCACCAGGAGGAAACCCCTGCGAACATGGGGAGAACGTGCAAACTCCACACAGAAGTGCCAACTGGCCTAGCTGGAACTCGAACCAGCAACCCTCTGCTGTGCGGCGAAAGTGCTAACCACTGAGCCACTGTATCGCCTCTACAACATAATAAACTAAACTAAAAAAAAAAGTTTTAGTTTATAAACTTTTATAAAACCAAAACAAATCTGAAAAAAGGGAACACATTATATACACTGTACATATTATTAGATTTTTTCCACAAATATTCTACTCTAATATAAATAAATTCTACATGAATAATACATATAAGTTAATAATTTAATGCAAATGCACATCTTTGTTTTAAAAATACTTCAGTTTTTAGATTAGGTTTGTAGATAACAGCAAAAAAAAATCTATCGGATGTGGCTTTACCAGCACTCAGGGGACGTAACATTATCTGGCGATTTACTACACAAGCTCCTGTCAGTGCAAGGAACCGCTCAGTCTCTATATATATATAGCATGGATTGAAATACATATCTTTGACACAACAAAAGACAAATCACAATCAAGAACATTAATTTGCCAGCAAACCTGACTACATCAAGCTAAATGACAACCAAGCCAATTAACGAAGACTTTTCTATTCACACGTACACAAATTTCCCACCTCAAGGTCAAAGCCTGGCCACTGTTTCAGCCAATGAAACAAGAGAATCGTCAAGATGGCGGCATTGCCATGGCAATCGAGATGATGACACAAAGGCTAGATGTGTTCAAGTTTTACAACGAATAGCTGCAAGCAGAATACATGTGCGCTATACATCTGCTGATCCACCAGAAATATGCATGTAAGCGTCTGGGTGAGATTTGGGCAGGTCTTTGCGTCCAGTGAGCCTGGCAGCAGATGTCATCCCAGTGGGAGAGGGAGCGCAAGTCCCTGTGTGTATATGTGTGTACGTGTGTGTCATTGCATGTGTGAACAGCAGGTCTGTGAAGTCAGCCAGAGAGATCCATACGTCCCAGCCAGAGAGCAGACCTGCTGCTTTGAAGAAATATACTGTGTGCAATATTCAGGCTCAAAACAAGACACATTTTCTGTTTGTGTAGGTATATATGTATATTGTGTGTTGCTAAGGTAAGTCTCAGATACAAGAATACTATTCAAGTAATTTTAAATTATTAACATTTTTAATCTGATAACAATAAAGCTGGCAAAATCTCAGGTGTGCATTAAAGAAAGAATTTCAATCTTACTTAGGGATCACAAATACTTTTAGATGGGCTCCAACATCCAACACTCAAATCCAGCACCCGTGTAACCTGATGGCAACTGTGAGCACTTATTGACACCCTAAAAACCACCTAGAAAACACACCATCTTTCTCAGTCTATTTTTTCAGTCTAATAGCTCATCCCTACGAATTTTTTTATTTTTTAAATTCTATTATATTATTATTTCCTGAAATATATATTTATTTCTGTTTTAAAGATTTATTCATTCACTCATTATCCTTCGGCTTAGTCCCTTTATTCATCAGGGGAGGCCACAGCGGAATGAACTGCCAACTTATCCAGCATATGTTTTACACTGCGGATGCCATTCAAGCTGCAACCCAGTACTGGGAAATATCACTACACACTCATTCACACACATACATACTGCCAATTTTAGTTTTTTCAATTCACCTATAGAACACAGCGGATGCACATACAGCCACAACCTAGTAGGAAACATCCATACACACCCATTCATAAGCTACAGACAATTTAGTTTACTCAATACACCTATAGCACGTCTTTGGACTGTGGCGGAAACTGGAGAACCCGGGGGAAACCCATGTGAACATGGGGTGAACATGCAAACTCCACACAGAAATGCCAACTGACCTAGTCGGGACTCGAACCAGCAACCTTTTTGCTGTGAGGGAACAGTGCTAACCACAGAGCTTATGTGTCGCCTTGTTTTAAAGATTATATCTATTAATACTTTTAAAATATAGAATTGGCATTTTTATTTTCCCCAATTTTTATTTAATTTTATGTTTTATTTGTTTCATTCTATTTTATTATTTGATTGATTGATTGATTGATTGATTGATTGATTGATTGATTGATTGATAAAAATGTTCCAGTTTTATTAGTTGGTTTAAATTTTAGTAATCACAAAGCTTGTCTAATTAACTGATATAACAAAATTTACACAATTTAACATTTCCCAGTTTCAATTTATTTGAACAATTGTAAAACTACATTTTAAGTCATTTTAAGTTGGTTTAATTGCTGCTTATTCACAGACACAAGTTCACTTTACACACACAGTCTTACTTTTGAATAAGTCATCCAAAATTTCCGAATGAAAGCATTCCACATTAAATAGTAAAATATGATTGGTTTCTGTGATTATGTTAACATTTTCTGCACAATTCAGAAGGGCCTTTTACGAGCAAATAAAAGATTCTACAGCTAATTAAAATGCACAGCCCAGCCTGTGAGACCTCATTAGTTTATCACTCAATCAGTTTGTCAATTCATCAACTGGGAGACTAAACATTTCATCAACCCTTCATTCACCTTTCTAATATTGCACTCCTCTTTATATGCACATAAATTACTGGATATTTCAAGGTCACATTTAAAGGCATAGTTTGCCCAAAAGTAAAATTCTGTCATCATTTACTCACCCTTTGCTTGATTCGAACATTTATGAGTTTCTGTTAAACACGTAGAAGATATTTTGAAGAAAGCTGGAAACCTGTAACCATTGACATCCATAGTATTCTTTTTTTCCAACTATGGAAGTCAATGGTTACAGGTTTTCAGCTTTCTTCAAACTATCTTCAGCAGTGTTTAACAGAAGAAAGAAATTCACAAAGGTTTAGAACCACTTGAGGTTGAGTAAACGATGAGTACATTTTCCATTTTGAGTCAATTATCCATTTAGGTATCAGACAAAAAAAAAATGTCTTGTTTAGAGTTTTAAGGAATGGACTAACTAAGCCTGTCAGTTTCCTGAAAAGTTCAATCTTTATAAGTCAGTTTATGGACTCAAGTTTATTGCGCAGAGCCTGTGGGCTGCTTCACATTGACTTCCTATAGTGCTGTCAGCCACAGGCAGCAATGCAATAGATGAACAGAGAGCGTGTCTGTCTAGTAATCATGGCTTAACTGCTCACAGAGGGACTTCAATGGCCAAACATTAATAAATTCTACTTTTCTTAGTGATGTACTGTAATACAGAGCTGCAATGGATCATATTGTATTGAACGTAGCTGAAAAAAAAGATGTTTGTTTTATCTTGCCAGGAGCAAATCAGAGCCTAGACTCCCACAATTTATCACCGTATGTTAAGAATAAAACCAGACAGTTCATTGATAAGGCTTTCGGTGTTGGAAAGGATATTGCTAATCATCTATCTGTGTCATGTAAACCGTGTAAATAGAGCTCAGTGTAACAATCCCTGGTAATGTCAAATGACAGGCTGATCATTATGGATTAATTTTCCTCGAGTCCTTTGTCTTGTCCTTGACAAATAAAGCTGAAATCTCAACTGCAGTCCATTTACACATGCAAATTGGCACATATAACTGAGGTTTGGCAGTGAAAAGCCTCATAATATGACTAAAGAGACTAATCGACCAATTTTGACAAAAGCAGATGCGAGAGATATATACACGCATGCAACAGAAGGTGTTACAGCACCTGTGATATGTGCAACAGATGCATTTATTTTCAGTTTCAATGGTCAAAGTGTATTCAGACCGCTAATCTGTGCAATCAACAATGATTCTTAATGTACAATCATTGAGATTCTTTTGGATGAATACATTTTGTTTACTTGCAGTTTGCTGTTCTGCGTCTGATTACAGATTCAGTGCTTCAGACAAAGGATTTCTCCTCCTTTGCGCCAAAACGCATACTGAAGCCCTGACCATCCACCATCACCCCGCAAATAACATTGATTTATCGTCTAAGGGCGCAGTCAATAATTTCACAGCACAGAAACAATAAATAAACCAACAAGACATTAAAATAATGCTTGAAGCCTTCCATTATTCAACAGTTTGAATGACCAATTCAACCTTTTTCCATCCACTGTTAAACAACCACAGACAAAAAAATTATATATTACATGACACTTAAAATATTTATAGTAATAATAATAATAATAATAATTTTAAATTAATTCTGAACTGCTTCATTCAATGATCTTTTTTTTAAAGCAGAGTAAGATTTTTCTGATGCAGAGGCTTGATAGTGGAGCATGTTATTTTTAGCAATGGATATATGAATCTCTCAGAGCTCTTTTGTTCATTATTCATAAAACTGATGGTGGTTGGAAAGCTTGGAAATACTGGACTGCAAGCTCTGTTTTGTGAATGAAGAAGAATATATATGTTTTTTAACTATATACTGGAAATTATGCAAACATTTTTTGCCATTTTTCCATTATATTGTATCTAAGAAAAGCAAATTATCAGAAAAAATATTTTTCCAGAAAGAAAGAAAGAAAGAAAGAAAGAAAGAAAGAAAGAAAGAAAGAAAGAAAGAAAGAAAGAAAGAAAGAAAGAAAGAAAGAAAGAAATTCTCTGCAGAAATACTTTCAACTCCGACACTCAGCAAATTAACTGCCGCAGACATAAAGTGGGCGAGCAAACTAATTACATCAAATGACCTTTCTGGCTTAATTCCAAAAAGAAAAAGAAAAACTTGAGGACAAAAGTAGGCGAGTTTACTTCATATGACTTTACAATTCAGACATTAACATGTAATATTACATTGCGTTTTTACTATTTAATTTATTTAAATTTTATTCACTTATTTTTTGGAGCGATTTATCCTGTTTTGGTCCCAAATGTCCAGGCAGGTGTTTGACTTTTTTCCGGATGCACTGAAACCATAACACAATAAAAAGACAACCTAAAAAGGCCAATAGACAATACAGACCTACGTAAATAAAAATATATAGGTGGCAGCAAAAGTGCTAATCATTAAAAACACGAAGAGACAATAAGTAAAATTGTGAAATGATTCGTCATTCGAGATGTTTTCCAGCTCCACTTCACGTTTGATACGATTTTTAAAACCATCATCCATTGCTTTCAATCGTAATATGTTGAAATCAAACAGTCCTCTGAAGTTGTGATTGGTGTGTGTATGAATAGGCTTTTCTGCTGTCAGTTTCTTCCCAACGCAACAACAAGCAGCGAACAGAAATCCTAAATAAATCTCTTACCTCATACTGAATATACTGTTTCCTCCATTCTGGAGTAATATGGGCGGACAGGTGCTCCGCAAACTTCATGCTGGCGGAGCAGAAATCCAGTCAAACTATAATAATATCCTCAGAAGCGTCTTCTTGTTCTTCGCGGCTGTTGTTATTATTGTTTCTGTCACTAAGTTACTGAGCCTCACGCGTCGCGCTCTGTCTAAATCCTGTCCGGTCTCTCGCAGTCCACTATTTCCCGGTCCCACATATTACCCCGTTTAAAGTAAAACCAGTAACATAGGGGGACTAAAAGTGACCTCCTCCTACTCCCCGAAACAGGTGCCTGAATGACAGCAGCACTGCAGCCCCGGCGCGGGAGTCTCTAGGAGTGACTTTCTCTCTCCGGACTCTCTGCGCGTTCGTCAAGCGCTTGTTGTCCGCCATCAGAAGCGCGCTCTCGGTGAAAGACGTGTGTGCGTCACAGTGCGCCGTGAGCTGCGTTTACAAATAGCGGTTTGTGATTAATTTGATCATGCCTTTTGGGTTAATGTTTCATATACAAACGTAGTGTTGGGTAAGTTACTTCAAAATGTACTTAGTTAGCTACTAATTACATCATTAAAATAGTGTTTACATGTCCGAAAAGTAACTTAATTTTTTCTTAATATTTGACTTAATACTAAAATTAATATCTCAAGCATGGACAATGCAATATAAACTCTTAATTCTTTAAGTCTTTTTACATTTTACACTTACATTTTAAACAATGTATGGCACCATATTTAATACTTACCATATGATGCCATTGTTTCTTTAGCATGTGCAGCTGTCGGACAAATATAACTTTGTTTTTAGAAATGTCTGAATAACAAAATATATATATTTACAAATACTGTGCTTGTCTGTATGCCATATGAATTAATTCTTTGTTTTTTAAGCATATGCATTTTTCTTATTTTAAATATTTGTCAGTTAAAAAATTAAATTATTCTGTAAAATATATATTATTCTGCTTCTGCTTCTACTTTAGAAGTATCGACATTATGCACAGTATTTAAGCAAGTACGTTTTAACAGTAAATAACCAAAATTAAAAAAGCAATCACTTTTTATTTATTTCAGTTGACAATTAATTTAATTACAGTAGTTACTCTGTAACTAATACTAATAATTAATTGCACTCAACCCTGGTAGATAAAAAACGTTTAACTTGTTTTATTATGTGCAGCCTACACTGTTTATATATGTGCAGTCTACACTATAACCTTCTATGTGGAGCTGCTTTGGCACAATCTACATTGTAAAAGCGCTATACAAATAAAGGTGAATTGAATTGAATTATTGCTTCTTTGTCCCCTCTGACATTAAGATTCCTAAGATTTTGCTGTAGCCTACTTTTGCTGCAATGACCAAATATCATTTCTAAAATATTTTTCCTTCCTAGGACAATATAAATATCCTAAAAATGATTTTACGGTTAAAATAACATCTTTTAAAAACATTTAATAGCAATTTCTATTCTATAAAATATTTTAGACCGACCAAGGAATATATCATTTTCAGTAGTTTCTGGGTGTTGAAACAACATATAAAACACCTAAAATTAAAGATTGAGTGACCAAATTAATATACTTATTGAGTGACCAAATTAAAATAAGGTATAATATAACAGCTTAAATCACGATTTTAAACCTTTTCTTTCAGTTTTCAGTTTTGTTTGAAATAAATTTTGAGGCAACTTGTGGCCCTCTTGGAACTGTGCTGAGGCCCCCTAGTGGACCACCGACATACAGAACACTGACATACATTAACGTAATCTGAAAAGCAAAGCTGTGAAATAGTTATTGTTTAAGTATATGAATAAATGCTGTGTGGTTTGTAATACTATCTTTCTTCATTATAGTATTATTAATGAGTAATTTTGCAGTTTTATTGTAAGTGACTGGCCCAGATTGATCTTATGATATCTTTATAAATGGTCAAGGTTAAAGCAAACAAGAAAACGTAAACTTTCTTAATTCAGTTATTTATTTATTTGCGTGTATACTTGCAAATCAATACGTGCAATAAAGGCCAACTCTAAACTGGCAGTTGCTGTCAAGATTTTGTAGAAGCCCAGTTAAATTAAATACATACATTTTTATGAGATAATTTTTTTATTTGTTTGTATATAGTTTTTCTATATAACATTATTCTATATGTTCTGAATATATAAACAAATCATTTTTATGACACTATATGTGTAAGAGATATGTCAAAATGTGTAACTTACACACTACAGTACAACCCTTGCCAGCGTAATTATTCATGCATTGGGAATTCATTTATATCTTGGAAAATAGATGTTTCAAAACAAGTGGACCTACTTTTTTATATTTAGTATCAGGCCATCCTAGTACACACTTTTCAAATGAGCTACAACAAATGAAACAAAATATGAATATATTGCTAATTATTTTAGTTGTAATTAAAATAATATAAATCTACTTTATGTTTATACTAATACAGTACTGCACATGCTTACGGCATAGCAAATAGATATAAGATGTCTAAATTCTGTCATCTATATAGGAATGTTTTTTTTTCGTACTGACATTTTTTACTGACATGGATGATGGCTGTAATTTATTTCAAAATAGACATTTTATAGCATTTTACAGAGTTTTTGTCTATATTTAACATCAGTAAGTGCATACTACTTTCAAAATGAAAAGGACAACTGCACTAATGACTTACATGCAGAGTACAAGAAACTTAAAACTAAACCATGCACCAGTCCACCTGAGCCCTTCACTCTTGTTTATGAACCTGTTTGCTTACATTATACTCAAATATATTACTTGCTGACTCAAGGCCATAAAGAACTGATTCATGACCCTTAAGAGGCCTGCATTCCCGCTCTATGTACTTATATTTTAGCACACCAGGGGGGCACTTTTAGCTTCTGGCCGGGCAACATAAAAACCTTCAGAACTTTTGCAACAAGACATTTTTAAGAAATGCAGGGAAAAGTAACCTGAACGTCTAAGACGTGTTTTTCTTTGGTTGAAAAGCATTTGGGCAGCGGAATAAATGGAGACACGTTTGGAAAAATGTGATTAGGTTGCCATCTTGTGGACAATATTTGTATTTCAAAATCTGCGCCAAAATCACAATCAATGAACCACTAAAAATATGAATAGTAAAGTGCCCCTGAGACGGTTCATTGTAACTATATAAATACATTGTGTGTCTCCTTTGAGATTAAGCTGAAATTCTGTCAAAGTCCTAAAATCTTTGAAAACACTTTATAGTATAACATGGTACTGCTCAATCTATAATAGATATACTCTATAATGAGTCTATACATTTCTAGAATGAAATGCAGACCATTTTTATTTGATTTGAACATCTTGCGACACACTAAAGGTACTATTATTACCTATTACCAGATGGAACTGTTGCTACTGGGCGCAGGATGCAGTCGCGCCTGTTATTGTGACGTACCATTCACGGACCAATTCTCAAAACAAGTCCGACTGAATCGGATTACGGATAACGTACTGTAGCAGCCAACTGTCTGTGCCGTTTTTATTACTTATTAATAACAACCAAAGCGAAAAATACTGATAATTACCCCTAAAGGGTATCTTTATTCTCTTCAATGGCGTCCCGATCTCCGTCATCCTCCCCAGACTCAGCAACGGGCTCCGGTACTGATCCAGCCCGGCCTGACACCGGAGAGCCGCTCGGCGGAGGCTCTGACTCCGATTCCGATTTCGGATTAGGGAAATTTGATTGCAGTGCTGGCGATGCATCGGCTCGATTAGAAGGGGCAGATTTAGAGAATGAGTTTGAGTCGGCGGCAGACCGGGTCCGAGATCTCGTGCAGACAGCCAGCAGAGAACAGCTGCTGTATCTGTACGCCAGGTTCAAACAGGTAAACAGAGCTGTGCTCATCGTCATTGCTCATCAAGCTGTATAATCACTTTCAATTAACATGACAGCTCACGCTAACACGATGCAAAACGTTAATTTAGTTGTTCATTTAATTTATCCATTTACCTGTAAATATATGATTATGACAATGGTGGCTAATTAAAAGTTTCCCAGTTTTAATGTTCTAGCAAAAACTGTAGTAATTGTGCTGTAATTGAAGTTGTGCTTCTGTTAGGAGCTTGTAGCTCTGACAGAAGAATGTTCCTGTTCTTGAAATTGAGGTACATTTGGTTTTATATTCTCACATTTGTTCATTTTTGAACAGTGACAACTTGTGACACGGTCTCTATATTGTTTGTTTATTATGCTACATGCACTATTCTGTATTAAATCGCATGTAAATATGATTTCAAAACAACATTAGCTCTATTTTATTCACTGTGAACAATGTTGCGCGTTGATAGTCATTGGCTGCTAATATGATTTCACTATTTAGAGTTTGCATGGAATACTTTTCTGAAATTATATTATTAAGGATAAAGTCCAAATGTGTGAATGTAAAACCAACTTTAACCAAATCCTGTTAAATATAGAGTCTAAATTGCTGGCATAAACTTCCTTATCAGGCCAGAGTTGAAAGTCCAATACATAATATAGTTTGTTAAGACAAAAAAAAAAAAAAAAAAACTATTCAAGAGGTTGTCAAAGAAGCTTAACTATGATCTTCACAGTAATGTCATTTTTCAGTGTCAAAGTTGCAGGGTGCGATTGAGCTGTTCATCAGCTCTACATAAGATGAGTGTCATAATCCAACTTAATTCAGTTCTAGTTTTTGCATTGATCCAATGGTGTCAGTGAGTTTACAACGATACTTTTCTAAAGATTAAAAAGTAAAACTTTCAGACCCCAAATAAGGTAATAGTGGCGATGAAGTCTTTTAAACTCAAAATTTGCATTAATGGGTAAACAGACATTTTTGTAGCTACTATCCATAATTATATCTATTATGAAATAATTGGTGTTTTAACAATGCAAGAGCCAGCATTATAAAGCATGTTACTCACTTTGCAAAAAGAACAACCCTAAAAAGCATTGACTGTGTAATGAAGCCTAAAGAAAGCAGTTTTAGTTTGATGATATAATTCAACCCAGTAGTCCTTTTTTTTAAATATAAGAAATTATATAGTTAAGTTATATCACACAAGCAATATTTTCCAGAATGACTCCTGAATCGAGGAGCAGAAATGCAGGGAATTTGTTGTCAGATAATATTGAAAAATAATGAATTGTATGATAATAGTTCCAAACAAAGCCTGAGCGGAGCATTTATGAATCTTAGAGCAGCACAACAATGATTTTATTAGTTCTGCACGATATTGGAAAAATCTGATATTGTGAGATTTTATTTTTCTGCGATTAAATATTGCGATCTCGATACAGTTACATAAGATAGTTTAAATAGCTCTATTTGACATTTTCTTGGGAGTCTGACAGTATTCAGGTACAAAAAAAAAAAAGAATAATCACAATATAAAAAAGTGCTTTTCTTACTTTGCTTTGTCTCTGGTCCAAATATCAGAACATTCTTAGGGCAAGTACAAATATTGTTTAGTTTTCATCTTCAGAGGAGAGATGTCAAAATCGAGACTTTTTCCTTAAAACAAGCAAAATTATCTGCCAGTGAGGTCCTGTACGTGAAACAATCTTGTTTTCGCTTTGAAATGTAGATATTTGGGCTAGAAACAAGACAAAAAAAACATAGCAATTGTTTTTTTTTATAAATCATAAATTCCATATAAATACAGCAATTAAATACAATACAGCTCCTGGTCAACTATAATTCAGACTTCACATTGCATATTTTTGTGATGTGACTATTGCGAGTGTGCACATTGCGATATCGAGGCTGAAACTATATATTGTGCAGCCCTAATCTGTATATGAATGAATCAATTAGAACATATAATGTAACCTATCCCTTGTCACTGGTGGTTTAGTGTTATATTAATTAATCCAAGCCAGACCTTAAGCAGTAAAGCATCAGCACAAAAACATTCAGCAAATTACAGTTTACTTATCGCTATCACCAAATTCACCAAAATATTGAGTTTTCTTTTTCGTCAATATTGCCCAGCTTATGTCCTTCCTATATTATGCTTTCATTTTATATCTCCAATAAATTATCTGGCATTCTCTAGCATATAAATTAAACAATAAAATAATAAATATTATAATTATAATTATCAGTCATTTATATAAACTCTATAAAAATATCCAAATATGTTTTGAGCCCTTTTTTGTTTGCTTCTGGATTTAGTACTGCTTGACATTAGTACTGTCAAGAAATCTTCAGCATTTGAAATATAATCATTAAGTAAATTGTAAATATATCAATTTATAAACATATTCTTTACAGGTCAAAGTTGGAAAGTGCAATACTTCAAAACCTGGTTTCTTCGATTTCGAGGGTCAGAGAAAATGGTAAGCCTCTTTAAAAGTTATGCATTACTTGATTTGATTTTGGTTTGAGTTGATTAGTATTTTAAATAATCTGACAGTTAAAATCAAAGTGCAAATCTTTGGATAAAATAAAAAGATATATTCATGTTACCTCCAATAAAATGACTTTTTTCAGAACACAAGAAAAGCCAGAATTTAAAAATCTTTAAAGAGTTACCGAGTATTTTTCTGGTGACAGGTCAGCATGGAAACAGCTGGGGGACATGAGTGCAGAGCAGGCCATGCAGGAGTACGTGACCTGTGTACATGCTCTGGATCCGGAAGGCAGCCAGAAGGTACAGAGAGTACAATTTAGACTTTTATATTTAGTAACTTAGAGTTATCATAGAAACTATATACTGCTATTCTCTGATGATTTGAAGTGCTTTTTTTATCCTCACTTGTAAATCATTTTGGATAAAAATGTCTGCTAAATGTTAATTTAAATATCATATTTAAAGAAACACTCTACCTTTTTTTAGGCTATAGGCTAGCTTTACAACTACCTATGGTTAAACTGTTGGGTTTTACCATTTTTGAATCCATTAAACTGATCTCCAGGTCTGGCAGGAGCATGTTTATCTTAGCTTAGCATAAATAATTGAATTGGATTAGACCATTAGCATCTTGCTTAAATTAAAAAAATTTTTTTTTGATGATTTTCTGTCCGTGTTTATACTTGATCGATACAGAACAGTCAAGCCTTAAATAGCAAAATGATCAAAAATCTTTTTTTTTTTTTTTGGAAAGATGGAATGTTCCTTAAAACTGCAGCTATAATGGAATACAACACAAAATGTGTCCTGTTTCTTTTGTATTAAAATAGTTTAATATAATTCATACGGATATTTACAAGTTCCAGGTCACCCAGCCTGGAAAACAGATAACATGGGGATGTACTTATGCTCTCAGATGAAGCAGTGCATTAAAGGCATGCTTTATGTTAATTTACTCATATCTTTCAGTAGAACATTTAAAGAAGATATGTTGACTCTCATAGTGGTATCCAATGCATTTTACGGCTCATAAAAGAACTATGGTTTTGGCAAAAAAAAATCTTCTTAAATGTTCTACTAAATCAAAATCTTGGATGGGGGTGGGTGAGTAAATTAATTTAAGATTACAACTTAAACATTTATTACAACGTTTTAATTTTTGGGTAACCAACCTCTTTAACTAGTTAGTTTGTCATACTATTAAACTTTATAGATGTTCTTGTTAGTAAATGTGTGGGCATTGTGCATTAATGCTCCTGCGGTGTTAGCATGTCCAGAAGAGGGCAGTCTCTGATTGTGCCATTGCTTTGGTTCTTCCTCATTCTTATAAACTGTAGGCAATACATAAATGTCCCATCATTTAATATTTAATATTTAACATAAAAGATGTTGAAGATTATGAAAACCAGAAATAGTGGCCAAATTTGTCATCCATGTTTCAGTAGCTTGAGTAATTTTAGACCAATAGACAATGATTGTGTACTGAAGTATAGAAGTGAGTACTTGATGGATGTTTAAAAATGTCTCTCCAGGAAAAAAATGTGTTCTGATATATCAAAGTGAAAATGAATATTTTTGTTTTCAATGTAAAATGTAAAGTTTTTTTTATCATCTCTTATTGATTAATGGAGTTGTTGTTATTATTATGTAATGTTTTTATCTTGACATGAAATAGCCATATTTTGATGGCAATAAACAAACTATCATCCTATTAGTCTATCTGTCATTCCATCCATTCATGCATCCACCTAATCATCCACCCACCCATCCATCCATCGTTCTATCTCTTTCTAATCATCTCGTTCCATCCATCCAACAAACCAACCTATTGTTTCACCATCCATCCATCCATCCATCCATCCATCCATCAATCCGTCATTCTATCTGTCTTTCTAACAATCTATCATTCCATCCATCCATTCATTCATCCATCCATTCATCCATCCATCCGTCCATCCATCCATCCATCCATCCATCCATCCATCATTCTATCTGTCTTTCTAACAATCTATCATTCCATCCATTCATTCATCCATCCATTCATCCATCCATCCGTCCATCCATCCATCCATCATTCTATCTGTCTTTCTAACAATCTATCATTCCATCCATCCATCCATCCATCCAACAAACCAACCTATTGTTTCATTTACCATTACATTCATCCATTCGTCGTTCTATCTGTCTTTCTAACAATCTATCTGTCATTCCATTCATCCATCCTTCCATCCATCTATCCGTCGTTCGATCTGTCCCTATAACAATCTATCTGTCACTCCATCTATCCATCCATCTTTCTCTCATTCTAACAATCTATCTGTCATTTCATCCATCCATCTATCTATTTGTCTATTTGTCTATCCGTCCATCCATCCATCCATCCATCCATCCATCCATCAAACAAACCAACCTATTGTTCCATCTACCATTCCATCCATCCATCCATCTATCCATCCATCCATCCATTCAACATTCTATCTGTCTTTCTAACAATCTGTCACTCTTTCCATCCATCCATCCATCCATCCACCTTTCTGTCATTCTAACAATCTATCTGTCATTTCATCCATCTATCTATCTGTCTATCCATCCGTCCGTCATTCTATCGCTTTCAAACAATCTATCTGTCATTCCATCCATCCATCCATCCATCCATCCATCCATCCATCCATCCATCC
>CAIGQQ010035257.1:3760845-3844734 GCA_903798035.1 Danio albolineatus | reverse complement strand
ATCCATCCATCCATCCATCCATCCATCCATCCATCCATCCATCCATCTGTCGTTCCATCTGTCCCTATAACAATCTATCTGTAATTCCATCCAGTTATCTGTCATTCTGTTGTTATAACAATCTATTTGTCATTCTATTCATTCATTCATCCATCCATACAACCAAACTATTGATCCATCCATCCGACCTATTGTTCTGTCTATCATTCCATCCAGCCATCCATCCATTCATCCGTTGTTCTATCAGTCCTTATAGCAATCTATGTCATTTCATTCATCCGTTCATTCATCCATCCATCCATCTTCGCCATACTATCTGTCTTTCTAATGATCTGTCATCCATCCATCCAGTCATTCTATCTGTCATTCTAACAGTCTATCTGTCCTTCCATCTATCCATCCATCTGTCTGTCTGTCTGTAATACCCATGTCAGATGAGATGCATCTCATTTTCTTATAGTACTGCGAGGAATGTAATCTGACTGGGATACAGAAAAGCACATACACAAATTCCCCACCTTACAGAACAAACTGATTGTGTTAGTGTGTTAAAAGAGGCCAGGCAGCTCCATTACAAGATAGAGAAAGAGTGGAGTTGGTTAGAGGGACAATAGCCTGTTTCTGACCTCCTGTGCACTTCTGTTGTTGTGGTAGAAGCAGCTGTTGTCGAAGAAGAAAAGAGGAGAGCAGGAATTTACGCTATTTTAATACAAGCCTTCTATTCAGACAGAAGTGCAGATGCAGCACTTTTCTGCTCCAAACTGTAATATTTTTAAGTCGTTGAATTAAAATCACCGTATAATAGAGCTGGCTGGCTGCACAAAGCAAATTGAATCTATTTCTCGGTGAGTTCCACTAGTGGCTGAATACCCAGAGTCCTTTGTGCTCTCTCTTATGCTGTTGCAAAATGCTGTTCAGTTTAAAGAAAAGTGAACATAATGATGTCAGAAATACAAAACCTGTCAAGTCTAGCAACATGTGCAACGTCCTGCCAGTTTTCTGTCAAGTTTGAGCTCATTAGATGTAGATTTCTCTTTTAAAAAGTGACTCCGAGGCCGACTTTTTGCTTTTTGATTAATGTCATATCCTGATTGAACAGCAGATGAGATTTTTGTTGTTGTTTATACATGGAAAAAATGGTTTGTTCTGTTCCAATCAATAGTGCTAGCAATGTTAAGATCAATGTTTAGGAATTTCTAGCAAAATAAACATATAACACCTCCATTAAAATTCAATTGCTTTGAATTAATTGTCTGCCAAATGCAATAATGTAAATGAAAAACACTGTTGGAGGCTAGTTGAACACCTGACATTACATTTTTAATTCGGTGCTGCCTTAAACCATACAACTGGGTGGCCAGATTTACCTACAAACATTACAACCGTAATGAAAGAGTCAAAATTTTGCATGTGCATCATCACCATCATCCTAAATAAGAAAAAGTCGTAAATCATAGAAAGAAGATGATCGATTAACTAGTATTCCAACAACTCAAAAATCAAAATAGGGTTAGGGTTTAAAGCAGGACGCATTTTGATTGCGTATGTTTTAATCATTCATTGGAAAAATTACAACAACACTGTTGATTATAGTCAACAGTGTGAGTATACCAGTTCTTTATTGAACTGGCCTTTTCTTCAAGCAGGTTTCTGTTCATGTATATAACTCCACTATATTTACAGTCAATTCTCAACATTGATAAAACATGTCAACATCTGCATGATATTGGAAAAATCTTTAAAAATTATTTTTATTCTGTGATATACAGGGTTCATATGGTCATAGACATTGACATGGCATTTTCCAGGCCTGGAAAATGCCATGAAATTTACTTGAAATTCTTGGAAAAATCATGGAAAGTCATGGAATTTTAGTAGTGAAAATGTGTATTAACCCTGGAGATATATATATAGTGATATGAATACAGTTGCACTAGATGAGTTGAATAACCATTTGGAAAGAATTTATAATTTTAGATATTGATTGGGATGATTCTGTAGGGATCTACAAGCATAGATAAATTCAATAAATAAAAATATGCAAATTAAATAAAAAGTATTTTATTGTTTTTCGAGTCGTCGAACTGTATTTAAGTATACAGTAACAATCAAATGCAGTGAATAACCAAATGCAAAATAATACTGCATAGTCCTTGTATTATAAACTATTCAATAAAATTAAACCCAGTTAATTTGTTACAAGCAGTATAATTTCTTATGCCTCAAGGCTGTTAAAACCCTCACACAGTCTCAGGCTTCAAAAAACAATTGCAAAATAATTAATTATAATCCATAAATACAGTACATAGCATATATACTCGCGATGTGGCTGTTGCAAATAATTATATGGCAAAAATGATGCTGAAACTATATATTGTGCAGCTCTAATTAACCTTAAAGCTCAATTCTTTTATTCCCTTATCATCCATAAAAATCAAACCAATTAATAGAACAAGATCACTGTGCTTGTTTTTAGTTTTTGTTTAGTTTTATTTGTTATATCTGCATTTGAATAATTGTTCTTGTATTGTGTCCTTACTGCTTCATGCCTTTTATGTTGGCCTCTTGGCCAAGTCATCATTGTAAATGAGAACTGCTTCTCAATTGACTTACTTGGTTATTATCAGTAATTAGGTTAACACTTTATATTTTAAAAAGGGCAGCATGGTGGCTCAGTGGTTAGCACTGTCGCCTCACAGCAAGGAGGTCTCTGGTTCAAGTCCCAGCTGGGCCAGTTAGCATTTCTGTGTGGAGTTTGCATGTTCTCCCTGTGTTCGTGTGGGTTTCATCATGAGTGTGTGTGTGAATGAGTGTGTGTATGGATGTTTCCCAATATTGGGTTGCAGCTGGAAGGACATCTGCTGTATAAAACATATGCTGGAATACTTGGTGGTTCAGACTAAGCCGAAGGAATTAATGAATTTATATTTTACTGTTTTTTATTGAAATATATTGGTCAGAGAGCCACAGTATCAGATACATAGAATCATTGGACATCAACTGCTCCCATGTAGCGGCAGAACACAATTTTCTCACATTTTTCTTTCTCTCTGAATAAAGTAATACAATTGCATATTCTTGCATTAAGAAAAATAATAAAAAACAAAACACAAATAAAATAATAATATTAATAATAATAAGATAGAAAAAAATAACATTATAGATAAAAGTAACACATATTAGGCCAAACAACAATACAGAAAATATATAAATACAAATATGCAAAGTGTACAGCCGTAGAAAATAAATTAATAAAAATAAATACAATGTATACATTTAAAAAAAAATAATAATAAAATAATAATAATAATAAAAAAAACATTCATAACTAAGCCAGGGGCAGGGAAAATAGGTCAGCTATATATTTGCATACATACATACATACATACATACATACATGCGTATATATTTATTTATTTTTTATTTTTATTTTTAAAGTGTAAGAGGAAGGGTTGCCAAATAGTGTCAAATTTTTCAGTATTACCGCCAACTGTGTATCGAATCTTTTCTATTTGCATAGAGTGCATCAGATCATGCATCCAATGTACGTAACTGGGTGGGGAAGGATTTTTCCAGTTCAGTGTTATAAGCCTTTTAGCAATTATTAAACAAAAGGCGAGTGCACTCGATTGTGTTGATGATAAAGAAACATTTGTAGGGTTAAGTCCAAATAATGCCACCAGGGGGCAAGGCTCAATATCTAAAAGAAAGCATTCAGAAATTGATTTAAAATGAATTAATATTTTAAAGTGTCCTTGATACACGTTCAATGAACCTTGTGTTGTAATTACAATTGAATACGCAACATTACATGCAATCAACTCTAAACTTAACCCACATTGTAACCCTTAACATATAGCAAGTGCACGTAATTAATAAATATTAATAAATATTTACACGGTAACGAGAACATTTTAAAAAAATATAACCGTATTAGTTGTATTCATAATTATAATTGTGACTTGGACTATATACAGTAGTTCTGTTATTGGTTTTAAGACGTTGATTTGTCTCTTTTTCAGTCTTCAGAGCGAAGGGGAGGAGAGAAGCGAACTGGATTCGGTGGGCCAGCGGTTAGCTCTCTATACCAAGAGGAAAAGATAAGGTAACCAGTCCCGCTTATAAATATGATGATTTTATTATAATATCCTTCATTTTATTTATTGGATCCAGTGATCACTCTTGCATCAGCGAGCCATGATTCATTTTCCTGCTCATGGAGCTCACGGATGCCAGATGCCCCCGGTGCTTCTCCCCCCCCCTTTAACGAGACAAATTAAGGGCTGAATTCACAGGGTTTTACCTCCTAAATTAACAGTATTAGTATGCATGCATAGGGGGTGAAGAGGCCTCGGGAAGCGGTAGAGTTTAATTACTTTTTTTATGATTCTATCGATGAGAGGAATGTAAAACGGATCCAGGCATGGATGGATGAAAGAAATATATGGAAGTATCAATGCAACAGGGGTTCATTCCCCAAGTTGACGTGTCCTGGGAGAATGCGAGTCATTCATTGGGGACGGAAAAAGCAAAGAGGCAATTAACATCCCGTTCCCCCTCTTCTCCTCCCAATTGTCGCTCGCTGAGCAGCCCATTTCGGGTGTGACCCAATCAGACTGCCATGCAGACTGCTTCACTGCCTTCCAATTTCCAGGCTTGGTGATTGAGAGCCCTCTTGCATATTCAAACCTCTCGTTAGCTTTTCATTAGAAAGTCTTAATGGTTTCGGCATTGCTCGTTTGCTGAATCGGATGACCTATCATTTTGAGGCCATTTTATTTATTTTTTTAGTTTTTTGTTTAACAACAGTTAAGAGGCTGATCTGCCGGAGTTGTGTTCTCTTCTGTTGGAGTTATAAAAAGGGGAAGCTTTCTCTCCTAAAGAATGCATGATGGATGAGTTGTTCTGTGAGGATGTCGCTCTGATTGATCTGATCTGATTGATGGGAGCAGAGGTGTCCATTTCAGAATATCAGCCTGTTTTGGAGAATGCTTTCGCATGAAGTGTGGCTGGTGTGTCCATGTTTATCAGCCCCTGTAGGATTTAGCAGGGACATTTTTTAATATTTAAGACTAAAATTGACTTCTTTTTAGATGCTGATTTTTTTAAAACATTATTTGCTTCTTTACTTTTGCTGTGAATATACACAAAAGCTCTGAGTGTCACTGAGTGTACAAACTAACATGATCAAACAATGAACAGCACAACTGACACAATATTTATTGGAAATAAAGTTGAACATTGTTAGTTCATGTTAAATCACGGTGCATTAACTAATGTTAACAAACATGAATTTGGATTTTAATAATGCATTAGTAAATGTTGATCTATAATTAATAAATGTTTTACAAGTATTGTTCATTATTAGTTCATGTTTGTAAACACACTAACTAATGAACCCTTATTGTAAAGTCTGACCGATGATCCTAAACAGACAGTCCTGCCCATTTTTATTTGCCCTATTGTCATTCCAAACCTCTATGACTAAAATAATTTTTAAGAATGTTGGTGGGTTTTTGACTTCTGGGTGAAGTACACCTTTAACATTCACTTGAACGCATCAAGTAATATTATATCAACATTTGAAGTGAATTCATTCATTCATTCATTCATTCATTTTCTTTTCGGCTAGTCCCTTTATTAATCCGGGGTCGCCACAGCGGAATGAACCGCCAACTTATCCGGCATTTTTGTTTTACGCAGCGGATGCCCTTCCAGCCACAACCCATCTCTGGGAAACACATCCATACATTCTCATTCGCACACATACACTATGGACAATTTAGCCTACCCAATTCACCTGTACCGCATGTCTTTGGACTGTGGGGGAAACCGGAGCACCCGGAGGAAACCCACGCAACCACGGGGAGAACATGCAAACTCCACACAGAAATGCCAACTGGCCCAACCGGGACCTGCCCCAACCGGGGATCGAACCAGCGACCTTCTTGCTGTGAGGCGAACGTGCTACTCACGCGCCACCGTGGCGCCCCATTTGAAGTGAATCATAATGTTTATTTAATTGTCCTAAGTCAAGAATGGGTATCAGTAGTTTTAGGACAACTTTGATGAAACATTTGTATCCACTTCAAACGTTGACTACTATAAATGTTTCAAAACAGAGTATGCACTTTCACAGGTCTAATATACTTCTTTAAAAATGTGTTCTTTCCTCCCCAATTGTTTACATTTGACATAAATTGTGTTTTTTGTGTGCTTTTGACATTATATTGTATGCTTTGACAGCTGACAGGAAAGAAGAATTTCAGTTTGATTGCACTGCAAAATATGCTTTTCTTACTTAGATTATTTTGTCTTATTTCTAGTCCAATTATCAAAACATTCTTAAACCTGTAAGTATTTTCTAAACAATAAAAAATTGTCTTGTTTTAAGAAATAACATGCTAAAATTAAGTGAATTTTCCTTAAAACAACTCAGATAATCTGCCAATGGGGTAAGCAAAATGATGTTTTTCCCCTTTGACCTAAGATTATTTTCACTTAATTTTAACATATTATTTCTTAAAACAAGATGTATGTTTTGTTTGTCTGTATTTTTTTTAAATAATTGGACTAGAAATGAAACAAAAACTCTAAGTAAGAAAAGCTCCTTTGTGTGCTGCCTTTTTGTGCCTGCGCTACAAAAATGCATATAGGAATTTAAACCGACAAGTCAGGCTGATCATTTGTTTGTTGATATCGAAGTAACCAGTGTACAAACTGTAAAGGCTCCTCCCTATTCTGGAAAGGGTTTGGGGGGCTACAACTCATTCATTCATTCATTTTCTTGTCAGCTTAAAGCCTTAATTAATCCGGGGTCGCCACAGCGGAATGAACCGCCAACTTATCCAGCACATGTTTTACGCAGTGGATGCCCTTCCAGCTGCAACTCATCTCTGGGAAACATCCATTCCCACTTATACACTACGGACAATTTAGCCTACCCAATTCACCTACACCACATGTCTTTGGACTGTGGGGGAAACTGGAGCACCCGGGGGAAAATCCACACGAACGCAGGGGGAACATGTAGACTCCACACAGAAACGCCAATTGACCCAGGCGTGGCTTAAACCAGCGACTGTCGCCTGAGCTGCAACTCATTTGCATTTAAAGAAATACATATGCCTCAAAGACATCAAAGGCATTTACAGCATGGTATATCATAAGACCTCTAATGACACTTCTATTACTTTTTCTAAAATGGGGTAAACAGAACCTCTTCCCTGTTTGCAGTTTTAGCACAGTTACTTTTCACTAAAGCATGTGTGTGAAAACATGGACACCTATGTTTTGTTTGGTGTTGTGCTAGTCAGAAAATGTTGATCAAGCAGTGTGGAATGACAGAGTAGCCAGTGACCTTCCCAGCATCCTCAGCGGCATCGCTGATGCCATGTCGTTTATCAGTGAGCTATTAATCAGGTGTAACCGTGTGTGTGTGTGTGTGAGTGTTGTGTGTGCGGGCTTCAGGAGCACACGCCGGCATCAGTGTGACGAATGAGCAGTTTTATTGATTAGTTGCCCCGAGAGACGGATGATGCCCACATGGCACAGACACACTGGGTCACGGTAAAACCACACACACACTCACATACTCATCCTTTTTTTCCCACAAGTGAGAGAAGGACAGGTCTACTGCACGGATATATGGGCATAAGCCACTTCAGATGGGTTTTAAAATAATTTTTGTTAAGATCTTTTTTGAGTTATTAGACATGTTAGCTAGCATGAAAAATAGCTAGTAATGTTTGTTTGCTCTAATAAAACACAGATTTTGATATCAGTATCAGAGATCTTTATGAATAAGGTCCATAAAAGAGGATTGTGATCATCATTACTTTGACATATAAAGTCGTGAAACTTTGAAAATTACAATATTTATGATGGGCTGCACAGCAGCTCAGTGGTTAGCACTGTCGCCTCACAGCAAGAAGGTCAATGGTTGTCGGCTCCGGTGCTCGCGGCGACCAGAGTTCGATTCGCCTCACGGTCCTATGCCGATACTTCCCCTCTCTCTGCGCCTCATGCATTCCTGTTAATTCTCTCTACTGTCCTATCTAATAAAGGTGAAAACCCGGAAAAAATAATTATAAAAAAAAAAAGGGGGAAAAAAAAGAAGGTCCATGGTTTGAGTCCCGACAGGGCCAGTTGCCATTTCTGTGTGGAGTTTGCATGTTCTCCCTGTGTTTGCGTGGGTTTCCTCTGGGTGCTCCGGTTTCCCCCACAGTCCAAAGACATGAGCTATAGGTGAATTGAATAAACTAAATTGGCAGTGTATGGGTGTTTCCCAGTACTGGGTTGCAGCTGGAATGGCATCCGCTAGAATAGTAGGCGGTTAATTTCGCTGTGGTGACCCCTGATGAATAAAGGGACTAAGCAGAAGGAAAATGAATGAATGAATGAATGAATATTTATGACTTGTTTACAACCCAGTTACGCATAGTTCCTTTTTATTATGTAATTTACTTTGCTCATAAAACTTTAAATGTGAAAAATTGCTAGATTTAGAATAAATGTGCAACTTTATAAAACAAATAAAAGTCCTACTGTAATATATGTGATGATATTATGATGCATATTTTGTTCTGAAGAAAAAAAAAACTTTTGTGCTTAGGCCTGTCACGATATTTATTATTTGTTGTACAATATGTTGCAAAATGTATTGCGATAGACAATATTATTGTCTTTTTATGCCACTCATTATATAATGCCAGAATGACAATATAATAGTGCTAGTACGCTCCTACAAAGAACACACAATATTTTATTCTTACAAATATTTGTAATTATTTACTGTACAGTCATTTTAACAATTTAATAATCAGTCACTGGAATCACTATGTGAAAACATATATCTTAAACAAATAAATAATAGTAAATGTTAACAAAAAAGTGTGAGGTAAAAAGTAACAGAGGCTGTGATATAGGCATGGGCCGGTATACGATTCTGACGGTATGATAACCTTGGATAAATATCACAGTTTCACGATATTGTGATTACTGCTCTAAAATATATTCTTTTTAAATGTCTGGCTAACAAAAACAAAAACTGTTTTCCCCTTTGAACACAATATATTTTATTTTGAGAAACATTTAAAATATTTTGAGACAGTAAACATGTCAGGCTAAATAATTCAAGGAAATCATTCTGCTGTCTTCATTTGTTTCAAAAACAGATGTAATGTCTTTACAATTTACAACAGCATCTTTGGATATGTTTTCTGCTGGAGATACAGTACTGTTGTCCTAAAAAACTACAAAAAAAAAATGTAAATAACAAATCTTACACATAGCTTAGGATCAGTATAGCAGAAGATTTTTTGGCGGTTTTAAAACCTTGACTTTTCCAAACCGCGGTAAAACCTTCAAAACGGTTATCATCCGCATGCCTACTGTGATATCCTCTACCAGATCTATTTTCAGTTGTCAGACACCCACATGAAAATATCCTACAGTAATTTATAGTAAATACCAATGTTTTTTAACCATACTGACACTGACACCTCCAATAGAGACAGAGAGGTTGTGCAATCAGCTAAAATGTTGCTAGAAATGGTTTTTATGTATGGGCGATATATATTGCATCACTAAATATGATTGAGGTCATGTCCATGTATTGTGTGATAAGTCTATATATTGATTATTGTGACAGGCCTGTTTTGCATACATGCTTGGCATAACAGATCTTATGTTAAGCTATGCACAAAACTTAACTTCTCTCCTAATGTGCGTATATACGATATTTATATTTTGTCAGTGCATTGATACCATATCATTAAACTGGTCAGTACTGAAGTGATTGACTGGCAGATAACAGTTGATCTGAAGTTGTCCAGTCTGTCAGTATGCTGTAATGAGAGTGAGGGGCCGCCACACAATAGGGCTCCGAATGCAATTAATCTGCCATCCTGCATGGGCAAGAGGGGCAGGGGTAAATCTCTTAATGAGATTTCTCAAACCAACTGTACCTCATCGCCTGTATAACCTGTTTCTTTCTCTCCCTCTCGCTCTCTGCCTGGCTTGGCCCAAATGCCACAAGGTGATTAGAGAGGGAAATAATTAAAATGGGTGTGGTGAGCCCATGGCGTGTGTGCGTTACCATGAGACGCTGCCAGTAACATGATATTTGCTGCACATCCGTTTAGCCCTGCCAATATATTCCTCCTGAGTGATCAAACAGAAATATATACCATTTACTGTCCCCAGAATTTTTTTAAATCAACTTATTGCTTATTGCTTTTGTATGATTTAATGCTGTTTGTTCTTAATTTGATTTCTGAGAGGTTTTTTGAAATGTTTGGTGTGATCATCGCTTAAAGTTTGTTTTTTAAATGGTTTATTTTTTGTTGTGTTTGACTTTAGGGAAGAGGACAAAAATATTTTCGACTACTGTCGAGAGAACAACATCGAACACGTTAGCAAGGCCATCAGCTCCAAGACAGTGGATGTGAACACAAGAGACGAAGAGGTAGGATTTATTCAAAAGAAACAAATAAGTCAAATGTATATTTGATACTGAAGTTTGAAATGTTTCTCAAGAAGCATATGGACATATTAACATGATTTGTGAAGCATCATTTGACACAAATAGCTAAAAGTTTGAAAAATCATTTTGAAGGAAGTCTGTACTGCTCACCATTGCATTATTTTTATTTCTTTGGTCAAAAACACAATAAAATTGTAATGAAGTGTATTATTTCAACCAAAAATAGAGTATATTTTAAAATGTAAAAATTGATCATAAGACAAAAAAATTAAAATTTATAATATTTTCAGATATAAATGTACATGAAAATATTATTTTAAATTTTTTAAAAATAATATTTCACAGTACATCTGAATTGTATTTATTTGTAAATCAAATAAATGTTGCCTTGTTGAACATAACAGACTTTCAAACATGAACTCATCTTAATGTTTCCAAACCTTTAACAGATACATTTGATATAGGTGATGTTGTGTGTTGGAAAATAATCCATCATATTTGGCACTGTTCGTAATGATAAAAAAATCCAGTTTTCTTGACTCAGTGTCCCTTAGTTTTTTAAGCAAAAGATGAACTTTCCTTGTTAATCTTATACTTCTGGACAGCATGTGCTCCAGTTTCCCCCCCAGTCCAAAGACATGCGCTATACAGTAGGTGAATTGGTTAAGCTAAATTGTCTATAGCGTATGTGTGGTCCTCCAGTTTGGGGGATGAGTGTTGGACTAACGACCCACCTCATAAAAATTAGATGTTACGAAACACCAACATGGTGCAGCTAAATATCAACTTTGATATCAACAGCTCTGAGAGTAAGTAAGTTAGTTAGTAAAGCATCATATTATATAAAAACTGTGGTAATGGCTGCTAAAAATACAACTTTGCCACAAAGGAAATTTTGGAATATATTAAATTAAAAATGTAATATTTCATAACATTGCTGTTCCTACTTTAGTTTTGACTGAATAAATACTGCTTCGGTGAATATGAAAACACAAGAAAAACTTGCTGATCCTAAACCTTTGACAGTAGTTGTGTTTTCATCATTATTCTATATGATATTTATTTATTCACGGTGTATAAGTATATCCAAAACCACTGATCTGTGTGACTGAAGCGTTTGTTTTGTCATGTGAACTTGAACAGATACTCTGCTCATTTTGTAGGGCCCTGTGAATCTGATCTCTTTCTCCTCTTTCTGTAAATTCTCTCCTTTTCTCTGCGTTAAAGAGATCAGCCCTCTACATTTCCCACATGGCTAAAAACTCCAAAGGTCACCATCCATCCGCTCATCCCATTTTTATTCATGTACCATCGTGACCAACTGGCCTGTTTGGTTTCTTTCAGCTCTGCAATTCTGAAAGTGGGGAAGCAGTTGGCTCTCCATCAGGTCGGCCAGATGGCAGCCTTTGTCAATCCACCATTGTTCTTCTCTCTGCTGCAGTTGAGCAGATTGACCTCTAGAGGGCACTAGTGATTTTGACAATCTGCTGCGTAGACTTGCCCTGAAAAAAATACCTACTACAGTGTCAGTGTAACAATAGAGTAGACCGATCACAGTGCAGCTCCAGAATACTGATGCTCTTTTTAAATAGCTTAGATTTCAAACCACTAGATTATATCCATTTGTCAATGAGACGTTTCTAATCATTTAAAATGAAACTAAATTTAAATATTTTATTAAGTGATTGTCAGAATAAGTATTTTTTTATTTTTGCATAAAAAGATCTGTTACAGTGAAGGACAGTGGGACTTAATTTCTCACATTTTTGACATTTTATTTGAAACATCACTTGCATTTAATATATATATTCTATTCTATTCTATTGTGTACATTTAAAAGGAATGTCTTATACATTTTTATATGTATTTATTATTGGTTTAATTTATTTAGTTTTAATTTAAACTAGGTGAAAATTAAAATGTAAAATACTATTTCATAAACAAATTGGTCACACTTTACAATAAGGTTTTATTAGGTGTAATGGTTATATATAACTATTAATAATGGTTATATATTATTAATAGATTAAAAAGAATTCATCTAAAATCTGAAAATTACTCGTTTCATAGCTATATAAAAACAATATTTAAGGTAGATTATGTATAAATAATAATTCTTAATTTGGGGGTGTCTTGATTGCGCTGGTAGAGAAGCTGTGTTTCCAGCTCAAGGTCAGAGCTGTGAGGAACGAGGTGGTGTTTCTGACCTGTAGCCACGGCGGTCTCTAACTCACTGCAGCATTGAGATGTGACGCATTCGCTCTGCTCTCAACATAATGCCGTTTGATGTTTTCAGCAGAGGCTGTTGCCTGTGCTTTAATTTGGGCTGAGATGAGCTTCATGGCTGCCATTTGACCTCCTGCAGGTCAGCCTGTCTCTGCCCGGGGTCAAATACATTACCCTTAATGTACAAGAGCACCCAAGTGCAGAGCAGTGAGGAAATAATCTCACAGATGATGATGACAATACATCAGAATAAGCTGGGAAACTGGAGTTCTTCTAGGTGGTGGATAGAGAACAGAGGGGTGCAGGGACCTGGAGGAGAACCACAGCAGCTATGCTGTAATACTGCACTACCAGCACCCAATACTGAACATTTTCTCTCTTTTTTGCACCCTTTTTTTTTTAATGAAGACTATATTTATGAAATTAAGTCAAACTGGCTTCATTAATATAGGTAAAATTAACTGAACACAAGAATAAGTAAACTTTAGTTTAAGTTATGAAATACCCTCACAAATACCTCATTGCTTGCATACACAATTAGCAATAATGCATAGTTTCTGAGAAAAAGTCATTTTAAATCTTCTTTTGTGTGTGTATACTACACCTGGCCAAACAACTAAACAAAAAAAAGCAAAAATACATATGGAAAAACTGAAGAGCCATCATTATATCAGAAAATTGTTTTTTACTTAATTGATAACTTTGATATTTATTTAAATAATCATTGTGAAAAAATTACTAAAAGTAAAATATGTTTAATTTCTACATAATTTATGCACTTCTACAGAACTCATTTATATAAATTGTCTTTTTTTTACCGCCAAAAAGGAACGCGTGTCATATTTTTCAACACATATCCGCTTTAATAATATAATACACACACAGACAACACATAATACCATTTTAAAAAGCTCTGGATCATGAAGTACCATAAAAAATTTCGATCGTTCATTAGTATTCAGTAGTTAAGTGTGAAAGTCCGGTGATATTACCATTTCATACATCGATTATTAACAAAATAATGTTTTTGTCATTTATTTCTGATTCCTATAGGGTTAAAGCTAACACATACACCTATAACATACACCATAGTGTTTTTCTCCTGGTTTGTTATGGCATCTACGTATATAGTTTTTTTTTTCTTCTTCTTTTACCTTTTTTTTCTGTTGTATTGTAATGGAGATGTCTGTAATGGCCTGCGGTGGACAGGTCCACGCACGCCTCCGACAGACACGAGCCCCTCCGTCTGAACAAAAGAGGGCCGGACTCATTTGTGCAAATGTCCCAAGAATTTCTAGCTTTCCTTTTCTGTGTGTGTTTGTGCTGGAGCAGCCCCATCAATTACAGCCAATTGAGCCAGCAGTTCTCCACCCTCTTTGGCAAGGACATTGTAAAGCCCGAGCTTTGCTATTCATCTGTGCTGAGCCCTGCTTAATGTAGAGTTCATGCCTGTCACACTTAATCCAGACCTCGCACACGGGACAGGAAGGTGGAATCAGAGGGATTTCTGTATCTTTACTCTTTCTAGAGCTCTTCCACTTTCTTCAAGGAAATTGAGGAAACTGATGTAGGTTTTTTTTTCCTGAGTGTTAGCTGTGTTTGCTGACACATTGTCAGTGAATGGACACGTCTTGTTGGAATGTCTTAATTACTGAAACATAACCGCATAGATAATGACGAAAATGTGGCTCAATTTACACCAGAATGCTTAATATTCATTATATTAATTAGTATTATTCAAAGTTGCATAAGTTATTTATTGTTCAAACATTTGCGATCTGTATGATAAATGAACAAAGACTGATTTATGGAATATACTTCTGAAAATAATAATAATAACTTATATAATAATAATAATAATATGAATAATATGAATAATAATAATAATATTAATAACAACAACAATAATAATAATAATAATAATAATAATAATAATATACACACTCCTGACAAAAGTATTGTAGCCTATCCAAGTTTTAGGATAAACAAATAATAACTTGACTTCTAGTTGATCATTTGGTATATGAAAGGCAAAGGCCTCTAGATTACCTTATTTTACCAAAATAAAATATGATCATGCTTTGATTTTGAATTATTTAAAATTAGGATAGTAAGGTCTGACTTTGACAAGACCAAAGTCTTGTCACTTAACAGAAATAATGTACAGTATAAAATATAAAGTCATGGTGGAAAAAGAGTTAATATTGTGTATGAGTCCCATGAGCATAGAGGACTGCATCCATACATCTCTGCAATGACTCAAATAACTTATTAATAAAGTCATCTGGAAGGACAAAGAAAGCGTTCTTGCAGGACTCCCAGAGTTCATCAAGATTATTTGGATTATCTTCATCTTATCCTCTTTCATCTTACCCCAGATATGCTCAATAATGTTCATGTCTGGGACTGGGCTGGCCAATCCTGGAGAGCACCTTGACCTCCTTTGCTTTCAGGAACTTTGATGTGGAGGCTGAAGTATAAGAAGAAGTGCTATCTTGCTGTTTGTAATTTAATGGCCAGCTCAAATGTCTTGATACCTCAGGCTGTTGATGTTGCTATCCACACTGCAGACCTCCCGCACGCCCCCATACTGAACCATGATTTTTCCTTCACCAAACTTGACTGATTTCTGTGAGAATCTTGGGTCATCGTGGGTTCCAATAAGTCTTCTGCAGTATTTGTGATGATTGGGAAGCAGTTCAACAGATGATTCATCGGAAAAAAATCTACTTTCTGCCACTTTTTCACATGAGCAACTATTAATTTTTTTAAATCACATATGCACACTGGCCATTTATTTGATAAAAAAAAGTAAAAGCAGTACTATTGTTAATTTTATAGTAATAACATTGTACTAGTATTCACATTGTGTTAACATAATATTAACATTGTGCATTTCAAATTGTGCTTTATTCAGGTGAGTGGGCTTCACAAACCCCCTGTAGCTAGCTTCAACTATAAATAACTCTTGCACATTATTAAACCTTAAATACCTCATTTGCACAATATTCACCTTTAATACCTCTCTTACACAATATCCTGCACAACATTGTTCAGTCTCATGTAAAATTACTTGTATAGCCTGACTTATGTGTAGTGAAGTATCTTATAGCATATGTTAGTTATGCATAGGTTTTTTAAATAGCTCTTATGTCCAGTGTTGTGTTTGTATTTATGATTAATTTCTGTCGCACCATTGTCCTGCGAGACACCACATTTTGTTCCTCTGTATGTCCACACATGTAGCTATATGACAGTAAACTTGACTATATAGTATTTAATTTATTCCTGTAATGGCAAAGCTGAATTTTCAGAATCTATTGCTTCTGTCAAATGATGCTTCACAAATAATTTTATTATGTTTATATGCTGTTTGAGAAACATTGATTATTATTTTCATTGCATTGTTTTCATATTAAATGGCTATAATGAAACAGGTATGGTAAAATATGCCCAAATAATGACAGTAGTTACCTCACTAAAATTAGCTACCATCAACTGAAACATGGAGAGGGTGGGACATAGTGTAGCCCCTCCCCCTTTAAAAAAAACAAAAAACTGCCAATAGTTTTGTTTTTATCACCGCTCTGCCAGTGAGAGTGGTTGAGCTCAAGCGCATAAAATGAAAAGCAAATGTGAAGCGTCTTGAAGGAGGCGAGGCATGTCAGATACTAAAGAGCATTTGATTGGTCAGAAGATTTGATGCGAAACTGAAGTATGAGGTGATATGAAAAAAAACTGTTGATCTATTAAGGCGGAGGTGACAAACAACATGTTTTACATTTTTGTTTACATTTCATATCTTCTAAATGTGTATTTTGTCATTATTTTGGAGCACATTAGCTTATCAATATCTGTAAAATTAACAATATTGACACTAACATCTAAAAAAACTTATTTTAATTCCATGGGACTTTTAATATGAAAAGATTAATGTAAAAAAACAGTTCACTAAAAACAATACTGTAATTTGTTTAAACCTTTTCTGCCTCAAGTTCAAGTGGTACTTGTAAGGAATTGGATGCAAGCAGAGTATGGCTGTTTGTAAAGCATACAGCCCCATCTGCTGTTCAAAACTAAGCTCAAAATGGATTCAAGAGAGAATATCAACAGATTAAAAAAAGTTGATTGATTTCTTCAATGATTCTGTCACATAATTTTTTTACATGCATTAAAATCCATTCAAATGCCTTTTGAGGTAATTTTAATATTACAAAACCCTACAAAAAGTGTTTGTACAACAAACGCAATCAAATGTGTTTCTGGCTTCCTTTAGAAGTGGTCAATAGTGGACAAGCCAAAAATGTTATAGACCCCAATTACACTGTATTTAATGTGTCTACTAGTGAACTAATTAGCAAAACATGTTTCGTAATACCAGGTTTAAATGTTTAATTCTTTTTCATTTCAACTGCCTTAAAAAAATCAGAAACTATGGTATTATCATGGTACCACATCCAAAGCGCCACGGTTATTTGTTTAGCGAAAGACTGTGGATTGAGAGAATGGAGCGTCTTGGGAGGAGAGAAGGAGAAAAGAAAAATGTTTGGCTATATCTCTGATGAAAATTTGACAAACAGTCTCGGGGACACCCTCTTCTTTAAAAAAAAAAAAAAAAAAGGGAAAAAAACTTGTGGTGTAAGGCTTCAGACTCCCTCATAAATATCAATTTTAACATGCAGCAGTGGCGATCGATATAATTTCAGCCATGGAATACGACTTAAGGAGTCGCCTTTATCTAATTGGCCTTCACTGAAAAATGAACTCTGCGGCCTTGATAGGGACGAGCGGCTTCAGGCCTGCGCTGCTGATCAAGGGTCTACTCTCTTTTTGTCCCCGCAAACACATCAATCACTGCTAAAGAGTCTCCCGTCCCACTGCAATTTGTTTCTGGAGCGCCCGTGATCTTTCCCTCCCACAATGCCCTTCTCCCTCGCCTGCGCGGTGGCCAGAGAAGAACTCATCCTGTCAGCACGTCATTAAATAGTTGGGTCTAAAGGCTCTGAGTTATAAATTGTTGTGCATAATTTATTTTTTTCTGGAGGGGAGAAATCTATTGTGAAGTTAACTTTATAGAGGTCTGCATAACAAAAGGGAATAGATGAATGTGTTAGGGGTGAGGAGGGATTCATCCATCTGAAGGAGTCCACCGCTGCATTGTGTGGTCAGTAGACGCGTCTATGGTTTGTAGGTTACAGAGGTCTTTCGTAAATATGTGCTGTCATTGAATATTCTGCACACCTCTTGGCTGCTGCTCTTTTTCTATGCTACGTATTAAAGCCAGAAAGAGAGTTTATTAAATAAATGCATCGAGGGATTGGATTATGGGATTGAAGGCCACACATTTACCAGAAGAGATATTGTGCATTGTCGGAAGAACAAAACAAAGTGAAACATTTGAAATGTCTGCACGGAGGTTTTGCATGTGGATTCACCATTTTTTAAAACTTATGCACTCACTAACTTACTTTCGAATTAGTTTCTGACTTATCAGGGGTCGCCACAGCGGAATGAACTAACAATTACTCTGGTATATGTTTTTATGATGCCCATTTAGCTGCAACCTAGCTCTGGGAAACACCCACACACTCTTTCATTCACACACTCATACACTACGGCCAATTTAGTTTATTCAATTTTAACATTTATACCGCATGTGTTTGGACTGCACCTGGAGGAAACCCTTGCAAACTCCACACAAAAACCAGTGACCTTCTCATTGTGAGGCAACCGTGCTAACCACTGAGCCACCAGGTGGCCCTTTTCTTAAAACTCTGTTATGATAATAAATGATTTGTGTGTTTCAGGGCCGAGCTCTCCTGCACTGGGCGTGTGACAGGGGCCATAAAGACCTGGTGTCTCTTCTCCTGCAAAATAACGCCGATATCAATAGCCAGGTGAGTCTGTAAACACATTCAGTTAAGTTCTTTTGATGATACATATGTTTTTTTACTGTACTTTTCAACACTGCCATTGTACAAAACCAACAATGAAGGGTGTTTTATTACTATATTATTTATTACATTTTACTAAATAACTACCAAACGTTCAAAAAACAAAATGCTGTGGGTTGGGCTTATTGTAAGTGTGTTTATACAATGGGGTTTTTATAATTTGAGAGCAGCAGGAATTCCTACATCACACACAAACAAAATCTGCTGCAAAGAGACGCATTTTTGTATAAAGCCTGCATTCGACTAAAATGAGCTCACTGTGACTGTATAATGAGAAAAAAAATGAGTTGTGTGGGGGCATTTCTTCCATTTATAGTCGGATCTTATAACATCATGTAATTTTTGGTTTGTTTAGATGTTTGTTTAGATGACACATAAAGTTAGCTGGCAGCTAGCTTTCCGCAACTCTCACTTGGTCGCCCACTGAAGCTAAGCAGGGCTGCGCCTGGTCAGTATCTTTTGGGAGACCACATGGGAAAGCTAGGTTGCTGCCAGAAGTGCCGTTAGTAAGACCAGCAGGGGTGGGCACTCAACCTTTGGTCTGTGTGGGTCCTACTGCCCCAGTACATTGATAGGGACTCTATACTGCTCAGTGAGCACTGCCTTTTGAATGAGACATCTTATGGATGACACCAAGGTCCTGACTCTCTGTGCTCATTAAAAGGATGTCCTTCAAAAAAAAAAAAAATAGTAGGGGGGTAACCCCGCCATCTTGGCCAAATTTACATACTGGCCTCTGTCCTTTTTGGCCTCCTAACCATCCCCATATCATAATTGGCTTAATCACTCTGTCTCCTCTTTACCAATCAGCTGGTATGTGGTGTGCAGTCAGGCGCAATATGGCTGCCGTCACGTCATCCAGGTGGATGCTGCACACTGGTGGTGGATGAGTAGATTCACCCCAAAAATGTGTAAAGCACTTTGAGTGTCCATTAATGCGCTATATAAATGTAAGGAATTATTATTATTAAAGTGTAATGTTGCAGTTACCTGAATTCCCTGTGCTGGATTAAAAATGAATGATATATGTTTTAATTTTGTCCTAATTTAAAATGTTATGCATTTATTAATTCTCTTTAAGCAGGGTAAGTATAGCAGACTTCAAATATACACGTTACTTGCAATAAAGCAAATATATCAGAAATATTGTCTATATGTTAAACTGAATATTTATTATAAAAAAAGCAATAAAAATAAACTGAAATAAACATACATTTTATTTCAGATTTTCATGTAGTTTTATTTGTGGCATTAAAATGACTAAAAAACTATACTGGCAAATTAAAACAAACTTAATAATTACAAATTATACAGCAAAGTTACTAAAACTTTAATCGAAATTTCAACTAAAACTAAAAGTTTAAAATCAGAAGATTATTCTACAAGTGAAACTGAAGTAAAAAGAAAACGATATAAGCTTATAAGCCATCATTTTATTATCAGTGTATCGCTAATATATACTAAACACACAATCACGCATTCAGTTACTGTGTTAAAAAGTTACTGTCATTTATTTATTTATTGTTCATTAGAAGTCAATACACCATCTTTGGAGCATGAAGCTGGATTGAGAGCTGAATACTGTGAATCTTTGTGTATGGTGTATAGAAGTATCTATTTTGTTGTTCAATCACAGAGCTGAAATATGCTTTAATCTGAGAGAAATGGTGAACTGCGAAGTCCTCAGCTTAGCAGCGACTCTACTTTAATCATTTATGGATATCGTGTCTGTCAGCAGCACACTGTAAGCAGGTAACTGTATTTAAAACAAAAAACACTACAGGTCATAATGGCAGATTTGGCTTTGTCTTAAGCTGGCTGAATACAGCATTGGGAAATTAATACGCTGAAGTACAGTTATGCGGTCACTGGCTTGATCTGATTCTCACTAAGACAAATCAATTGGAAGTAATCAGCCAAATTGTTTGCATTATACAACCCATATAATCAGAACATTTGCAAATGACTCTGATGGGGTTTTTTTTTTTTTTTTTGGTTGCTGTAGACCTTTATTATGTGGGAGGAAAGCAAATGTACAGCCTAGACAACAGCCTTCTGTTGTTGTATTTTAACAGTTATACCAATGTCAAATCCTTTCTAAATCTACGATAGAGAACATACCTTATTACATGAAATAAATTGTACAGCAGATATACAGTAATCATAGAAACGTTTAATGTCCATGATAGTTGTTACTGTTTATTCTATCTAGATATAATAAATAATATATATAGTTCAAATGTATAAATATTTTTCTTTGTTTCTATATTTTATGCTTAATGCACAAATCTTTTAATAGTTTCATATACATTATTACACATGAAAATATATTGGATGATATATATTTCATATATAAAAATATAGTCATATATTTTGAATGCAATCATAGTATCTCATTGGTTTAAGTTTTTTCATGACTTTCGAATGTAATTTGGTACCTGTGTGTGTTGCCTAACTGATTAATTTGTGTATAAATAAATATTTAATAGTTAATATGTACAGTTGAAGTCAAAATTACCAGCCTTCCTGTGAATCTTTTTTTTTATTTATTTTTTTTATATTTCTTAAATGATGATTTTAATAGAGCAAGGATTTTTTCACAGTATCTCCGATAATATTTTTTCTTCTGGAGTAGGCATGGGCCGGTGCAAGATTCTGATGGTATGATAACCTTGGATAAAAAGATACGGTTTTGCGGTATGACGGTATTGTATACTGCTTTAAAATATATTCTTATTAAATGTCTGGCTAAAAAAACAAAACCTTTTCCCCATTGAACAATATATATATTTATTTTGAGAAACATTTAAAGTATTTTAGAGCAGTAAACGTCAGGCTAAATAATTCAAACGAATCAGTGACTTCTGCTGTCTTCAATAGTTTCAATACCACTGATTTCTTTACAATTTAAAACGGCATCTTTGGATATCTTTTATGCTGGACATACTGTTGTCCTAAAAAACAAACAAACAAACAAACAAACAAAAAATACAAAAAAACCCAAAACAAAACAAAAAAAACTAACACATACCTTAGTTATTTTTTTTCCAAACTGCGATTTACCTTGAAAACGGTTATCTTCCCATGCCAATTCTGGAGAAAGTCTTATTTGTTATATTTCAGCTAGAATAAAAAGCGTTTTTTTATTAAAAAATAATAATAATAACATTTTAATGTCCAAATTATTAACTCCCTTAAGCAATGTTAAGCAATGTTTCTTTCGACTGTCTACAGAACAAACCACTATTATACAATGATTTGCCTAATTACCATAACTTGCATAATTAACCTAGTTAAGTCTTTAAAATGCACTTTAAGCTGAATACTAGAATCCTGAAAAATATCTAGTCAAATATTATGTACTGTCATCATGGCAAAGATAAAAGAAATCAGTTATTAGAAATTATTTATTAAGACTATTATGTTTAGAAATTTATTGAAAAAATCTTCATTCCGTTAAAGAGAATTGAGGAAAAAATATACAGGGGGCTAATAATTCACTAGGGCTTTATTCTGACATCAGCAGGAAATTACTTTAAATATGTCAGTTGTACTGTATTCAGTGCATATATACATTATATATAATCAAGCGTTATAAATATCTTTGGTGAAAATGAGTCTCATGGCTGAACCCAGATGTCCTTCAAGGCTGTGTTGTGGGTTACTGCGCTGACCAGCAGAAGGTGAATATTGCTGGACTACAGCAGGAGAATTGTTGAGGGCAGATTTATTAAGTAGCGTTCAAGTGGCATGACAGAATATATGGCCGTGTTAAATCATGCAACTGCTCCTGCCAAAAATTATTATCCTATGTTAATACTTTCAGGAAGTGTGATTTGATAGCAATATAAAACTTAGTAGCCACTCATTAGGTTCAAGTGTGAGCCATGACTGGGTTTGAAAGGCATGTAGCTGAACCATTAATAGCTGTATTTTCTTAATTATAAATTTTTCAGAAACACATACTCTCTAGTATTTATAAGATGATTTTGGTAATATAATATTTAATTTAGATATAACATATGGAAAAAAAGAGTTTAATGTGTATGTGTTTGAGTAAAATGTCATTATTTCTTTTATTCTATAAAGGTCTGATTTCTTCCAAATCTCAAATAAAAATTGTCATACACTGAAAACTGAAAAAAATTATTTCTGCAAAATTGTTGCAAACAGTTTATATGCTTTGAACTTAACAAACAATATAAATGTAGTGATGTTCAACTTAATTTGTTTGTTTAAATTTAACACAGATAAATAGTTTACAACAACATAAAGTAACTTCAAACAATTAGTAAATCTAATCAATTTCTCATTTTCTGGATATAAAGTATATATAATCATTTATATGTTCACTGAAAAAAATAATTATATCATCATGAAATCGACTAAGTGACTTTGGTGATTAAATATTTCAATAGAAATTAACATATGCAGCTATGAAAATAAGTCTAGTAACTATATCTCAAACTGTAAAGATAAAGCATTTTTAGCATTTTAAATGAATGACAATTACTCAAAGTAACAAAAATAAATTAACATTATCAAATTTAACTTTGACTTTAATATATTCATTCATTCATTCATTTTCTTTTCGGCTTAGTCCCTTTATTAATCCAGGGTCGCCACAGCGGAATGAACCGCCAACTTATCCGGCATTTGTTTTACGCAGCGGATGCCCTTCCAGCCACAACCCATCTCTGGGAAACACATCCATACATTCTCATTCACACACATATACACTATGGACAATTTAGCTTACCCAATTCACCTGTACCCCACGCAACCACGGGGAGAACATGCAAACTCCACACAGCAATGCCAACTGGCCCAGCCGGGGATCGAACCAGCGACCTTCTTGCTGTGAGGCGAATGTGCTTCTCACTATACCACCGTGGCACCCACAATGTCTTATATTTACTATAATAAGTGACTGGTGGAATTGAACATACAGTATGCAGCCATGAAAAAAAGTCTGATAACATTTCTTTTAAATTTTCCCTCTAAATGAATGACAATTACTCTAAATAATTGTTTTCTGTAAAAAAATAGAAGTTGCTGAGTTGATACTGAAAGTATATTCACGTCAATAAAAATAGCGTCAATAGCTCAGTTATTGATTATAATCTTTTCCAAAAACCTCAAATTTACCAAGTGACTTTGATAATAATATATCCAAGAAAGTCCAGATATTACAATAGACCAATAATGGGTGATTTCATGAGTGAACCGTGAACTACAAAAACAGTTCACGCATCTGTCCTGTGATCCGATTTCAGCTTAGTGTTAAATAAAGATAGAAGTGGTTTATATTTTTAATTTGTTGATTGAAAAGGGGGGTAGGGGGGGAAAACTGCTATTATGTCTTCAATGAAAATTGTATTAAAATTAATCAGCTGATGGAGGCAGTGGTGCTGGTTTTGAATGCTGTGGTGTTTCGGTGTAATCCTGGATCAAGGAGCACCACAATAGACGTTAAAGTCCCCTTGTTCTCTCAGATTAGCTCATCTGCCACCTGGACAACATCACAAGCACAACATATATTCAGCCCGCTCTGCATAATTCAGCAGAACTGGGACACGTGGGAGAGTTCGGGGGACTCGTTTTTCACGCTTATAGATGGAGTTTAGTCAGCACTGCTAAAGTTCAGGCATCTGTTGTTTTCAACTACACAATCAACTATGAAACACAAAGCGTGTGTGTGTGTGTGTGTCTGAGCCTGTTTATGTGTTTGTATATTTTTGTAACTTTTTACAATGATAGTGTCTGTTGTGTTTTCATCATGTCATGCATTAGAATTAGAATTATTGTAATTTCTGGACCAATTACTCTTATTTTGGAACTGATTTGAATGGATTTTCTTTAACAAATACCGAATGCATGAATGTTTTTGCATTTCATTTATTTATTTATTTTTAAAACCTAAAAAGAACTTTTTAGCAATTAACTTTTAGCCGTTACATTAAATCTAGCTAGTGTTGCTAGTTGGCTTAAACATTTTAACCATATAGAATATCATTCAGAGGATTGTGTGATTACTAGTGTTTTTATGTCTTTTATGAACACCAAGGCAGTGCTTACTTGATAAATAATACAATAAAAAAAAATTTATTTTAATATATTATTTTAATATTATTATTATTATTTTATTTAAAAATAGAAATATATTTAAAAAGATATATAATAAAATTTTCTAAAAAAGTACACATTAGAAACTATTTCAAAATCATTTATTCCTGCAGTTCCTGGATTTTAGTAGGGATGTTAAATAAAAATTATTTTGGATGCACTTTGGGATAATTATTTATTAATTTATTCATTTTCTTGTCAGCTTAGTCCCTTTATTAATCTGGGGTCGCCACAGCGGAATGAACCGCCAACTTATCCAGCATTTGTTTTACGCAGCGGATGCCCTTCCAGCCGCAACCCATCTCTGGGAAAGGAATAATTATTTATTTATTATTTTTTTAATGATTTAAGGAGTAGTTTTGTATGAGCTTTAAATTTAACTCAATAACATAAATTATACTTATTTTTCAAAACAAGCCAATAAAATAACCACATTTTATAGACAGTAAAATTTATTGAAAGTCGAGTCGAAAGGTGTTATTTTACCAGCGTTGCCATGACAGCACAATAGCGCTACTGCAAGCAGCAGGAACAAGTATACGATATAGAAATACCCTGTTATTCTAGCGGACTGTTATTTTTTTAGTCGACGGACAATTATTCGGTGCATCCTTATTTTTTAGCATCATTGCTCCAGTGTCACATGATCCTTCAGAAATGATCATAATATGCTAATTTGATTCTTAAGCGACATTTCTTATTAATTCCATGTCTAAATTAGTTGTGCTCTTTAATGTTTTGTGGAAGTGTCATCTAACCTCAAGCTCACAGTTGACCCGTCCATGCTAGGGATCATTCAGAAACGTGGATGCTTCTGGTGTAGACAGCTTCACACTGATGAAGGACCCAGTTCTCTGTTAATAACAAACAGAACACAAACACCATTGATTAGTGATTTGAATTGTACTATACGTGCTATAAAACCCCAGCCTGTTATTACACCTAACCCCAAAAATATATACAGTAAAACGCACACAGTCGTCTACATTCATTCAGGAGCAGATGTTTAGCTCATTTGCATGTTAAACAATGTAACAGTTTCAATGGCATGATCAGAAATTAGAGCATGGCACATGGAGCTTAATGAGCTTAACACCATAAAGTATGTTTTGAGTTTCAAAGGCCTGTCTAATGAGCGCTTCTCTCAGGCAATGAGGTCTGCCGAACAGCAAGCTGTAACACATCAAACATTACGATTTTCATTTTGTATTCTGCATTGCTTAAAAGGCAGCATTGTAGTGGCATTATTCATTAAAGTTAAAGTTGTTAATTTACTCTCCTTCATGCCATCCATGACTTTTTTCTTCAATACGACATACTTTACTTGATGGTTTTTACCTGAAACAATGGTCTTGGTGATGCATGCAATGCAAATCAACAGCTACCACCACTTTGGGAGTAAAAAAAACACAAAAACGAGCAAATTAAAAGTAATATTCTGAGGGTATTCATTTTGTTTTGCCTGTATGTTTTTTTTTTTTTGACCCTCAAAGTGCTGATAGCCATTGACTCGCCAAGAATCACCAAGACTAGTTTTACTCAGCAAAATACATTTCATGTTCTGCTGAAAAAATCACCAACTTCTTAAGTTGTAGTTAGGTACACTCAAAAGATTACTTTTGCTTCTTGTTCAATCTACGTATTTAATGTGATCTGTTGAGCCAACACAATTTTTAAGTTTTTTTTTGGAGACAACTTAAATGTTTTATAGTCAATCCACTTACATTTGTAAAATGATTAAGTTAACTTTGTCCATTTGTGTTGGGACAACATGAACTAATTGTGTGGAACCCAGAATTTTTTACAGTGTAAGGTAATATTTGTTTATATATAAAGAGTTTTGTTTAGTTTATTTCTTTAATTTCGTTAATTTATCCTTTTGTTATACACTTATACGCAACAGATTAACCAGTTTAAAATCCGTGAATGCTCCTGGGAAATACATACTTTTTTGAGGTCATTTGTGTCTTTTGGTCATTTATAAATGGAAAACAAATAAGGAAATAGCAACGGCATTTATTCTACTTTAAAATGAAAAAAGGGAATATTTACTTTGAAGAAGAACTACAACAATAAAATGTCATAACACACTATAAAAATTGTAGTCTTTATTTTCTCAAAATTTCACTTTTAATTTAATGTTTGCTAAATTTATTTTGTTTAATTGAGTAGCCGTTTCTGAGTGAAATGAGCTTCTAAAAGTAACTAAAAAAGACTTGGTAAAATAAAAAATTGAATGGTATTGTAAACCTAATACATTTTTAAGAAATTTGAGATTGAGGACTGACCATCTTGCTCTTCCTTTGACTTAAAATAAATGCATTTAATCTAACCAATTAAAAAGGAACAGGCAGTGGTGGCGTTATCATTTATGCACACTGAAGCACATTTAGTCTTCGTTCCTTCTGTTTGAATACTGACTGGTCATTAATCAAAGCCTAGAATCTAAGCATACCTAAAAACATTTACAATTTATTTTTTGGTGGTCTTATAATAACCAGCATCACCTCCGGGAAAAGCTATTATTTAATAGCTAGTCTTTTCTGTGCTGTCAGTCTCTCAGATCTATCTCCTTTTCTTCTCTGTATGCATTTTCTTCTGAAAACAACATGAGGCGGCAGCAGTGGAGGGTGAATCCCAGAGCCGCTGTGTCTAATTAATCCACTCCCCTTCCTGCACGGCCGCGTTGGCCACACGCTCTCAGTCCATCAGATTGAAATTCATAACTTAATTGAGGTCAGAGCCTGGAGCCGAGAGAACAAAAGGCCCTGGCGAGGACCAGGTAGATCAATAGTGATAAATATCTGCCTGGTCCACCAGTAGTTCATGGTGAGGAATCATCTGGGGCAGAAGAGAAATGCTGTTTATTTACAGGTAGTTTATCAGGGTTTCGGAAATCCAGAGATAATGTAATGTTCTGCATTTATTTAGCATGTTTTAAGAGTTTAGAATTTGCTAAATGTCAACTTTAGCATAATTTTGTATTAAAATAATGCATGCGTTTTTTGGATCCTCAAGTCCTCAAGCTTTCTTAATCCCAACAGCTGTTTAAAATTCCCTGTTGAGCGCATTCTTACACATTCAGGTCCTTCTGCTGCTGCCACAGGTCCACTATAACAAATGGTTCCATCCTCCGCGTCATAACAAATACCCAAAGCAATCTGTCATAAGATTGGCGAGGAGAGGCGTCCAATCGCCAGCTGCATAAGAATGGGTCTCAATGGTGGGAGGGTTCAGTTGAGTGGGCTGAAACACCTGAGAGTCGGGCACTTACAGCTCATTCAGGGGAGGTTTGCTTGTGATTTGAGCCTGGCTTTCCTACACAAATTGTAATCATACTAGGGTTCAAGCTCAGTGCAGCAGTGCAGTGATTTTAGTTTTTCTTGTTTTGATTACTAGTTCGGCAAGTGTTGGGAAGTCCAATTTATTTTAGCTACAGCAAAAAAAAAAACCCGAAGCAGTTTGTGTGAGTCATTGTTTTAAGAATGTTCTGAGAAGTCCAGCCCTTTCATTTTCAAGAAGATGAAATAAATTCTAAGCCAAAATGAAATAAAGTTCAAGCCGAGTGATTTATAAATGATTTGCAAATACAGCCTAATTATTAACATTTATGCTTGAACATTTGGCATGCATTTTATCACGTCATGCATTTTGTGGGAATCAAACCAAACTTGTCGGTAATGCTTAGAGAATTTTTGTAGTTTATAAAGTAAAGCAATAGCAGAAAACATGATTATAAAGTGCTGTAAAAAGTTATCACATTTGTAAATATTAGCTTTATGTCCTAAAAGAAAAAATACATTCTGAAATGCCCTAATGATCCATAGCATTCCATTTTCATTTCCATAACTGATCTTTGTGCGTCCGGACCATAATACATTTTCATATAATCTTCATTTGCTGCTCGTGAACAAGACCTACTGTACTTTAACACACTTTTGTTTCAGACAAATTTTAAGTGGTGGAAAAATCACAACCAACTGCGCCAAGAGACCAATAAGAGCAGAACAGTCTTGTGGGAAGGAGTGTTTCGAAGACGATTAATAAGGTCTATATGATCTACAGGGAATAAAGTGTAATGTAATCTTTTAATTTGTAGGGAGTCCTTTTTAATAATTAAATGGATAGTTCACCCAAAAATTTAAATGATGCTATAATGTACTCACCCTTCACTTGTTCAAAACCTATTTGAGTTTCTTTCTTTGTTGAACACAAAAGAAGATATTTTGAAAAATGCCGGTTGATGGGACCCATTGAAGCATAGTACTTTTTTTCGTACAATGAAATTCAGTGGTTCACAACAACCAGCAATGTTTAAAATATTTTCTTTTGTGTTCAACAGAAGAAAGAAACTCAAATAGGTTTTAAAGCACATGAGGGAGAATAAATGATGTATTTTTCATTGTTGGGTGAATTATCCCTTTAAGACTTATTGTAAGCCACATAGAATAGGACTTTTTAAGAGGTCAAATGGAAGAAATGATATAGCTTAATGTGATGATTAAACTTTGAAATGAATTAACAAAAAATCCTTCAAAATCGTGAGGTTCCACAGGCACTTCTGAAGGAACTTGTGGTCCTCAGTAACGTTTTGATGCCATTTGCCACCTACTGTACTGTCCGAGAGCGAATATACATTTTTAGTCAGCCAACCTGCTGCTTTTTTCCTTATTAGCTTCAAGCTAAATTTGATTATTTTATCCTATATATTGTTCGAAATATTTTAGCTTATACGCAATTTAAGTTGCTTTGGATTAAAACACCTGAAAAATACACAAAAGTTAATATACTGTATATTTAAATAGAAAATGGGGCGGCATGGTGGCTCAGTGGATTGCACTGTTGCCTCACAGCAAGAAGGTCACTGGTTCAAATCGCGGCTGGGCCAGTTGCCGTTTCTTTGTGAAGTTTGCATGTTCTCCCTGTGGTCTCCCCAAAAATTGTCTGTAGTGTGAAAGTGAGAGTCTATGGGTGTTTCCCAGTACTGGGTTGCAGCTTGAAGGGCATGCGCTGCAAAAACATATGTCGGAATAGTTTGAGGTTCATTCTGCTAAGGCGACCCCTGACAAGTAAGGAACTAAGCTGAAGGAAAATGAATGAATGAATGAATGAAAAAAACCTCCACACTAGACCAGCCTACAAGATGTCCTGCCATGAATTGCACCATTCTGGACATTTATTTTTGTGCTTCCCGTCTGATCTGCATAATTTCTTTAGTGAATCCTGTGCTAAAATGCAGAAAGCATTTGAAAATAAACGACGCCATCAGCGGGCTCGATTCATTCCCAGCGAAGTGTTTCATTCCAGCCGCAGGCAACTAAACTCCACTGATGAAAAGCCTCTCCGGAACCATCTGTTTCTCCCTCTTCTTGCCGCCTTGCCACAATACGTACACTCAACAGTTTTCTTCCTGTTTTCAAACCATCCACATAAATTGTGAAGGACATTAAAGCTGTCCGCAGCTGCGTGCTGAGAAAGAGAGAGAGAGAGAGCGAGGGATTGAACATATTTCCCAGCAGGGGCAGATCTTGCCCTGTGGTTTATTAGTTTCCCCCCACAGCGATTTAGCTGCGCCTGCAACATTGATTTTCATATTAGAGCGGTTTATGCATTTATTTATTTTATGTATTTCTTTTTGAACTGCTCTGATGATCCTGGACTTGCCCATGGTAATTCTCCAGCACTCTTGGCCCATGCCAAATTGCTTAATGGATCCTAAAACGTCCCTTGGGGGTGGACACTGAGACACAGACACAGACCAGGCGGGACTCAATTCCACCAGTGTGTTTTGTTTTCATTTGCACTGCTTCTTAAATGCTCTGCGTTTACCCAAGGACTGTCAATGGGAAAACAGAGAGTCGCTAATTCAGAAAGAACAAAAACAATGCCCGGACAATGATTTAATGTGGTTGTAGGAAGGCGTGAGTGCCGGTTATGCAGCTGATTAACATACACATGCTGTTGTGCATTAGAGAGAAGAGAGGTGCACGCTGCTTTGCCTCGAGGATTGACTGTAAAAGAAAAAAAAAATCAATCTGTCGTGCTGCTGCTAATCAATCTCTCTCTGAATATTAAAGCCAACTTAAACGGCCCCGTCGTCCGTAAGTGTTTCCTTGGAAACGATGCGTCTTTCTCTATTTTTCTTTGACCCTTTCTTTGTCTTTTTTTGGCACTTTAAGTAAGTTTGACTAGAACTTCGATTGCCAATAATGTCATTGTGTTATTTTTGATATTTACTTTATATGGGCGACATGGTGGCGCAGTAGGTTGTGCTGTCGCCTCACAGCAAGAAGGTCGCTGGTTCGAGCCTCGGCTGGGTCAGTTGGCATTTCCGTGTGGAGTTTGCATGTTCTCCCTGTGTTCGCGTGGGTTTCCTCCGGGTGCTCCGGTTTCCCTCACAGTCCAAAGATATGCGGTATAGGTGAATTGGGTAAGCTAAACTGGAAGGGCTTCCGCTGCGTAAAAAATATGCTGGATAAGTTGGCGGTTCATTCCGCTGTGGTGACCCTGGATTAATAAAGGGACTAAGCCGAAAAGAAAATGAATGAATGAATGAATTTACTTTATATATTATTTATATTCTCATATTCTCGTATTGTAAGGAATTAAGTCAAAAATGTTGGGTGAAATTGGCATTCAGTGTACAAGTGGTACAATTTTCTCTATTAACAAACCGACTGAGGTTTAGCTCAGAGTACTAATTTGTCACTTATTAATAATTAGTAAGTTAGCAGCTGTGTTTAGGTATTGAGTGGGATTAGGGATGTAGAATAAGATCATACTATATTTTCATAAAGTACTAATAAACAGCCAATGTCTTAATAATAGGCAGGTAATAACTTAATAAGCCAGTAGTTAATAATAGGAATTTACGTTTAGTCATTTAGCAGATGCTTTTGTCCAAAACGACTTTAAATTGAAGAGGCAGTGAGCGATTCAACAGGAAGAGGCAATACATGCAAGAACTGCTAATTATACAAGGGAACTATTGGTGCTCAGAGAATTAAGTGCTAGAGTAAAGAGAGGGTAAGGAGATGGGAGTGTTACCGGTGGTTTGTCAAGCCCACTCACCTTTGTGAAGCAAGTGTTTTTTTATTTTATTTTTTCGAGATATGGAGTGATTGTAAGAAAGTGTCCGGTGCAAGTGTTGGTTAAACTGTGGGAGAGATGAAAGAGTGTGTTATCTATAAGTGAGAGGCACCTGTGAGAGGCGTACTCAGAATTGCATAATGTTTACGGGTTGTGTGATGGGGAGGAGAGAAGAGGGGGGCCTGTTTTGGTTCACAATTGGTTCAGGTGATTGCGGAAGAGATGGGTTTTTAGTTGGCATTTGAATGATACAAGCAGCAGAATATGCCGTCTATGTGTGAATGGGAAAATCGTTCCACCAGTAAGGAACATTGAATGAAAAGGTTTTGGAAAGTCACTCGCTGGTGAAATGGTCTTCCATTTACTCAATTTAAATTTTAATTCTTTATACTAATTATTAATTCAATATCCTTCAAAATGCTAATTTTCACCCATTTATCTGGAAGAAGTATTTAATTATTTAAATGTTAATAATTTTTTTTATAATCTCTCATGCTTTTATATATTCTTATATATTTATATATAACAAGTGCAGATCAGAATAATGGGATTTCCTATTTTCGACCCATATATTGCTTTTAATTGTTAGTACAGTTTAGCTAATAAGGATTAGTTTGCTCAAAAAGTGGAAATTGCCATAATTTATTACTATATTTCTCCACTTGTTCCAAACCGATGATACTATCATAATAGACTGACTACCTAATATAATATCAAAATATTATCTGTGTGCAACAGAAGAAAGAAAATCATTCATTTTTGGACAACAACAATGCAAGTACATTTGTATTTTTTGTACAACCTATCCCTTTAACTAATACTAATGACTCTTGGTTTCATCATTTTAACCTCCATTTGCATTACTTTGAGTTTGTTTGTAATGTATTGTGATGAACACTCTCCACTGAATAGCTTCTTGTGTTTGTGCCTCATTGAAGATGCGCTTAGGTGTTCTGTGATGATACTGTGAGAGAAACAGGCTGACCTGATCTTTACAGAGGGTTTTGTCAAGGACATTTTGGGATTGAGTGATATGCAGTGACAGGCAAACCCTCACACACACAGACTGGCTGGCAAGGTTAACACACTGCACACAGAGGTGAAATGGATTCAATTAGGAGCAGTCCACCCGCCTGATCCTTTTAACACAGCTCTCCCAACCAGAAAAGTACCCTTGTGTGCACACTTATTTTTACTAAAGGCAGCATATCATGTCTTCTTATATGCAAGTTAAGTATATATTTAGTAAGTATTAAACTGACACTGACTGTTTTAGTTGCATTTTATTCATTCATTCAGTTTCCTTTGGCTTAGTCCCATTATTCATCAGCGTTCACCACAGCGGATTGAACAGCCAACTTATGTTTTACACAGCTGATGCACTTCCAGCCGCAAGCCAGCACTGGTAAACTCACGTTCACACTCATACTCTACGGCAAATTTAGCTTATTAAATTCACTTATACCGCATGTCTTTGGACTGTGGGGGAAACCGGAGCACCCAGAGGAAACCCACACGAACATGGGGAGAAAATGAAAGCTCCACACAGAAACGCCAACTGATCCAGCCGGGACTAAAACTAGTGACCTTCTTGCTGTGAGGTGACAGTGCTAACCACTGAGCCACTGTGATGCCTATTGCATTTAATAAATACGTTTTAACAGGATAGTTCTCCTAGAAAAAAAAACTACTTTTGAGTATTTTTATTGGATTGCATTTTAATTTTGCTACTTTGGTTTTCAGATGATGTTGCCACTGAGGTGTTGCATGTTAACATATACAAGTTTATTAAACATATTCTAGGGATTTCTTACTTGTATTCTTTGTTGAAAACCATGTTCATTCTAGCAATATTGTTTTGATTAGCAATCTACCCTTTATGTGTTTGTCTACTTAAAACATGTTTGCACTATTTAGTCACCTCTTGTTACTGGACCCCATTGAGGTTTTTTCGCTACTACGGAAGTCAATGGCTATTGTCAACCTTCTGGTTACCAACATTTTTCTAAATATTTTTTGTATGTAGAGCAAAAAACATTCCAATAAAATGCAATCCATACAACAGAAGATACTAACTAAATGTTATATTGGAGTGAACTGTCTACTAGGAAATTTTATGATTAAGTTTTATTTTATTTTATGAGTACGTTTTAAATTAGTCGATGTTTTGTGATATTAGTGTTTCTATAATATATAAATCATATAATACTATAATATATAATGTTTAAATTATAAATTATATTAGGAAAGAATTTAATGTTTTTGAAAAACAATTTTTAAAAATATGATTACAATTTAAAACAACTTCTTAAAAGGTTTATCATACTTTAAACTTATTCATGCCATAACAATCTGCATTTTTAACGTCTCCAGTCTCAAGCATGACATAATCCTTCTAATATGCTAATTTCCAGATCAATACGTATTTCTTATTGTCAATTAAAAAAACAATACTGCTAAAAAATTAGGAAATACAACCAGAGTGTATTTCTCAAACTATTAATAATAATAATTCCTTACATTTTATATAGCACTTTTCTGGGCACTCAAAGGGGGGATCTCCTCATCCACCAACTGTGTGCATCCACCACCTGTGTGCAGCATGACATGACGGCAGCCATTTTTACGCCAGACCGCACACCACACACCAGCTTATTGGTGGAGAGGAGACAGAGTAATGAAGCCAATTATGATATGGGGATGGTTAGGAGGCCATGATGGACAGATGCCAATGGGCAGATATGGCCAGGATGCCGGGGTTTAACCCCTACTCTTTTTTTGAAGAACATGCTGGGATTTTCAATGACCACAGAGAGTCAGGATACTGGGGCATTAGGACCCACACAGACCGCAGGTTGGGCGCCCCCTGCTGGCCTCACTAACACCACTTCCGGCAGCAACCTAGCTTTCCCTTGTGGTCTCCCATCCAGGTACTGACCGGGCGCAGCCCTGCTTAGCTTAAATTACAGTGAAAAAAAATGCACGAAAGCGCACAAACATCACCTTAAATGGGCGATCAGCCAAACAGCAAAAAGAGCAAAAATAGATATTTAAAAAGGCGGCAACACCAAAACTCAAAATGATCAAAATGTTACAAGCCTTTTATCAGCCTTTTTAATTTTTAACCAGCTTATTTAAAATTGTAACATCACAAAAGATGATCCATACATGTTTCGCAACTCCAAAACATCAGATTAATACACCAAAGAGTCATAACTCTTTATTATAAAGGAGGATGAAGCCAGATATTCATAAATCTTGTATTCTATCAGTGTGCGCCGGTAGGTGTTATGATCATGCATATCGCTGCGTTTTCTGCATGCTCTGATTAATGGCACCTGCTCATCATAAGCGTATCTGCATATGAATGCGGCGTGGTTATATCGATTCACTCCTCTGTCTATCCCTCTCTCCTCCTCCTGTCATTAAAAAACCCCTGCGCTCCCTGCATACGGTGACCATAAATCATAATTGCATGTGCATTTGTTTAATGTTTCTGTCTGGGACAGCACAGCAGAGGGAGAGAAAGTGAGCGGGATAAAGAGAGAAAGGGTGTTCCAGGGAGAGATTTAGTCGTACTGGATAAAGCTGTGACAGTGGCTCCTGGCACACCTACCATATGCCGCGGGGAGCTGCCAGGTTGTGCTGGTATGAAAACATGAAAGCTTTTAGTGACCTGGTGGACAGCGTATGTGTGCCAGCTCGCGTTCAAGCCTGTACAGATGGTACGACTGGACATTGTCTACCACAGACGCCGCAGAGACATAGTCTAATCCGTTTTACTATTGCATGTCACGTCATCTCATACAATGTTTTTGTTCCACCTTATTTCATCTCTTTTTTCAATGTTATTTGTCCAAAATTCGAGCACAACTTGAACTGATCATCAGTCTTATTTGACTGCTACTCACAACAACACCAAATAAACATGAGATAAAAGAAACAATACAGCTTATCAAAATGTATCACGTCTCATGTAGTCGCCCTGACATACACTACCTGACATACCTAACAAATAATAACTTGACTTCTAGTTGATCGTTTGGAAAAGTGGCAGAAGATAGATTTTTCAGATGAATTATCTGTTGAACTGCATCCCAATCATCACAAATACTGCAGAAGACCTACTGGAACCCACATGGACCCAGGATTTTCACAGAAATCAGTCAAGTTTGGTAAAGGAAAAATCATGGTTTGGGGTTACATTGAGTATGGGGGCGTGTGAGAGATCTGCAGAGTGGATGGCAACATCAACAGCCTGAGGCATCAAGACATTTGTGCTGCCCATTACATTACAAGAGGGCAAACAAATAAGAGGGCAAATTCGTCAGCAGAAAAGCGCTCCTTCTCATACTTCAGCCTCCACATCAAAGTTCCTGAAAAGAAAAGAAAGTCAAGGTGCTGCAGGATTGGCCAGCCCAGTCACCAGACATGAACATTATGGAGCATGTCTGGGGGAAGATGAAGGAGGAGGCATTGAAGATGAATTCAAAGAATCTTGATGAACTCTGGAAGTCCTGCAAATATGTTTTCTTTGTCACTCCAGATGACTTTATTAATAAGTTATTTGAGTCATTGCAGAGATGTATGGATGCAGTCCTCCAAGCTTATGGGAGTCATACACAATATTAACTCTTTTTTCCAATGCACCATGACTTTATATTCTATATTGTACATTATTTCTGTTAAGTGACAAGACTTTTGTCTCAGTAAAGTCAAACCTTACTGTCCTAATTAAAACAATTAAAAATCAATCAAGGCATGATCATATTTTATTTTGGTAAAATAAGCATAATCTACAGGCCTTTGCCTTTCATATAAGGCACTTCTGATACCATATGATCAACTAGAAATCAAGTTATTATTTGTTGTTCCTAAAAATTGGATAGGCAACAAGACTTTTGTCAGGTAGTGTATATCCAAAAGAAGTGATTTGTCCATCTGACAAAGACAGAAGTCTTGAGGGACACCGATTCATCTAGTTAATTTAAAAAGGCATTTTAAAAACTAAAGTAAGTTCCTTATTTTAGGTAGTTAGAAAATAATAACCTCAATATTTGAACCAACAGAAAAAGCTCAGTAATCAGTCAAAGCTTACCGATTAATTAATAGTTGGTTGATCAACGTGTCTAATTGTTAGAGTAATATTATATGTAATACACACACACATAGAAACAAAACTATACAAAATAGTGTTGTTACATAGATATTTAAATATATATAATTTCTATCATATATATTTATATTTATATTTATATATATATATATTAACTTCTATCATTTACATGTATGTTTATATCTTAACCTAAAAAAAATATTTTCTTAAATATATGCATGCGTGTTTTTATATATACATAGTACATATATACAGTACACACATTTAAATTATGTCAAAACAAGCTTTTATTTTGGATGTGATTAATTGTTGGCCAGCACTAGTCCATACTGTATATTTTGTAACACCAGGAAACCTGGTGGTCAAGTAGTTTCTCTTCTTGTAGTTTCCTGATTAGAATGGAGTTTACAGGGGGAAAATGCTATGCTGGCTTCTTGTTTGACTTTTCCGCTTCTCCCTTGAAAACCAAATGGAGGACAATCCAATTTATGCCTGATTCCATCAGACTCCTCTAGAGACATTAGTCCCTGACCCCCTCACGCACACACACAAACACACACGTAAATACATATGAGCATGCTCTCACACATGAACATGTATGCACTCGCACACATATAGCTGGATGTAGGACTTTAAATACTCTTTCACTGTTTAAATTATTTATTATTTATTATATAGTTGTATTTGATTTCAGTTCATGTTCATTTGCTAGATTGCATTTTCTTTTTATTTTAAATTGGCAAGTGGGATTACAATGTATGCAACTAGTATATCCAATTTTAAGACAGCAGGTGTGAACTGACTAACTTAAACAGGTGTCTCTATGCATTTTCCATGATAGCCAACCTGTCTGTCTGCTGTCTCCATCCACACACTGCCTCTCGTGTCCATGTTCTAGCTGCACCAGGGCTCTGGGCTGATGTGGATGTTGCCTGCACACAAGATTAGTGAAAGAAGATTACATTTCGTAAAGCCCTCAATGTTTAATTACGGCTATATGTATTTATGTGCCTCTCCATATCTATTCTCATAAACATCTGCCACTATTATTCTGCTGAGAACGAAAGAGAGAGAGAAATCTGCTCATTTTTACTTCTGAACTCTTAACAATTGTAATACAAAAAACATTGGCAATAATTTAATAATTTCTTTATATTTCAAATATGATTGTATAATACAATGTATCACCACAAAGGTAATCAAGAGTTCTGGTAGAATACCCTAGTTTGGCTACTAGTTATTGTTTCAGATTTACAATCAAAAATGATTTTCATAACAATGCTATTTTAAGGAAATCTTCTGCTAAAATGGCTATGAGTTGGGATGAGTTTCTAACATGCATCGAAATATTTTTATTGTTTATTTGTTTATTGTGTATATTTTGTTTAAGCTTGATTTTAACACAAGGTAGATTTTAGCAATTAAAAATAGCTGGTTCTGTTTGTGTTGCTGCATTTTATTATGCAAGTCTCTGGTAGTAGAGCAGTAACTGTGTCAGAGAAGGTGAGTGGAGAGTCTGCATCAGTATTCTGTTCGCCTAGTGGGATTTTAACCAGATAATCCAATCAGAGAGCCCCTGGAGTCCCTCTTCCGCCTCTCTGTAAACAAAAGCATCTGACTTCAGAGCTTCGGCCCAGGTGCCATGAAGATTTTGAGTACTTATGGAAGAATGGGATCAGACTTTGGAGGGACCTGATCAAAAGAGCCATCCACCTTGGCTCAATACTTTGGAGAGAATTTCTCCCGGGCTTATAGACTGAAGAAAACACGTGCACAAGACAACAGCATTTTTTGCAAGTGTGTTTTTGTAGTTAACATTAAAACAATAATGGTACTGTTTTCAAAACTTACACTTTGAAACCCATTTGTAGGCGTCCAAATCGATGGTATTGGTAAAATAGCTTGTTTGGGAAAAAGCATCACTGGAAAAGAAATAAAATAAAATTCTATCTTAAAATTCTGACAAAGAAATATTAATTAAATAATAATAAGAAATAAATAATAAAGTTTGTGTCAAGTACACAAAACATGACTAAATTGCACACATTTGGATTTTTTGACCGCTGTGGTTGTTACTTCAGGTGCTTTGGTTTTATAATAAATGAATGGTGCTAAAATTTGTTCTGTTTTTAAACTATCTTCATTCACGTTATTTATTATTTGTTAAATGAGATGAACTAGATTTATAAAAAATAATAAAAAATTTTTAAAAAATCACAATTTCCCCCTTTCAATAACACAATTTTTGAATTTGAATGTAACATATATAGTAAGGTGCAACTTATATTGGGACTGTTTTGCAGAGTGAGCTTTTGAAGGGTTGCCATGTCCACCTAATATAAGCTTCACTAATTAACTATCATTGGGCTTAAGCCAAACAATTTATGTAGTTAATAAAGCAGGCAGTTGCAGATTGCAATATTTTGCAAACGTGGCTAATTCATGTCTAAGACAAGCATTTTTTTTTTTTTTGCAAGATCTGACAACATATCTTGCACTGTACAACTCTGAAACACATTTGGACATGTCGTTTACAACTAGTTGTTTGTTTTGGTTTCATTCCCACTACATATAATGTTTATAAATGCAGGTTGGCACTACCAGTATTTTTCATACTGAACATACTGAAATAAATGTCTCAGCAACTTCTGGTTCTTCTGGTGTGTGTAGAGAACAGGATTATGTGCTAAAACAGAGATGGCCAAACTAAGCTTGCGGGCCAAAGTTGGTCCATGGTAAACTTTGATTTGGCCTGTCATCCCATTTAAGAACAGAGGAAGAATGATTGAACAGGGTTGAGCACCCCTGGTTTAGAGACTGTCGTTTCACATTTAATGTAACATTTTATTTGTTTGTTTTACTGTTACGCTACAAAAAAGCTAACTGAAACTAATTATTTCAGTTTAAATGCTGTAATTTAGTTTAAACTGTACAAACTGTCACCTGACAGATAGAAGATGATGGAGAGACTCTGGTGAGCAAATCAAGGGAAAGGCAGATTCTAATAAGTTATAATTAAAGTTATACTGCATTAGATAATACTATCAAAGACTATAAAATACACAAGACATGTCACTTGTATAGTTTTGAATGGGAAAAAAATGTAACGGCCAATATGGTGAATGAAGCTCCGCCTACTAGTACAGGAGCCAATCATCGATCTATATAGACTGACGAAGAAGCTCGGACCAGGCGTGTGCTTTTAAGACATTTTGGTGGAAAACAAAAACACTGGAATCACAGCGAATACTTGCCTCACAGATATATGAAACATATCCAGATAAAGCTTGAAATCTGTACTTTTAAATGAACCAAGTACACTTGAAAACAAAAGTTTTTTAGTTTTATAATCTGTATGAAATAAACACGAAGAACAGTCCGCCCTGTCAAACGCACATCGCATGACAGCAACTACTCAAACGCCCACAGACTTGTAAACAAAGAGTTGCTGTTATTTCTGGAGATTTGCCATCAAGACCAAGTTGTGAATTATTTCAGAAGAGCAGTGCGATCAGACGAGCCATTATTTAGAGGATGATAATGTGTAGAACAACCATTAATGAGGTTGGTGTCGTGATCTCATTCCTTTGGAGTGCGCATGGCAATTGGCTCAGGCAACCTGAATATATGCAGATTTTGTCTGATTCAGACATTTAGAAACAAAACTTATAAGACTTTTGATGTTTGATTTTATTGATGGTTCCAAATATGTAATGCAATCGTAAGCTTGGCAAACATTTTTGAAGAATTTGATGTTTCCCCATTGAGAAACCGCATACTTCCATACTATACAGTACGCTAAAAGAGTAAGCCGAGTAATATGTCCGAATTCATAGAATTTGAAAAATCAGTATGCGATAAGTACCCGGATGACTTACTACTTCCGGCGAGATTCTGAAATGCTCATACCATGCAAGCTGCGCTATCCCATGATGCCCCGCAAGAAAATTCATGAATGGGAGTGAAGCGACGCAACTGACGCAGGTAGGTCACATGACCATGACAAAATGGCGGATGTAGTACGTCCGAATTCCATTCATACTTCTCATATTCATACTGTATGGAATGTACTTTTCTAACGGCCGAGCAGTACGTTTAAATTCAAATGCAGTACCTAGTAGGCGGTTTTGGATGCAGCCAGAATGCCTGAGCATACTGCTCGAGAGGCGTTTCAAAGATGGCCGCCTAGTGAAATGACTTGCCTTAAAGGGACTTTAATAATATTCGGAGTGATGTCTATTTTTAAATATTATAAAATAAATTAGGAAATGGCAACTTTAATGTAAAATAGACAAACAGCCTACAGCTGTCAGTGATATTTGGTTTTTGGCCCTTCATACAAAAAAAGTTTGGGCACCCCTGTGTTAAAAGGTTAAATGAAAACATAATTTAATTTCAGTTAGTATACAGTATGGCCATAAAAGAAGTGTTGCATTGTCAGCTTTCAGCATGATCTAAATCCACTGTCAGATGCCTGTTATAGTAAAGCCCACTGATATTGTCTATGTGAACTGATGTTTTATCAGATCCGAGTGAGCAACAAAACTATATCTCTATGGTCTTGATTGGGCTGTGATGATCTCCAGCAAGCACCCAGCCGAAACAATAATGCCGTTTGTCATCATTATTAGGGTGAGAAGGCACATTGAAGTGGCAATTAATATATAATTTAGCCAGAAGACGCGTGTCATCCGTAGAACTTCTCGACCCCTCGAGTGTTGCATTCCACTGGATTTATATCCACAGACACACCGGATCCTAATCCTTGGCCTAAATATGGCTTTCTCTGCACTGCGCCTCTGATACCACAAGCTGTGTGCCAATTTGTCAGCAGCACACCAGGCAGATTGGGCCTATTGTATACACATCTATTGTTGTGCAATGCTCCCGGTCCCCATGGCTAATGCATCGGACACGGTCCCAGCAGGGGACAATGAATAGATCATCCTGGAGCGCCTGATGGCCTCGTTGAGCACACAGGTCAAGGGTTTGTTCATATTAAACCGGTTTATATGTCCAGCCAAACAGAGACTTGGAGCTCCTCTGATCCTGGTTACTTGTTCAAAAGTCTGTTTTGGAGGTTAAAGGGTCTGATTGTTTATCTGACAGGAAATCAATGTTTAATCTGTTCTCTTAATCCCTTTAAAGTGGAAAGCACCTGTTTGTGTAGGTGAAGTCTACAGGCAGGGCTCACACTTGAACATGTTTGCTTGATTTTGGAGGCAGAGTCAGTATCGATGATGATTAGAAAGTGTCTAAAGAGTTTCATTAGTTGTAATGGTCGATATATTTGACATGTCTGACGCAAAACTTTTTATCTGTTTCTGTCACAGGATGATGAAGGACAAACCGCTCTGCATTATGGTAAGAATACTTCCAATTCAAATGTTAGGAATGTTTAATGGATGTTCAGTTAAATCCTTCATCTGCGAAATTAACTTTAAATGGAATGACATACAGTTTTGTATTGTTTTGATACAGAAATTGTATTTTTTTTTCAAACATTTCCATAGTGATGTTTACAGAGCAAGAATTTTTTCACAGCATTACCTATTATATTTTTCTTCAAAAGAAAGTGCGATTTCTTTTTTAAGTTTTAGTTTCCTGGAATTGTAAAACTGCTATGGGCAATATTAATAGCCCCCTTAAGAGACTTTTTCTTTTCAGCCACAGAACAAAATACTGTTGTTCAATGACTAGCTTAATTAAGCTTAACAGTCCTAGTTAACCTAATCAACCTAGTTAAGCCTTTTAAATGGCAGTTTAAGCTGTATACTTGTATCTTGCAAAATAAGTAGGAAAATATTATGTACTGCCATCATGGCAAAGGCAAAAACTTAGAAAGAAATTTAGAACGAAATTAGTTGTTATATATTAGTATATAATACTTATATATTATATTATTTTTATTTTGTTATTATTACCAACATATTATGTTATTATATAATAATAATAATAATAATATTAATAATAATAATAATAATATGTGAAAAATATTGGAAAAATTATTAATATTTCACAGGACGGCTAATAATTGTATCTTTAACTGCAAGTGTTCTAATGCATGGTTTAATAATTATAGACTAAAGTATGTGTTAGTTACATTATTGAGATAAAACTGCTTGTATATCTAGCACATAATAGATTCGATTATACTGATGCAATGACTTTCCCAGAGATGGGTTGCGGCTGGAAGGGCATCCACTGCGTAAAAAAATATGCTGGATAAGTTGGCGGTTCATTCCGCTGTGGCGACCCCAGATTAATAAAGGGACTAAGCCAACAAGAAAATGAATGATGCAATGACCATGCAAATATAGTTCACACCTAAAATAAGCAAATAATGAGCACAACTACTTTGACCAAAAAAAAAAACTTCAGTTTATATTTTAACGTCTATAATGCCCTGCCCCAAAGAAACTACAGTAATGAAAATTATGTAAACGAAGATAACTTAAATAAACAAAATCCAGTTAAAATTAAGTAAAAATTGTTCAAATTATTTACAGCAGTATATTCCTGTGCTGGTAAAGCAGACTTTTCAGATGATTTGGTGTTCAAGAAACATTTCTTAAAATGGTCATTGTCAATGCATCAACAGTTGTGCTGCTTATTGTAAATCATGATACAATTTTTATAGGAGTATCTGATGAATAGAAGGCTCAAAATGTTATTTACATGAAATAGAAATCTTTCTCAACGCTTTGTAACAGAGGTTTACCTTCACTCCGCTATTCAGTCTAATTTTAACTATTACACTTATTTGAATCAATTGATTATTAAATAAATTTAAACCCGTATAAAAAAAATGTATAATTAGAAAAAGAATCTTCTAAATCATGTACAGTCTGCTTTCAGCTTTTTCTTATGACCTGTGTTTACAAAAAAAAAAAATAATAATATATATATATCGCATGTATAACTGCAGTTCTTAAAAATCACAACACACATTGAAGAAGCACGCTAGTATTGATTCACACTATCCCAGCCCTGAAAATGACTCCCTTTGGTCAAAACCTCTACAAAATGATTTCTGAATCCAGTTCTTATCCACCCCACAGGTCACAGGAGGGAAGTGTGTGTATGTTTGTGTGCGAGTACATTTGTCCACAGCCACACGTGTGGTAAACAGGGCCTGTAATAATCACCAGTCGTCCCAGAGGAAATCAACAGTGTTCCTCTGTCATGTGACACTGGGCGCACTGTGTGTGTGTGTGTTTGCCATCTGTCCTCAGGTTGGTGGCTGGACGTCTGAAGACGATCAGCCCTCAGGGAAGCTGGAGCAGAAAAATGAAGGGGGGATGGGATATAAAAAAGTGACTAATAAACATAAGCGATGAACTCAGGGAGACGAATAGCACAGAATGAAAATTCATTTCCACCTCTCGGTGTGTGGGGCCATGCGGCTGACACATGATTAATTGAGGGGTTTACTGCACGCTGTAAATTGTTCTTCTTCTCTATGGCTCCCCAGAGGCACGAGGGGCTTTACGGCCCAAGGACCCACACGTGTGCCGAAAATAAAATACTGGAACACACACACAAAAATGGACTAGGGGACAAAACTGAATGCTTTTTTTGTTGCTGCTTGTTAAAGTGATCATTCGGTCAAAAAAAGGAAGAAAAAAAAAAAAAACAAGTGGAAAATTGTGTCATCGTTTGCTGACTCATGTTGTCCTTTGACTTGTATGACTTTGCATTGAACTCATTCATTCATCCTTAATTTTATTTTCGGCCTAGTCCCTTTATTAATCAGGGATTACCACAGTGGAACGAACCGCCAACTTATCCAGCATATGTTTTACGCAGGGGATGCCCTTCCAGCCGCAACCCAACACTGGGAAACACCTATAAACTTTTACATTCACACTCACACATACATGACAGCCAGTTTAGCTTATTCAATTCACCTATACCACATGGCTTTGGACTATGGGGGAAATTGGAGCATCCGGAGGAAACCCACACAAACACGGGGAGAACAAGCAAACTCCACACAGAAATGCCACCTGACCCAGCTGGGACTCGAACCAGTGACCTTTTTGCTGTTAGGCAACAGCGATACCAACTGCGCCACCGTGCCGCCCTGCATTGAACTCAAAAAGAGTTATTCAATATAAAGTGAAAGTACAATCATGGTCAGTATCTACTGTAAGTCAGTGTTCCCCAACCCCCTGGGCCACGGACCGATACCAGCCACACACGAAATCATTAATTATTTCCATTTTTTTATTATCGGAGTCTGAACGATCTTTTATTTTAAAAAAAAAACTTTTATTTTGAATTATTATTTTGAACTCTTGGTTACATCTGGGTCATTTGAGTGCCAAAATTTCACCCACAAGCTAGTAAAATGAGTAAGATCCAGACAGACGTCTTTGGGAAGTTTCTTTTCGAAAGGGAAAAGACCCAGTGAAAGATGCACAAAATGCCAGCATGTCTGCAGGAATAAATCCAGCATGTCTGTGCAAGAAGATCACAGATGACGGCGGCCGTTCACATATCACATTTTTTTCCGTGTGCAAGTTTGTCATTTCCAATGGAGGCGTGTGCATATTTGTACGCCGTCCAGGTGCACAGTTGAAGACATCTTCATAATGCTGCGAAGGCACCACGAGAACTGACCGTTCAGCTTCATATTTTGTGTTGCATACACATTAGGCATGGGACGATAACCGTTTTAAAGGTATACCGCAGTATGGAAAAGTCAAGGTTTTTATACCGCCAAAATTTCATGCTATAACGTTCCTAAAGTAGGAGTAAGATTTTTTATTTACTTTTTTTTGTTTGTTTTTTGGTGTAAATCGTAAAGAAATCTGTGTTTTTGAAACAAATGAAGATCGCAGAAGTCAATGATTCACTGGAATTATTTAGCCTGACATGTTTACTGCTCCAAAATATTTTTTATATTTCTCAAAATAAAATTCATTGTGTTCAAAGGGGAAAGGGGTTTTGTTTTTTAGCCAGACATTAATAAAGAATATATTTTAGAGCAGTAAACACAATACCGTTATACCGTGAAACCGTGATATTTTTATCCAAGGTTATCATACCGTCAGAATCTTATACCGGCCCATGCCTAATACACATTTTGGTAGAATAATTATTTCAGACAAACACTGCAGTGCTTTTTAATTTTCTCCATAAATAAAACTTGTATCAGAGTTGCAGCAATGTTTGGTCAGCTTGTCATCCTCAGAGAAAACGGCTGAGGGTCTTCTAGCAATCTATGTACATCCACCCCCCTGGGCCACGGTAAAATTGTCAAGCTTTAACCGATAATAGCTATTGATAATAGCTTTGGTAATAAAAATGTTGGGCACCACTGCTGTAAGTCACATCGGTTTTAGGACGACATGAAGTCATGAGTTAATGAATATTTTTTGGTTTTTGTGCTTGCATTGGCGCTTACTTATGAGGTCATCATATTACTACATTTACCTTATCATTTAGCAAACACTTTTTTATATATATAAAGGGTAGATGCGTGGAAAAGAACAAGCAGGGTTGCATATCAACTACATTCATTATTCTACCATTGTCTTGAATTTAAGATTTATAATTATTAATTTAACAAACATATTTATTTATTTAATTAATTAATAAAAATAATTAATTTTAATATTTATTAGATTTTTCCCTGCTATACAATACAAAATTTATTGTAAGAATCCCAGGAATGTGCACTTTATTTTATTTTATTTTATTTTATTCTATTCTATTCATTTGTTCTATATGTACATTTTTTGGCAATCATAAACTCTGACATGGAAAGCTAAAACAAAACAAAACACTGACAAGCATATTGCAAATTTTACACAAACATTATAAGACAAAAATAATTTGAAAAAAAAAGAAGATACCAAAAACTGGAAAAATAACTGATAAAGATTCAGCTTTGCATCGCAAGAAAATATACATTTTAAAATCCATACAAAAACATACAACATATAAAATTGTAATATGTTGCTGTATTTTCCCAGTACTGGGTTGTGGGTGGAAGGGCATCTGCTAGGTAAAACATATGCCAAAGTAGTTGGCAGTTCATTCCTCTGTGGCGACCCCGGAGACTAAGTCAAAGAAAAATTATTGCTGCTGTATTTTTCGATCAAACAATCGCAGCCTTATTGAGCATAAACACTAAAAAAGTGCCAGATATATTGACTTATGTTTAAAAGATCCACTCGCCTTCTCTTTCTTTTTTCTTCTACTGCTCAGGGTGTGAGGTTAAAAGCCACTCTTGTCACTGGTATTTTTCCTGCTGACATAAGAGAAAGCGAGTAAGGAGAGTGTTTTCCCTCCTCTCTAAAGAAAGCAGTAGTTGACAGAGATGCGAGAAAGCACTCACTGGAGGTCCTGCAACGATAACAGGGTTACAGAAGTGCTGCTCGTCTCTGCCCTGCTGCCTCCTAATGGGGCACAAACTGCCAATGGGGCACAAATGCAGGAGTGCTGCTCGACTACATGCAGCTCCATCCAGGCTTCATGCGGACGCTAACAATTACTTTAAGTGTACTGCTGACAAAACTATACTGGATAAAGCTCTTCTTACGTAGGTGCCATTGAGTTATTATTCGAGATACTGTAATAGCTGCTATCCAAGTGAATTAAAATAGTATAATTATAAAGCATTTTAACTTTTCTGCAATAATAATATTGTATTTGTTCTTTGTTTAAATATTTGTAGAATATGTTATGAACAAAAATGACACATCACTAATTAACTATGTATCATGAAACTAATGTACGCACATGACTGCCTTGCACAAAATAATCCCAACAATCTTGAATTTTTCTTTCTTGTGTTCTTTCCTTCTTTCTGTAGCCTCAGCTTGTGAGTTTGCAGAAATCGTCGAGTTACTCCTGAAAGCTGGAGCTGACCCGTCTATCAAAGATCAAGAAGGCTCCCTTCCAGAGGAGGTGACAGAATCCAGTGCCATCTCTTCTCTCCTGCGCCAGTACACTGCTCCTAAAGGCTAAAGCCAACAATTTACTTCACACAAACTGTGCTCCTCATCCAGATGGTGCAGACCTGCTGTAATACCCACAATTGAACTCCCATCAGCTCAGCATTCAAGAACCAAACTCAATCGACTCAGCATTCTAGAGCCAGATTTAATCAACTCTGCTTTACAAATGAACATTATATACCTGAACTCAGAACTGAACTTCATTCTAGAACTGAACTCCATTCTAGAACTGAACTCCGTCAGCTCATCATTCTAGAACCGAACTCTATCCACATGACATTCTAGAGCTGAACTCCATCTGCTCATCATGATTTAGGAACAGTTCTAGAATGCTGAGTTGATTTAGTTCTAATCTTGAATGAGGATATGAGGTTATTTCTCTGTGCATTCTGGAACTGAACTCCATCAGCTCTGCATTCTGGAAATTGTTTCCCAAATGGCTACAACTGAACTCAGCATTCTAGACCTGAACTTCATCATTCTAGAACTGAACTCCATCAGCTCAGAATTCTAGAACTGAATTCTATCACCTCATTATTTTGGAACTGAACTCAATCCATCTCACATAACTCACACTATCTGCTCAACTTTCTTTAGGAAGAGGTCTGAAACGATGAGCTGATGGGAGTTCAGTTCACCTCGATTTTACTCCACCAGCTCAGCATTCTAGAACTCAACCCAGAACTCTACTTCATCATTCTAGAACTGAACTCCATCAGCTTGTCATTTTAGAGCTGAACTTCATCTGATGGCTTAGGAACAGTTCTAGAAGGCTGCATTGATGTAGTTCAGATCTAGAATGAGGAGAATTTCTCAGTGCATTCTAGAACTGAACTCCATCAGGTCTGCAACTGGAACTCCATCACCTTGTTATTTTAGAACTGAACGCAATCCACTCAGCATGCTAAAGCAGAACACCATCTGCTCAACTTTCTTTAGGAAGAGTTCTGAAACGATGAGCGGATGGAGTTTAGTTCTAAAATGTTCAGGTCTAAAATGATGAGCTGATAGAGTTAAACACCTCGATTTTACTCCACCAGCTCAGTATTCTAGAACTCAACATTCCAGAACTGAACTTCAGCTCATCAATCTAGAACTGAAATCCATCAGCTCATTGTTTTAGAAATGATCTCCATCTGCTCAGCGTGGTTTAGGGACAGTTCTAGAATGCTGAGGTGATGTAGTTCAGATCTAGAATAAGGAGCTTTTAGGTTATTTTTCTGTGCATTCTGGAACTGAACTTCATCTGCTCAGAATTCTAGAACTATTATTGTCGATTCCATTTGGCTGTGGAGCACAGACATTATACTTTCAAACAGTTAATTTCAGAAAACCTTTCCTCCCCGTCCTAGAATGGTACATTCCAATGAATGTGTTACTGTTGTTGCTATTAAAGACATGGAATATTAAAATGCTGTCTTGTTTTATTTACTTGTTTCCTGGAGGTTTAATATTTTGTTGTTTTTGTTGTATGCGTGGTTCTTTAAAGCGATAACCTGTTACCCAGCACTAACTTTTGGGGATTTACACCTACCTACATTTAAATATTAACAGTTCCTGACTCCAGTAAGCTACAAACACAAACTAGGTATGATTAGAGAGAGGACACTCTGGGACTTACAGTGCTTAAAGGGGAAGTGTCATGCTTAAAAATATAAAAAGTTATACATTATGAAATCATGAGGAAAAAAATTGTTTTGTGTTCAATATTTGTTTTCCATATACAAACACAGAAAAAAATTTATGTAATGTCCTAGAAAAAATATGACATGAAAGCCAAGTGTTTCATGAGTTTAAATTTTAAATTTTATAAAGATAGCATGCAAAATGAGATTTCTGTAAAAAGTTTTCCGAGACTATATCGGTGTCCTTCTTTCCCTCACCGTCAGAGGCATTTTCTCAAAACTTACCATCCCAAACTAAAACATGAACAGATGCTGAATGATTTGGTCTACATTCACAGTTCACGTATCTTTGGAAAGAAGACACTCTGGGCTTTATTATCCATCATCTAGAGTTTATAATGCTCAAAATGAAAAAAAGTTTAAGTAATGTAAAAAAAAAAAAATGCACTGCCCTAAACACTGCAAAATAAAAATTCTGGAATTATTTTTCTGAGACAATGTCTTGTGATTTTCTCCTGCTCCTTGTTTGGGGAGAAGCAGTCTGATGACCACGCATGTACTGAGGTTTCTAACAACTATTTTAGTCATTTCACATACCACTTATTTTTAATTGTAAAATAATAGGCAGAAACATAGATGCTCGCAAAAGCAGCATTTTGCTTTGAGCCAAAAAGGAGCCTTTACAGCATAGTATAGTAAATTATTTATGAGGTATGTTAAGCTGAAACCCATTCTAATGACACCCGAGACTCATATTACATATTGTATAACAGCATTAAAAGACTCTTTAATGTATGCATTACAATATATCAGCAAATGTTTCAAATGTACAGATTTATATTTATTTATTTTAACGGCTTATTTTCATGATGTTCAGACTTTCAACAGCAACATGCAGGTAATTTAATAGTATTATATAGTCATATTGTCAACAAACTATATTATACAGTAATAATATGTTTATTATTTATAACTTCATATATAATAATTGATGTAATTGATGGTTATTGCATTATGTTAATGCTCAGATTATCCAGACAATAAACAGTAAATACAGCACAACTTAAGAATACATATGTTTTTGACTAATTAAAAGTATGGTGGGTAAATAGCATACCATGAGGAATCTCTTATCAGTGTTATTAGTGTTGAGCTTTTGTCTCTCTTAAATTTTGAATCTTTAAGTTTTAACACTGGCAAATAATCTAGAGGAGACATTTTAGAACATTTTCCAAACAACCAACACAGAGGCGTCTTCAAACGTTCAAAAACAAGTGAATCATCAAGTCTGTAAATATTCCTGTGATGTACCAATACAAAAAAAGGAGGAATAGGAAACCGCAGTCAGATGTGGGTCTGAATACCTCTAGTATTAGTTTAGACTAAGATCTTGAGATATGACGGGCAGGAATTATGCTTTTGGTTTGTTTATAAAGGCTGTTTGTCCCTTATTCCGGTAATTTCCATAAATCCGCTGGAGTTGGGGGAGGGTCAGTGCTGCTGACGGCATCCTGCACGACAGTGACACTAAGCCCATTACGTTTCCATTATGTGCCTCAATTTCCCCCTGAGCTCTTCACTTTTGACACAGACTCCTCTAAAATCATGTCCCATATTGCTCAGCTTTCTTTACTTAACGTTTATGCATTTTTACAAGTCGCCTCTCTGGATGCTTCCCTAACACCATTAGTGCCAGATGGTGGAGGTTTGTTACTCTCACTCTTTCTCTCTCTCTCTTTCACTGTCTGTCCCTTTCACTTTCTCTCTTTTAGTCCAGCTTAAATGGAATGCCAAGTACTTGCTACTCTTAATGCAGTGCTTTACTCCAGCCTCGCTTTTGCCAGCCAGCAAAAATGCTGAAAAAGGTCTCCCTATTATATCTATATATAAAAACTAATTCTTGCAGCTGTAGTTCCAACATTGTGCTTGGTGTACTACAGTCAAAAAAATTGTTTGCTAATTGTTCAAACTGCGTATTTAAAATGAGCTGAAACTGAACTTAATTATTTTATGTTCAATCCACTTAAATTTGTAAAAAAAAAAAAAAAAAAAACTAACAAGTTAACTCAATTGCTTCAAGTTGTCCCAATGTAACCCCAATGGTACTACACCAGCAAACCTGCTTCGAGATGGAAACCTTCCGCATGGGAGGTGGTTGCTCTAACAAGGAGGCTAAAGACTACAGCACTTCACTAACTGGTCTCCGCTATACTACTATACTATTCTAAAACATTTTTTATACTTGTTTAAATTTATGAATGAGGAAAATAAGCATGCCTTGTGGATGTGCCAAAAAAAAGTCTGCGAGTTTACAGTATACACCAAACTTTGTAGAAATTCTGTGAAATAAACTGCACGACCCAAAATAAACAATGCTAATCAAAAGGATAAGCATTGCTCTCTATAGAACAAAAATGATTGATTTTATTTTTTTTGACATTTTTACATTTATGAGGTGAAAAGTTTCGTTATAGATGTGACATCTCTCCATTATGGATGTGACGAATGTGAAATTGGCACTTGTGTGACTGCTAGATCAAATATAATAGATTGAAAACATTGATAGAGACATTTTAAGTAGTTTTTAAATACTGTAAAATACTTGTTTAATGTGTGGTGACTGGTCTAATGACCCAGTCTGTTGTGATTGGTTGACTGCGTTCAGTGCTAAACAGAGAGAACTGCCCAGCACGCTTATGAAGTAGTTGGAGTATTTGAGAGCCCAATGCAGGAATGCATTAAAACAATGCAGTTAAACACCAGCATATTAATCTATTCTTATCCACAACCTCAAGTAATAACAAGGACACACATCAGTATTGATCCACACAGTGGCACAATTGAACTATTTTGAAAATTATACGCGCCGCTCATGTGAGGAACAGATGATGGTGGCCATAGCATCGAGAAACGGCAGAGGATCGCGAGTTCAGAAACACATTTAAATTAGTAAAGGAAGAAGCACGCGTCGCGTTTTCATTGTGGTTATGGACACGCGGTAGTGTAAAGTAACTAATTACAAATACTCAAACTACTGTAATTGAGTAGTTTTTCTCAGGAATTGTAATTTACTACGCGGTTTTAAAAATGTGGACTTTTACTTTCCTTTGAGTACATGTTTAGTGCTGTATCGGTACTTTTACTCCACCACTTTTCTTCAACCTGCAGTCACTACTTTATTTCTTTCTTGTCTATGGTCATTGTCTAAAGTAAAACAATCAGTCCTGTGATTCCTGTCCAATTAAATCACACATAGAAAGTAAATCACATCATACTGAACAGCCTCAAAATGCAGCAAACCTTTTGGAAACATTAAAAATATAAAAAACTGAAAATTATGGATGTCGACTGCATGATGACTGAAATCACCAAACAGCCTTAAACAATCACTAAATGGAACGAATGGAGAATTGAAGGAAGGGCCAAATAAAAGGAAGGAGGGATCGAAGAACCAAATAAATGAAGAAAGGATTCAAGAAAGGACTGAACAAACTAAGGAAGGAAAGAAAGAAAAAACGAATGAACAAAGGACCTAATGAAGGAAGGAACAAAAATATGAAAGAATGAGTGAACAAATGAAGGGAGGAAAGAAGGAAGGACCAAACGAATGAAGGAAGAATTCAAGGAAGGACTGAACAAACCAAGGAAGGAATGAACGAACAAATGAATGAATGAACAAAAATATGAATGAATGAGCGAACAAAGGAAGGAGGGAACAAACAAATAAATGAAGAAAGGAGAAAACAAACAAATAATTTAAGGAAGGTTGGAAGGAACGAACGAAAATAGGAAGAATACACCACATGTTGTTAGTGCAGGGATGTGTAAACGTAACATTCTGTAAACGCATCAACTTTACTACAGTGTAATACTCACTACTCTTGAATACTTTTAAAAGGTCTACTTTTTATTCATACTTTGAGTAATATTTACTACAGATACTTTTACTCGCAATAAATTTTTAGGCAAGTAATGGTACTTTCCCTTGAGTATGATTTTACAGTACTTTTTCCACCACTGTGGACGCGATATGTGAATAACCCCATAAAGATTTAACCTGAAAGATACATTACCTATCAACGTTGATGACGTATTCAGGCAAAAAAAACAAAAACAACACGATTCATTTATTTGACTCTTTCATTAAAGAATCAATAGTTTTAAACACGGTGCACATACAGATTTAAACATTTGCTGAATGTTTTCATTGACTTATTTCTGTGTTACTGCATGGAAGGTCATTCTCAAAATACCATAATAGTGGCTCTTTAACTGAAAAATGAAGTGTATTTTCAGATTTCAATTAAAGAATAAATAGGGAAACTATTTATTTCTTCTTAATGACATGCACAGATTAATTGTTCACCACAAAACTAGCAGCGTGAGCTAACAAAATCAGTATGGTTAGTTTTGATTTCATTTGTACTTTAAACTGTAGTCTGCTGTGCCTGACCAATTAAAATCCAGTATTCCAGAATCCAAGTAATAAACATGAGCCGAATCAATCAGAGGCAGAAGGTCACAGTAGTGGAGTAAGAAGGCCATCAACTTCTTTATTGCATCGAATGCAAATGAGAATATGCCCAATACACCTCCACTGTAAAACTAAAAACACGTGGCCGGCCGTTTGTCCTTGCTAAATGACCCTTTCTATATTTGTACGTCTGCTGAATTAAAATGCCAAACAAGATGTCAGTGCACACCATCACACACGCGAGAAAAATACCCCTTCCGTACAGCCCAGATTAAATTTAGGCTGAATAACTATTTGCATGTTAATTTATTCCTTCTCACCCGGGAGCCTGGTGAATCGTTGGCTTCAGGAAGTTCGTAATAAAAGCTCGCAGATCGATGATAATGGCATTTGCGCTTGTGTTTGTCATCTTTGCAAAAGCAACAGTGCAGGAATTTGCCCAGATTTATATGTATACTAGTGCTGTAAGTGGCGTGTAAATTATCCCAACTGTCTTTGTCGCTGTTTATCTTTGTAAGAGTGAACTATTAAAGGCCGTACATTAATGGCCGCGGCAGCCCCAATCAATGCCTGAGTGAAATCAGCTCATTTGTGGCGCGTTTCTCTGCTAAGAGCGCCTGCTTTGCTATTAAAGACCCTCTTTTCCTGTTTATTCCATAAATATTGCTTCACATGCCTTCAAATCGATACGTCAAGCTGAAAGTGTATCCTAACCACGGCATTTTAGTATTGTAGTAAACACTTTGGCCGTTTGTTTTTTGTTACAGCTGTTTAGGGTTTTGAAAGACAATAAAACAACTCTCAAAAAGTTTAAATGCACCTAGTGGCTGTGTCCATAGCGTATAACCTACAACATAAATCCATTTTGTCATTATTTATGAGCCCTTTTTTGTAAATGTAATCATGCGCGTTCACAAACGGATCGAAGGCAGTCCATCAAAACGCGCGTGATTGTAACAGTGTTTTGAATGCGGTTAGTTTACTCACAGTTGTGTGTTTCTGGCCGTTGTGAACGTCGGGCAGTCTGTTTGTCCTCATTTCACAGAGCAGTTTACAATTAGGTAACATTTAGAGGATTAGGGAAGGTTTGACTAAACAGCAATCTGCTACAGTCTATGGAAGCAGAAGGATGAGTGTGTGGAGCCCGGCGAACAGATGCGCGTCCGAGAACAACTTCCACATGTTTGTGTGTGCGCGCGCTGGCCTTGTAGAAATGTTATGCCTTTGTTCCATTTTGTGGCACCAAAAATCTGTCACCCACATCCAAATATGTAAAATGCGTTATTTATTTGTATATAACCCGATATTACCTGCATATAGGTCTAAAATATTTAAACTATGGAAATTATTTAGTTTAAATAATTAATTTTATCTTAATAGTTTGTATAATTAGGCCTACATCTTTAATTGATTTAATTGTATATTGTTTGTGATCTTAACCATACGTTTTGTAATATTTAGTCTGTAAATGTTAAATTATTTAAATTCAAAATGTATTCTATTTACTTTTATGTAACTATGCTTACCTTAAATTATAATAATCATTTTATTTATTTATTTATTTATTTTTCATGTTTATGCCTTTTTATTCCAAAAAGTTTTCCTTTTTAGTAAAAAAAGTGACATTTTTACAATGTGTAGTGTGTTTATTTGAATGGAAATCAAACTGATCTTCTACAAAACAACTAATGTGTGTTAAACCAAGCCTTTTCTTTAATTTTGCAGTCATAAACAACATTCATTCATTCATTTTCTTGTTGGCTTAGTTCCTTTATTAATCTGGGGTCGCCACAGCGGAATCAACCGCCAACTAATCCAGCATTTGTTTCACGCATCGGATGCCCTTCCAGCCGCAACCCATCTCTGGGAAACATCCATACACACTCATTCACACACATACACTACAGACAATTTAGCTTACCCAATTCACCTGTACCACATGTCTTTGGACTTGTGGGGGAAACCGGAGCACCCGGAGGAAACCCACGCAATCACGGGGAGAACATGCAAACTCCACACAGAAATGCCAACTGACCCAGCCGGGGCTCGAACCAGTGACCTTCTTGCTGTGAGGCGAACGTGCTACTCATACTAGTATATACTAGTAACGTGCGCCCCTATAATAATCATTTTAATTATTATTATTATTATTATTATTATTATTATTATTATTATTATTATTATATGTTTATGCCTTTTTATTCCAAAAAGTTTTCCTTTTTAGTAAAAAAGTGACATTTTTTACAATGTGTAGTGTGTTTATTTAAATGGAAATCAAACTGATTTTCTACAAAACAACTATTGTGTGTTAATCCAAGCCTTTTCTTTAACTTTGCAGTCATAAACAGTCTGAAATAAAAAAAACATAAATAAAAAATATAAATAAAGCATAAAATAAAGAGCACTGCAGTAACCCAAAGACGATTCGACTTTATTTCTCCATATAGATTTGACTGTACACAATTCATACCATTGGACAGAAGGCATATAGGACTAAATTCAGTGCTCTTTTTTTCAAAGATCCATAGCAATAAATAGTGCTCATGAAACAAGACTGTCGACACTTTTTGAGACTTTACAAAATTTACAGCCATTAAGACTCAACAAAAACATGGTTATTTTTCTTCTTCTTTTTTCTTTTCTTGTTAGCTTATGTTCACTCTTTCAGCATAACATCCCTTTTACCAGTGTGTGGGTCCAATTTTGCAGTATCAGACTGAAAATGATTCTCCTTGTGTTTACAACTGCTTTACATCACTGTCCTCTTTCCCAATAACTCAACCCTTCATAATACTGACACTGGTACCCAATACAGAAATAAATAACACTAAATCCTCACAGTTGTTGCTTAAATCTGTCCAGTAAGAAAGAAAATAGCAGAGTAAGTTTCCCTTTCACTTGTTTTGCTTGATAATAACTGATCAGGCCATAAAGGTACTTGTGTCTGTGTAATGGAAATCCACTACTGTCATCTGCTCTGAAATAAATAACATCCAAATGCATTAAATATATAAAGTTTTGCTCATGGAGCAATGGCTAGAAAAGAAAACACATTTCAATGTGGTAATACCAAAAAATAAATAAATAATAACCTTAATTTGAATCTATCTTCTTGGATATAACAAAAAAGCATTGACACAGATTTTAAAACTCGGAGCAGTGCATGCGGATTCATCTTATTAAAAATAACCTTTTTCTATTCCTCAGACCTGTTGACGTGAAGGGCCGTCTCTAGTAGAGCCGTTTAGAAAGTGTCAACCATTAAAATCCCAACCCCTTGTAAATAGGAAAGATACACTTGTGCCACTTGTTTAAATATCTCTCCTTGCTCGGTGCGCTCCTCTGTTTCCAGTATTCAGTCGAGGAGGAACATACAGTAAAGTGCGTCTGCATTTTGAATGTGGACGATTTTCCTCCTCATTGGGAAACATGCACGGAACCCTCCTGCTCTTAAAAACGTGTTGGATCGTGATTGTTTTTTCCAGGGTGGCCCGGGGGCGGGGGGTTCTCATGCTGGAAATCTTCCAATCCAGTTTTGAGAACGATGAAAAAATACGAGTTACAAAATGATGATACAGTGCAGGCATTCCATGGCGGTTTGCCCATACCGAACACTGTCAAACGTGGCCAGTTCTGGGAATTACGTCTATGAAAGGTTGTCCATAGTGTACTTTCCCTGGTGGAGCTCAGAACTGAGAGTGGTCCATTTCATCAAGCCACGAGGCCGGGCTGGTGGGGAAGTCTGGGTATCCCGTGCTGCTTCCTGTGGACAGGTCAGAGGTGGGTCCTCCGGCCATGGCTCTCAGAGCTTGACCCACACTGGGCTGACCGGCCTGACCCATGAGGCCGTCCATGCTGAAGCCTAAGTTGTTGAGTAGAGGAGTGTGGCCTGGCAGGGAAGTGATGGACGAGGGTGACTGTGGCAGGCCGTAGGGACTCCCTGCCCGCAGGTCATGGTAAGGCTGCCCGCCTCCATCCAAAGAGAAGCTCCCGTTGAGCATGTTACCGTTCGAGACGTCACCGACACTTCCGTACAGGCCGTTAGCATGACCCAAGTCTGACAGGATCTGATCGTCTGTTAAGGAGAGGACACAACATCAGTTTTAAAAACTGTTCACCATAATACACAACAGCTCCTAAAAGCCCTATGGAATTCAAACTAAACAATGTTTTTTAGATGTTAGTATCATTATTGTTAGTTTTTAGAATATTTATAAGCTAGTGTGCACTAAAACAGTAACAAAATTTGTGTTTAGAAGAAGATATAAAACTGATATAAACATGTAAAGCTTGAAGTTTGTCACCTTCACCTGGATCAATGGTTTTATTCAGGTCACCTCACACTTCAGTTTCTCATCAAATCATGACCAATCAAATGCTTTCGTGTATCTGACATGCCCCACCCATATTCAAAATGCTTTTGATGCACTTGAGCTCAACCATTCACTGGCAGGGCGGTTATAAAACAGGCCGCTATTGGCTGTTTTTGTAAAAGGGGAGGAGCTACACTATGTCCCACCCTCTCTTTATGTTTCAGTTGAGATTACACCAAACATCAAATAAAAACACACATTTCAAAGCACTTCATGAAACTTTTAAAAATAACGGGTCCAAAACGGATTTTTGCCCCAATAAGGCTGTATTCAGAAGACAGCTAGCATATTCTGTTCTTTTGGAGTATAATTGTCTACAAAGTTTACTAAATGATGGTGTGCAGGCTTGGTATGGCAGTCTTTTAGTTCAATTAAATACACAACATGCCCGTCAAGTTACCATGAAAGTGATGGGTGTAAGAGAGTATACATCACTTCAGTCAACCCATGAGTTGTTGGTTTTTAGGAACGCACAAGTAATAGCAAATGATCTGAAGCATGCTGTGAAGTTTATTCATAAATTAATTTCGAGAGGATCAAGTGATTTACCACAGCCGTTCTCGCATTAGCTAATCATGATCTCCCGATCATATGATTCCTAAGCTACTATCAATAGCCACAGTCTTCAGTCCACATTTATCTTCGTCTGGAAGAAACATCCCCCTTCCTCCCCCTTCTCCTCCTTTTTCATAGATTGGGTGGCACGGCGGCCCAGTGGTTAGCACTATTAGCCCCACAGCAAGAACACTGACAGCCCTGGTCTTCGCCAGGCTGCTGGGTGTTTCTGTGTGGAGTTTGTATGTTGTATGCCCCCAGGTCCACCAGTTTCCTCCCACTGTCCAAAGATATACACAACAGATTAAGCAAATCAGGCACTTGTCTAGCTCCCTTCCTCCTCAAGTGGCTCCCTTAGCTACTGCAGCCGGGGAGTTTTCGAGATCAACCTGAGCCCAAGCTCCTCTCTCGCTCTACGAACAGGAGGGAGCCCTGGGCTCGAGGATCCCTTGAGCTCAGGGCTCTCTCCCGGAACAGCATGCCAAATAAGCTCATGATAAATCATCAGCTAAGTGTGAACTCTTGAATTATTTTTGATTTATGAAGTACTGCCTTTGGAGAAGTGATACAAAGATCTTTTATGTAAAAGTAAACGTTATAAAAATTCATTTTTAACAGTGGCCATTAGCATTTGAAATGATAAACTGAAAGTCTTAAATCTCATTGTTGTTGGTAAGTGGAGGCACTGTGGCTCAGTGGTTAGCCTCACAGCAAGAAGATTGCTGATTCGAGCACCGGCTGGGTCAGTTGGCGTTTCTGTGTGGAGTTTGCTCATACCTGCCAACACTCCTGTTTTTCCCGGGAGTCTCCCGTATTTCACATCCATCTCCCGCCAACCTGCCGGTTAGTTTTTCTCCCGGGAAACTCCCGTAATTTGTATGTCCCAATGCAGTTTTAAAAAAAGCACTTTTGTTCATATTTGTCAAGTTGCCAGATCTTGAATGAAGTTCATTACCTCACACAATTGACGCAATATTCAAATCTTGTAACATATTCTACCTCAATCTGGCAACATACGGTACAACTCAGGTGCGCTGTTGATTACTGCGCAGGAGGTAGATGCGGGACTTGAACTGTGGGAGTAGCAACAAGCAGCTGCGTCAGTAGTAGTACACATGATGGAAGGAAAAGAGTCAGGTTGTGCTTCAGCAAAGAAAAAAATATATATGTAGATGTAAATGTAAATTTACCAACAGCTGGACGGAAGAATTCAAGTTTTTGTCTACAAGCCACCTTGACGACGCCCATGCTTTCTACAAAGCATATCGTATTGATTATAATGTCGGACACGGTGGAAAAAAACAACATTACTCAGCATGTGAAATTGCAACGGCACTAATATTGTAAATGATGTTAAAATTATTAATAATGTTCAATTCCTTAGAGAGTTTACTGTTATCGCTTTGCTTTACAAGACCTTGTTGTGTCACCAGGAACCATGGATATGTGTTGGCAGGTATGAGTTTGCATGTTTTCCCTGTGTTACCCTGGGTTTCCCCCGGGTGCTTCGTTTTCCCCCACAGTCCAAAGACATGCACTCTAAGGAAATTAAATAAGCTACATTGGCTGTAGTGTGTGTGTGTGTGTGTGAATGGGCAATGAGGAAAGGCATCCACTAAGTAAAACATGCTGGATAAATTGGCAGTTCATTCCGCTGTGGCGACCTCTGATTAATAAAGGGACTAAGGCGAAGGAAACGAATGAATGAATGTTGCTGGTAAATGTTAAGTTGTCTTTTTTTGTATGTGTATGAGTCTAAGACAACTGTGCTGTTTGAGTAAAAGATACATTTCCTGAAAAGCATAATAAAGTATAGCTCCACTTATAATTGATGTCAGATTTTGTTCCTGATTTCAAATGGCATGATTCATATTAACTGCACTTAAGCATCTGCATGATGGCATTGTAAATATGGCCACAGATTGAACAGATTTTCCTTGCAAGGGAATTTAAAAAGAGGCTTAGGCACACCTGTAAAGATCTCAGTTGCGGTATTTGTGATTTACTCTTCATTCACACAGGAGCACAAACCTGACTCTGTTCTTTCAAACAACAACAAAGCCGCTGCGTGCTTCATCGCTAATTGACTAAAAGCTTCAGCATTTTTATAGAGTTTGCGCATCGCTGCTTTCGCTTCTCGTAAACACGACCTCCCTTTGAAAGCAGCTTTAGACTTTTACGAGTTCTCAAAACGGGCTGACAAAAAAAATGAATAATGAACCAAAAACCTCATTTGAATATTACAAACAATTCATCAAATGGTGTGTTTTTCCAAATGAAATGAATTCATGAAGGGATGTAAAAAGGTTTTGACAAGAACAGTGAGTCTTAGAGCGGTGGGAGAGGGACCGACCTCTGAAACTGAGCTCACTGTCGCTGAGTCCTGCGTCGTCGGCTGAGCTTTCCTTCTCTGTTTTACTGGAGCCTCTGTTGCGTTTGACGCTTTTGTAAAACTGACCCCAGCGATGCCGGCCCGCGTCCTTCTTCAGCCGCTTCTCTTTCGCCCGTCTGTTCTGAAACCACACCTGTGCACATAGAAGTAAACATCAGGGATCCCACTTTCTGGAGTATGATGGAATTTTAAAAGGTCTATTCCAGACATTGAAAGTCAGGAAATTTTAGATATTTGTTTGTCTGTCATGGATCACAGAACATTTTGGATTATTGTGGCCTAAAATGACAGAGAATTTCCTTAAAGTTTACATCAGTATTTCTTGTTTTGGTTTGCTATATACACAATATTAAAATTGAGCTAAAACAACACAATTCTTGAGTTTTTTTGGGGACAACTTAATAGTTTTAGGTTCAATCCACTAAAATTTGTAAAAATGATTAAGTTAACTTAATTGATTTGTGTTGGGACAAATTGAAGGAATTGAGTGGAACTCAGCATTTATTTTATAGTGCATACACTCAAAAAACGGCATTTGCTGTACTTAAACTACTCAAACTACTTATTTAAATTGAGCTGAAACAACAATTTTTGAGTTTTTGGGGGGACAACTTAATTGTTTTATGTTCAATCTACTTAGATTTGTAAAAAAAAATAATAAGTTAACTTAATTCCTTCATGTTGTACTAACAGAAATTGACTGTGTGGAACCCAGCATTTGTTACACTGTAAAAAGTGATTAGTTACTTAAAGCAAGTTAACCAATTGCCTTAACCTCCTAGGGCTTAGTGGCCACATACGTGGACGGCACATTTTAGCTCTTATGTCCACAATTGTCTACTTTGAATGTTTTATATTTTGTCACAGACATAGTGTCATCCTGCAACTGTGTTGTAGCATATGAAATGTCCCAAACACTATTTTTAACTACTCAAAATGGGCAAAAAAATTAGTTTTTACTCTCTGATAGTCAAAACATGTTCAAAAAATATGTGTGTATGTGTTATTAACCACGAGTCCACATATATGAACATCATTTTTCTCTAAAAGTACATCATATCAAAATTCTAATTCTAATTAGGTTTCAATAAGCCCAAATAGCAAAGAGAAATAAAAATCCATGTAAAAAACAGTTTGGGCCTTACTAGGAAGCAACAAGTTGACTTCACAAAAATAATGTATTTTTGTGAAATAACATATTCAAAAAATAACCCATTGTAGCTTGGAACTGTTACATTGACATATTTTTTATAATTATGCTAATTGTACTCACATTTTTAAAGTCAACTAATCCCTTTTACAGTGTCAGACTATTTTAGCACGTCTGTTTTCAAATAATTACTGTAATTATTACAATATCACATGTTTGGTGCGTCAATAAGTCTATAAAATCTACAATTATAGCCTGTGTTGAATTTAGAAGACACACTGGAGTCTGGAAGAGCAGATTTATATTAGTTACTGTGAGTAATTTTGCTAGACACAGAAAAGCTGGAAATAAAAACCAAATATAATAAAGGTGTATTAGGAAAAAGTGAATAGTTTACTTTTATTAATAAAAAAAGTGAGTACAATTTGCATAATCATAAAAATTAAGTCAACAGTTCCAAGTTACAACGGGTTTACTTACATTATTTTTGTAAAGTCAACTTGATGCTTTTAAGGCAATTGATTTACTCACTTTAAGTAACTAACTACTTTTTACACTGTACAGTGTATATAAAGTATACTGCATCGTATTTGATACAAGAATAACTAAATGATGAAAATAAACGGTTAAAATTTCTTCGACAACAGCATTAAAAAAATCATATTAAAAAAAATTATTTTAGTGATCGAAGCAATGAGCATAGCCTTTTTCAAATAAGCTTTGGCTGAATGTGCATTGTTTATAACAACTCAAGGAACTTTCTACATGTAAATATACTGTCATTTGATAAAAAACAATGCAGATGGCGCCGAAGAAATTGGAACAGCATCCTTGCTGGCCAAATGATATCTGCAGCAACATTTTTTGATTTTATTTGAAATTTAGATCTATAACTATTATTAGTATTTTATGTGTTTTTAATAATTTTTTTATTTTCATATTCCTTGTTTGCATTCATCCTTGTATGTATCTTTTACTGCTACACATTTTTATGTCTGTAAAGTGCCTTGAGATGTTACTTTTAATGGTGTTATATGAAAAAAAAATTATAATTATATTTTTAAAATAATAATAATAATTATTATTATTATTATTATTATTATTATTATTATTAGTAGTAGTAGTAGTAGTAGTAGTAGTAGTAGTAGTAGTAGTTGTTGTATTAATAAAAATAAATGCCAAGCTCCTCTGAGTTTTGCACCATTTGCTTAATTTTGCGCTAAATTCGGTGATTGCAAAATTGCTAAATTCTGTAGGGAAACAACAGCTGCCTGTTTTTCTATTCATTATGTCATAGACATCCATAGTCAGTGAACGTCAGGGAAATGTCTGATTAAGTCTGATGAAGCCTCAGGTATGGTTGTAGTCTGACCTGCACCACTCTCATGTCCAGGCCCGTTTCTGAGGAGAGCTGCTCTCGCACGTGTCTTGCTGGTTTTGGCGAGTTCTTGTAGGCGCTTTTGAGAGTTTCCAGCTGTTTGGCTGTGATGGTGGTGCGTGGACGTTTCGCTCCTGTTTCTGAATCATCTGAAACACACAAATTATAGTCATTTGTTACAAGACCGAATAGGACTGTAACTGAGGCCTCTGTCTGCTTTTGGCTGGATGAACAGATCTACCCACTACAATCATTGAGATGATGTGGAATAAAACTACAGTCAGGGTTAGTTTTAGATAACGAAACTAAATTGTTAGTTGAAATAATATATATAATATATTTATAATTAATATCGTAAAGTAAGTCTGAGGGCGACACAGTGGCTCAGTTGTTAGCACTGTTGCTTCCAAGCAAGAAGGCCGCTGGTTTGGGTCCCAGCTGGGTCAGTTGGCATTCCTGTGTGGGGTTTGCAAGTTCTTCCCCCCAGTCCAAAGACATGTCATCACCTTGGAATTATAAGGTTCTATCTGCATTCTGAGCAGATAGAAAGTTTTTGCATTCCACAGCAAATAGTATGTGAGTAACATTTGTTTTTTAAATAAAAAGTCTTAAAATGTAAACAACTTATTAAAAAAATCCCATAATGTAAATAAGTTGTCAATTAATAAGAATATGTCAATAACTCAATTTTGACAAAAACATTCAAATAGAACCTTATAATTATAAGGTGACGATGTGATATAGGTGAATTGAATAAGCTAAATTGGTCGTAATGCATGTGTGTGAATGAGTGTGTGTGGGTGTTTCCCAGTACTGGGTTGCTGCTGGACGGACATCCGCTGTGTAAAATATATGCTGGATAAGTTGGCGGTTGATTCCGCTGTGGCAACCCCTGATGAATAAAGGGACCAAGCCAAAGAAAAATTATGAATGAAGCCTAATTAAGAAAGCCCATATGATTGTATTTAATGTCTTTTCAAATTTTAATATAATATAACATCAGCAGATTGGCAACGTAATATAATAATAGTAATTATAGTATAAAAAATATATAATAATAATAATGTAAATTAATATAATATTATGTCCAACATTAAAATGTAAAACCTGCTTCTATTTGATCCAAACTAAACAAAAAATAATAATAATAGTAAATTCTCCACAAGAAAATAAATGAAATACTGTAAAAGGGATTTTCAGAAAAAAAAATATTTCACAGAAGGGCTAATAATTTTGTATAAAATCTATATTTCTATAAAATATATAAAATATTATAAAATATTCTATAAAATCTAAAAAATATATCAAATCAAGAAACAAACCAAGTACCTAAATTTTTGTTAATTAAATTAATTAAATGTTTATTTAATGAAATGTTAATTAAATAAAAAAATTGTAAAATATCATTGTATATCAATTGTAATCAATGTATAATGTAATCCATTCCTGTATTTATGATTCAGAATTTTTAATGCTCATGAATAATTTATTACAACTATTCGATATTTAAATCAGTTGCATTGCTTGATTTGAAAGCAAAAATGTTGGAAATGCTGCTACATTTTCTATCAATTTAGAATAAAACCTTTAGAAAAACTTCCTTCATATTAAAAAATCTTTATTATAACAGATATTTTATTTTGATGTAGTTCTTTGTAGATTGAAATAACAAATCACCACATTGGAATGAACTGCATGGAAATGTTGAAGGTTATTTTGGCACTGGCATTAGACAACTGAACAAAAAAGTGAAATCCCCAAAAAGCTTGAAGCAAAGTAAATCCCGCATGCAGCAGGTAAGACGTGAGCGGCTCATGTCTGTTGCTTGAAGTATGAGTAAAGAAGAGTGTTTTGCGATGAGAGCGAGTGCTCACACATGGCCAGTCGATACTCTCCTGAAACTGTCACACTGTGCCGGAAAAGGGAATAAATCTCTGTGGAGAATGGCATGCCGGTGCGAGTTATTGGGGCCCTACCGTAAAAGTGCATTGCATCACTTAATATAATCAATCAACGGCCCACAGAAATCTCCATAAATACGGCACGAGGGGCTTTCAGAGGCAGATCCATGAGAGGTCAGACCACCCAGAGACTTAATATGCAGACACGGGGGACCCCGCGAGACTGCAGTTAATGATGATTTTGTCTCCTTACTATCATCCCGCTGCCTCCTCTGATCTCTCAGTGTCTCGGTATGATTGTAAAAGAAGAAGTTAATTACAGCATCTCCTCTCCTGAACTCTGCTGTCACAATGATTTCCAATTGGGACAGAAAATCTAGTAAAGTGGGCAGAGGCTCGAGCAGAGCATCTACTGCGCAAACCACACGCAGGCTCTATAAAAGCTTGACGTGTGGCAGTTCAGCAGCTAGATTCAATTCAAATGAGTGATTAGTAATTGGTAAAACTCACGTACTTAAGTAATAATATAAGTGTGTAAATGGTTATTGTATGTGTTAGATGTTGTGGATTATGTGTTTTTTTACTGTATGTGTTCACGTTTTTCATTTGGCACTTGAGTCTGTAATAATATATGGGAAAAATATGGGGCGTCACAGTGGCGCAGTGGGTAGCACGATCCCCTCATAGGAGGAAGGTCGCTGGTTCGAGCCTCAGTTGGCATTTCTGAGTTTGCATGTTCTCCCTGTGGTTGCGTGGGTTTCTTCGGGGTGCTCCGGTTTCCCCCACAGTCCACAGACATGGTACAGGTGAATTGGATAAGCTAAATTGTCTGTAGTGTATGTATGTGAATGAGAGTGTATGGATGTTTCCCAGTGATGGGTTGCAGCTGGAAGGACATCCGCTGTGTAAAACATGTGCTGGATAAGTTGGCGGTTTATTCTGCTGTGGCGACCCCGGATTAATAAAGGGACTAAGCCGAAAAGAAAACGAATGAATGAATGAATGAATGAATATATTTAAATACATGTTTGTTTGTTTATAAATATGTATATCTATGTTTGTTTAATCATTTCATGTACAAATAAATGTATATAGACTTATGAAATTTGCTGATCTTATTCATATTCATGGTTTATTACATATTTACAGTATGTATTATAAACTGATCACTTTACATTTAATACTTGTAGTTATATTTTTGATAAATGCATATACATTTATTATTAAATACATTTGCATGTTTATTTCATTTCATTTTCTTTTCTGCTTAGTCCCTTTATCGATCTGGGGTCGCCACAGCGGAATGAACTGCCAACTTATCCACCATATGTTAACAATCATACACTTTCCTTCACACTCATACTACAAACAATTTAGCTCACCCAATTCACCTGTACCGCATATCTTTGGACTTGTGGGGGAAACCGGAGCACCCAAAGGAAACCCACATGACCACAGGGAAAACATGCAAACTCCACACAGAAATGCCATTTGCGTGTTTATTAAATGTATATTTATATTTTACATACATGTGAGTTGTGATCTCTCACTGATGTTTTTGATTTCTTTGTTTTATCTTTCTTTGGTGTTTGTTTTTAATTAATTTTATATCTAACGGCTATGGTAATAATTATGGTATAATATATATTATTAAATATATATATACTGTATATGTCATACTTAAAAATAAATGCCAATATAATTTATCTGTAAATGTGTTTTTACATATTTTTAAATAAACGTGTCTTAAAAACATAAATGGTTTATATTTGTTATATTTTACATATTTTCGTGTTAATGTTACTAATATTTAATTGTTTAAAGTTTGTTTATATAAAGTAATTGCGCAATTCCCCACAGTTAGTAAAATGTTTACATTTTTAGGCAGATTTGTTTGTTTTTGTATAAAATCATGTCACAGTTCTGTGATGTTTAAAGGTTTCAGTTCATTTTTCTCACTTTAAAACACTCCATCATTTGTGATGAAATTACAGAAATAGATTTAGAATTATGACACGGTGGCTCATTGATAGGGCCAGACGGAATCTGCGCGCGCAGAATTCTGCAGATTTCCGTTGATTTTTAGCCCATCATTGATTCTGTTTATTTACTTGTGTAAATGTGTGTAAATATATATTTATTAAGCTTTTGAATTAATTTCTGTAATAATATTGATTAATATGAAAATATTCATATGATTTATTTACAATACAGTTTGTAAGGTACAATTTTCTGTCTTTTAGTAAAGATTTTATACGAGATACTTGCTTTGTTTACCAGATAAAGTGGATGTAATTGGATTTGCATTGTAAACATTAAATAAAAGTTAAAAAGGTATTACTTTTATTTCATATATTAAGGTTTTAGTTATGATACTCCCAAAATCATTCCGCAGATTCTGTCTGGCCCTACTCATTGGTTAGCATTGTTGCCTCACAGCAAGAGGGTCACTGGTTCAAGCCTTGGCTGGGTCAGTTGGCGGACAATTAAGCTTACCCAATTCACCTGTACCACATGTCTTTGGACTTGTGAGGGAAACAAGAGCACCCGGAGGAAAACCACGCGAACACGTGCAGAACATGCAAACTCCACACAGAAAGGCTAACTGACCCAGCCGAGGCTCGAACCAGCAATCTTCTTGCTGTGAAGCAATCGTGCTCACTGCGCCAACGTGATGCCTGCTATAGGTGAATTGAATAAACTAAATTGTGTATGTGTGTGAATGAGTGTGTATGGGTGTTTCCCAGTACTGGGTTGTGGCTGGAAGTGCACCCGCTATGTAAAACATATGCTGGATAAGTTGGCGGTTCATTCCACTGTGGCGATGAATAAAGGGACTAAGCTGAAGGAAAATTAATGAATGATTTAGAATTTTTACTTTTAGATTTAGAAAAAAATAAACCTTCGTGTAAGCTGATTCAATAGTTAGGATTAGTCCTTTATTTCTATCTATTTCTATATCTTTTTGGTTGGATCAAAAATAAGCATAAACAACACATTCAGTAACCACATTTCTGAAAGCCTAATATAGACATCTGTTCTCTTTTATATAAATACCTCCTCAAATTAAAACACAATCATGTTCATTAATAGAAGTTACATTGTTCATAATGCACAGCTGAAGAAGGCCTGATTTCCCCTGATCTGGAATCAGCAGCTTACCGTTCTGCTTGGCTGTTTCGTAGTCCTCTTTGCACACGAGTCTGCCGTCCTCCATGAGGTAGAACTCATCTCCGGTGGCCAACTGTCTGCTGCACATCACACATGCGAAACAGTGAAGATGGTACACAAAGTCCTGAGCTTTCCGAACCACCTGTGTTGGAGGAATCCCCTGCTGGCACGACGCACACTTTGTCCCAAAGCGCCTGTAGACACGCACAAAAAAGGAAAATGCATTACTAACATGCTATAACAGCGGCAGCTTGTGTTCTACAGCATTTATTCTTGTGTATTAATGCCAGTAATACAAAGTTGATCATAGTTTGTTAATGAAAAGTGCATTAAGCTGCAAACGGTAACAGTTAACGTGTTTGAACATATTCAAACTAACATAAGAACTGAAGTTTCTCCTATTTGTCTTTTTTAATAGCTTGTTTGGTTACTTGTACATTATGCTTGATTCTAAAAATACAATCTTTGAAAAACTACTTACAGTAAATGTTGCAGTTATTATGAACTAATATTATTAAAAGCTGTTAAATAATTGTTTATTGTTATTTCACACAAACTAATGGCACTACTGCAGAAGAGGAAGATGCCAACGTAGACGACACCATCATTCTGTCTGAAAGGACTTTTAACATTTGTTTATTGAGAAGTTTAATTCAAATTAAAGTACTCAATGGAAATGTCTGGCAGTGTTTTTAATTAAGAAACAGTTGCAATGCACCATACTTTATTTAACATTTTGAAGTAAAGTTTACTCAGGATAACTAAATAAGCTAACTAGGAATATTGGATAAAAAATAAATCTCAAAATACTAATAAATATTAAATGTATGACTTCAGTAAATTTTACAAACAAAAAATCAATAAAATGTACTTAGAATTTCCCAAGTGCACTTAACTTAACATTTCTAATTAAATGTACTAATAATTTTGGTTAATCCTTTACTTGGTAAAGCTTTGAAAATTCACTAGCCTTTTCTGAGTGAAAAATATACTCTACTCCTCATTTTTTACAGTGTAGTTGACTACTGTGAAGCTTATTGTAAAGTATCAACCGAGTTCCTTTTTAGGGATTAGGTTAACAATAACAAGGGTTAACAATATTAAATGCTGCAGAAGACTGTTCATTAATAGTTTGTGTTAACTACAGTAGTTAACTATAACGTTAACAAACTAAATATTGTGAAATGTCATCCGATTTAATTAAATTGTATAGCAATTAGTCACGACTACAAAAGTTTTAAGTTAACTATAATTTATACAAGACAAAAGATTGCTGCTTATTTAAACTACTTGAAACTAAGTACACTTGAAGCTATAAAAAACTAAGTTGAACAACACAATTCTAAAGTGTTTTTGAAACAACTTAATTGTTTTACGTTCAATCCACTTAAAATTGTAAAAAAAATTAAAAAAAGTTAACTTAAAGATATGTGTTGGGACAACCTGAAGGGATTTTGTGGAACTTAATATAATAATTTTTTATAGGTTAATCATGTTTCAATTAAATGTATTAATTAATGCAAGCTGTTAAGTCGGTTTAACTTAAAAATGACTCATAATGTTAACTTGATTCAACTTAAGATTTTTATTTAAGCCTTTCATGTAATTTTTTTTACAATGTAAGATTATTAAATGTTGTAGAGGTACAGTTCATTGTTAGTTTGAAATAATTAATGTATTTATAATGATATCAAATAAAACATTATTGTTAAGTTTCAACCAAACTAATAAAAGGGAATAAGCATCATTAACCAATTGCCTAAGAAATATTGTTCATAGTTTGCTATTAACTGATGTTAACATATGAAACCTTATTGTAAAGTCTTACCAAAAATAATTTTGTGGTTTAAGCATCAATATTTTTATTAAATGCTGTAGAAATATTGCTCATTGTAAGCACACGTTATTGTAACTAATTTAATTTAATGTCAATCAGTGAAAATTATTTTTTAAGATTGTGCACGATTAACTAAGATTATTAAATACTACGGAAATATAGTTTACTGTTTAGTTTCAATAGCTTTTGTAGTTAACACATGTTTACGAACAAAATGCATTTTAAGGATTAAGCATTATTATCTAAGATCATTAAAATTGTAGTCCATTGTTCACGGATGCTATAATGCACTTAATCTTTACCCTGTACCTTGTAGGCCTGACCAAGATGCATCATTCTGGTTTCTGTTGCAAATGTGCCTATTTTATAAGCAATCAAACCGCAAAGGCAGTAATAAGTTAGCAAATCTGTGAATACTACGGCAGGCATCTTTGTTTGTGCTTGTCATGTGCCTGCAGTTGACAAACGGTCATGATCAATGTAGCAGAAGGGGAGAGAGAGAGAGAGAGAGAGAGAGAGAGAGAGAGAGAGAGAGAGAGGCAGGCCACTCTAAACGCACAGAACGCCTCATAAAGCACTGAGTCAGAATAGGCTGTAAATCACAGTGTGAATACTGCTAAATAAACCCTCCTTTTACTTAACCAAGGTGAAGTTTTTGCAACATTAACGGGAAGGCGAGCCCCTCCGCCCCCTTGTCCGTTTCCTCCTCCATCCCCCTCCTTCCATCCACAGCCTTAACATTAAAATCCCTCCTTTTGTCCCCACGGGCTTGCTAATAAAGTTAGCCTCCACTCTGAGTCTTGCTAGCGTTTTAGGTCTCATTGAAGCCTGTGACATTAAAACCTCTCAAACGTGATTTGGTAAAAGCCACTACTGATCCTGTTTTGGATAAAAGTCAAACTTAATTTCCTTCCTTAAAGCCAAGGGGAAAATCCAATCGCCAAAAAATAGGGAAGAAAAGAGGAAAGAAAGGATGGGAAGACAAGGGAAAGAGCGGTAAAAAAATGCAAAGTTGCTTTCTTGAGTTCTCGTATGGATAGCATTGGGAATTGAATTTGGGAACAGACAGTCTTTACAGCTGAGTTCAAGCACACTGTGCTTCCTAACCTGACACAAGAAAAATGAAACAGCACTTTATTAAGCCTGACAGGGAATCTTTACTCGAACACACACACAGACAGACACACACACACACACACGCACACTCTCAAGTGCCAAACTGCTCTAAGAGCACAAGGAATCGCCTCTGTGTGATGAGAAATTACAAAACTGATCTCTGCTTTTCTATCATATACAATTTTAGATAATGTATGCAGCCAATGTTATGACTCAAAATCCAATATAAAACATTAGTTTAAAACAATCAAAACAAAACAATATTAGAGTAGATTACTGCAAATAGACTTCATTTAGACTAATATAATGTTTATTGTCACTGAACCAAGTTACATTTTGTACAAGTGCATTTTGCATTCTCGGTTTTTCTACCTGAAAATGCCTCTTTCAATAGATATATAGATAGATAGATAGATAGATAGATAGATAGATAGATAGATAGATAGATAGATAGATAGATAGATAGATAGATAGATAGATAGAAAAAAAAAAGGAAGAAAGAAAGAAAGAAAGAAAGAAAGAAAGAAAGAAAGAAAGAAAGAAAGAAAGAAAGAAAGAAAGAAAGAAAGAAAGAAAGAAAGAAAGAAAGAAAGAAATGGGTTCCACACAATTCCTTCATGTTGTTCTAACACAAGTCGATTATGACATCAGTTTGAACAAGCAGCATGTTATATTTTGAGCATGGATGGATGGATGGATGGATGGATGGATGGATGGATGGATGGATGGATGGATGGATGGATGGATGGATGGATGGATGGATGGATGGATGGATGGATGGATGGATAGATAGATAGATAGATAGATAGATAGATAGATAGATAGATAGATAGATAGATAGATAGATAGATAGATAGATAGATAGATAGATAGATAATTTTTATCCAAAGCTACAAAAACTGCATTAAAAATACACACATTTTATCAGATTTTGCTTTCCCTGGGAATTAAACCCCTGTTATTTGGGTTTGCATTAGCCTAAACAACAAAATGGAGAAATTAAATGATTAAAAAGACAGACAGATAGACCGATAGATCGAGGTGTAGAAGAGCTGTACTGACTTGAAGAAGTCCTCTTTGCAGTAGACGTTCCCGGCGCGAGAGAAACATTTGTCCGCCAGGAGCGCGTGGCAGTCGGCGCACTTCAGGCATTTTGAGTGCCAGTGCCGATCCAGAACCTTCAGGATGAACTTATCCAGGATGTGTTGACTGCAGCCTGCGCACTGAGGTATTTCTGGAGAACCACGCAGAGAAATTGTTAGGGTGAAACGTGAAAACAGAAAATTATTAATTAAATGTGTTTTTAATAGTCATAACTAATTATTTTAACATGCACAGTTGCGTTGTAATGAAATGATCGTGCGAATTCTAGTAGCTTTAAAATACATGTTATTGAAAATACTGTATTATTATAAAAATGGAAGCGTTTTATATAAAGTGACAAAACTGTTTAGAATTGGCGGAGCTATAGGCTCTGAGTGAAATATTATTTTTAATTATCAGCACGTTCTTCTGTTGGGTTGCATTAGGTCTGCAATATTACAGTGTAAAATAAATAATGATTATGGGGAAAAAATACATTAATATTATTATAAAATGTAAACAATTCTAAAATTGGCATATAATTTCTTAAATTTCATTACCATTTAATATCTAAAAAGTGCGTGGTCGTGTTATTAAAAACAACAGAATTATGCAGTTGCATCAACCTTAATAAATACAAATCAATCAACATCATCATAATCAAATAATTGTAATATATAAGACTAGTACAAGTCGGTTTAATAATAATGTTACAAAATAATAAATGTTAAATAAGGATGATAATCTCAGGATTGAAGCACATTCCAGGAGACAACCTGTGGGACCGGTAAATGGTGGACAGGTGAGGAAAGATGTCTGTTTGTAGGTAAATAATCAATATCTCTAAAGAAAACGGGCGAGGACATGAAGACATTGAGATTGAAATCATATAACTGCTTCATCGATTCTTTAACAGAGAGTCTGTCACTTCAATTACCGATGCTCAAAAACAACACAAAACACTGAAATCAAAACCCAAACATCAAGTAACAGTAGTATTTACTTGCAGTTCATCGTATTCGGTTTAGAAAAGTCCGTGTGAGGAATAAAAGCTATTCTCGGCGCCCATAATTTTCACAATCACAATATCATGATATTTAATTTGGACATTTGACCTCTGATTCTCTATTCTTTCTGTCGACAAGTTCTCACGCGTGCCGTTTTGATGGATTTAACAATAGGCTGCATGGATATTCTGATATTATGACGCAAGCACGATGATAGTATTTTATCATCGTCAAATAAGTAATTTTGATTTCAGCAGGTGCTTAAAGCCCTAATCACGTGAACATTGCAAGTGGCTAATGGAAACCCACGGAAAATGTCTCAAGTTCAGAAAATTGACCTTTACATCAAACCACGACACACATAACACAATATGCTAAAATAACGCATGCATTAAACATTAACTAAAACATAAATTAATGCATTTAAAATTCAAAAGGTAATTTAAACATTTAAATTTTTTTAAATAAAATACAAACAAGCGTATTAGGATTTTTGTTTTCATTTTAGTACACAAAATATTTTATCATTTGCTAATTTGACAATTGTTCTGACAAATGTTCCCCTTTCTATAAAAATAAAGAATTCTTTATATAAGTTCCAATAACCTACAACATATTTTCACGATATTTAGTTTAATCACACAGCCTATACTGCGTTTAAAACCTAAAATTACTAAACAGTTTCTGGTAAGATGCAGTTTACTAATTAGCTGTTTTACTGCACCATTTTATATTTCATTTTCCGTGAGTGTGTCCAGAATGAGGGAGAGTGAATGCTCGTGTGGTGCTGAAGGAACAGCGACTTCAGCCTTCAGCTTTTAACGCTCATTTACTAAGGATGTATTTGATTAGCCAGTCAATTAAAAGATGGCTACCATGACGGGCCTTTCTTAAACATCAACGTATGCATCTGTATTTACCAATCACCTCATTGGATTCGTCTGATATTATTATTATTTTTTATCATTAAATGCATTCTAGTTTTTTCTATTTTCGAGTGTTTTTTTGTTTCTAATAATTGCCCATATGCTGCTTTTAAACATCTTATTCATTTAAATAATAATATTTAGATCCATACCGCGAGAACAGATTACTCTTAAAATAATCCTCACTTAATCCATCATTCATACGCCAAGGGGGGTTGAGTAGCAATATCTTTTAATCATTTAATGAAATTAAGCATCAGCGTCTGACAGACCTATGTATTGCCTACTTAACCTTTGTCCATTCTTTAAAAAAACTGCTAAGAGGTTGAATTTCTTTAAACACATCTTCACCCGGCGTTTGATTGTGTGCTCAAATCTTTGTTGTTTTATTGGTGCGAATTATAGACAATAATTATTATTTTTTTATTTACAGTATGAAACTGAAAACCCCAAAAAAACAAAAAGATTTCTTAGGGCCATCTGTAGATTTCTGAAGCCCGCCTGTGAATAATTGGGTCAGGAATTTATCCAATTCAAACTCCATCTTGACTGTGAGATCAGATTATATAGGCCTAACACAGATTAACTTCCGACTGATAAGGACCAGATGCGAAGATAATAGGCATGTTTAATAAAAATGTTCATGTGCTGATTTTAGATGGTCTTATAATCTCCTTTTTATTTAGATAACAGGGCATGTACTGTGCTCCGTTTAAACACTGCGTTATAGAGAAATCCGGTTATTTTTCTCTCTTTCTCGTTGTTCCCTTTCTAGCACATTTTAGACTGTTTTCTAACTGCATCAACTTATTCAACAGATGTGCTGCAAGATATAGCCTGCAGAACTACCCGGTTATGCGATCTAACAACGCAAAATCTGTCTGGGATTCATTCGTTTAATTTCAAGTGTGAGATTCCAAATTATAGATTTACATTTAGACACCTTTTATGATGTTACGGCATTGTTGCATAACTCAATTATTAAAGTTTTAAAGATACACATTCATTTGTTATTGTCATAACATTATTTTTGGATCAAATGCACGAGATTAAATCGGAATTGAAGATTAATATTTACAGTGATGCGCGGTCGATCGCATTTTAGCACACAGCTCGTCCTGGTGGCCCACACAATTCCCCAGTGGAGTTTAATTAAAAGCTACATGTTTTTCCACAGTAGTGGCCTGCAGACGCCCGGAGGAGGCCTGCCAATTCTCTGATGAACTAATCGATATAAGGAGAAGAAAAAGCCCTTACGTTGCAGTGGCACTCCGAGGATGTCCGGCAGACCCTTCACCGCGCTCTCGCCAGGCAGCACAGCCGCACTTTGCATCATTTTCATCCAGTCGGATAAAACGCGCACATGCACACGCTCGCGGAGGTCTGAGGATCTCAGATGTGCATCAAAAAAAAATTCTCCCGGGATAGTGTCCTTTTAGAGTCCTAGCGCCAGTGCGTATCCTCGTGAAACAGTCGGGCGCTCGCGCGTGAGTTCTTTCGCTGTGTGTCACACAAACCGCTTGATTCATTCACACTGCAGGGGTGGCCCTGACGTCACTGCCCCGGGGGGCCAATGGGAGGCGTGGACGGGAGCCAGAGAGGCGGGAACTCGTGTGGCTTGAGCTCCCAGGTAAGTAGAAAAAGCGATAAGGAAGTGATGACGATGAATACAGGGCCGCTACCGAAATCTCCGGGTCTGAAGTGTTTTTAGACCCTTTTGTGACCTGCCAGGGTGCAGTCAAGTAAATATTAGGCTTGTGTGAATATTTCAAGAATAGCTTTCAGCGTTGCTTTGATGTTGAAGGATATTTCTGTATGAAGTTGAGATGTAGGCTACTGGAATGTGTATGTAGAAATAGACCAACAACACTAAAGATAAATGTTTCAAAATAGAGTCTTTGCAGCTATTAGAACCATTTTGGGGAAAAACAACCCAAAGAACTAGGCCTATTCATATTTGTTTGAGAATATTTTTATTTAAATAAGCCGAAGTGACATTTTTGTGAAATGAAATTGTTCTATGGATGTTTGTTTTTATTTGCAGAGATTATTTTAATAGAACAATTTTACGAAACGGGAAATAAAACAGTTATTTTGAAGACTATAAACTACTAAATATTGATAATTAAAGACTTATAGGCTAAACCTTGTTAACTGGTTGTCTTAACATAAACGGTAAAAGTTTATTATTTTAAAATGTAAATGATAAAGTCAGTACTTTTTTTTACAGTAAGACAGGCTACCACAAAAATAACATTAAAAAAAACATTAGGTAAAAACATACAGAATATTAGATAATTGAAGAGCTAATAGACCAATATTTAATCTGATTTTAAAAAGAGAAATATAGCTTGACAAAAACATCTTCACTTTAAATAGTTCAAATTAGCTCTCAATTTTGTCCTGAGCTAGCTTAATAAATAAATAAATAAATAAATAAATACAAACAAACAAAATCAAACTTGAGTGAGCCTTATCGTTGTTTATCAGCAGCCTCGACACAGTCGATCCTGACAGGACTCATTTCATTCGAGCTTTTCTCCCTCTGGAGAGAGCGGAGTTCAAGCGAGATGAACTCAATCTTCACTTCCAATTCTCTTCATGGACACTATAATGCGCCGCGAGAGCGCGCGGGCTCCGACAGCACAGCGTACACGAACACAGGCTTCAGTCCCATCATCCGCACTCTCTCTGCTTTTTCTACCTATATCCCATGTCTTTAGTGTGAGTTTTCACTAAACAATCACTTCTAATTTATAACAGTCCTTTTACAGTAGGCCTATGTGTAATAACAAACTCGGTCATGATACAACGTTAGAAATAACAAATAAATAAATATATTTCAATGCATTATATATCTATTTAATGTAGCATATAAATATAATTTTATTCCGTCTTACCTTTTAACACGATTATTGAAATCTTTGTGACCATTTCCTCATAACTCATTATTCTATTCTATTCTATTCTATTCTATTCTATTCTATTCTATTCTATTCTATTCTATTCTATTCCAAACACAATATGCAAATCCACAGCCCCTTCTTAAAACGCTTTGATAACTGATTTAGAACGCTAGTTATTACCCGTCAGCTACAACATCGTATACAATTAAAATCATCCCATTTACATAAACAGCATGTTTCAATTCTTGACTATCTAGCCGGCTTGGTGTAAAATACAGTAAAACTATAGGCTAAATCACGAACAGCCATGAGACAAGTAAATAAGACATGGGTGTCATCAAAGTCAGATTATCCGAAATTTGAAAGTACGCAATCCCGTCCACAGTCCCGCTTAATGGCTCCAGTGTAATTTAGTTAAATGAAAGTGATCGTCAAGCTGATTAAATGGTGGCAAACACAGGAGACCTCAAGCTTCACCGGATTCCCTCTCCACGGGCCAATGGTGGACATGGGAATTATCCCGGGCCACGCTTTTGATTTTCATTTTGATTATGGCGAGGAGTTATTATGCAGATTATTCAATTACGCTGATGGTCAAGTAAAAATGTGAATTTAGTCTTACTTAAACAGAACAGAGAAGCAAATGCTCTTAAAGCACCAATGTTTTGCCACACGATTAAATACATTAATCCACGTATTAGTGCGCGCGCGCTGTTATTTTGCGCATCAAAGTCGCTATAAAATGCACCAAAGGGCACCTGTCCGAACAATGAGAGACCTGTGCGCTATAATTCAGCGAAAGGGTGCGACTCCCGCTGACCTCAGCACCTCTAATTACCGCCAGTATTTCACACTATCCGCATTCTGACACCACGAGCTGCTGCTCCATCATATCGGTGAAAGACAGATCAGATTTCAACCCCTCAACCTTCCCCTCAGCAAACTCGGACAGATTCATGTGACCACCAGTTTTCAAAAACAATTTCCACATACATTCAGACGAAAATAAGGTCAGGACCATAGAGTAAAATTATATCACAGTAATCAACAATAAATCCACTAATATTTTGAAGACGCTTCAAAACGATCAGGACAGCACCTTTAAACAAATAAGTGCCATTATAAATATGTCATTATAAAGGTATTGTAAAACTTAGTTTAAGTAGCCAACTAATTTATACTATTAATAACTGGCTTATTACCTGCTTATAATTAAGATATTTAAGGGGGTTTAAGTTTAGACGTATTTTTATTATAAGTTTTAAGTTTATGAGTACTTATGAAGTACGATCTTACTCTAAATCTATTCTAATTATAATTCTACCCAATACCTAAACACAAATACAAATAATAAACCCAAAATGCTACCTTAATTATAATTAAGCAGCGTATAGATCTGAAAGTATTTGTTAATAGTTTGTTAATAGCCAGAATTGACCCTTAAAATAAAGTGACCAAAAGTAGGCTACTATTAAAATCTCGATTTGTGTTCATGTTAATGGGCTAATTATTGTATTGCCGAATAAAAGAAACTTCTCTGAATGAAATATCTTGTCTAACCAGGCGGCGAGGCATGTAATATTCTCCAGTCTATTTGTATTTGACCCACGGATATTGGAGAAATTGGAATAGTGCATACAGGTCACATATAATGCATGTGTGTATAGTATATAAATGTAAAAAATCTGTTTCAAAAATAAAAATGAATTCTAATAACATTTGCAGGAATAGTAATAAGCAATATAAAGTTCTAGGAATAAACACAGTTAATTCATGCACTGCATTTAAAACGCCCCTGTTTTCTATTAGCGTTTACAACCGACCCCAGGAGTGAAGCAGGCTCTGACAACAACACTCCCTGTGTAGCTTTATTTAAATGTGATATACGCCGTTCAGGGAGAAGTTTCCAATCTGTAAACTTTAATTTGCAGCAGACTAACGCAATAATATTACATTAAAAAGCAAGACATACAGTGTAAAACACACACACACAGACTTAAAAACAAATACTGTTCAGTTTCCACGCTGACTAGTCTGCAAAACAAACGCTGTTTGTTGAAAGTGTTTGTTTTTCTTCTTCACGTTTTAATATAGAAGCATGTAAAACTGTTTCATGTATAAAACTTTCTACGATTTGAATCCGATACGAAAACAAACCAGCACGTTAACACAGAGCGTCATGCAAACCTACCGACAGTCTGTTCTCATGTCAATTTCAGCACCACGCGAACTGGACAGCGCTCGAACATACAGGAAGCCCATCTAGAATCTTTCCAAACAACAAGCAATAAAACTGCACAGACAGAAGCGTTTTACCTGTCTACATCAGCCTGCTGCTTTCCATTCCACGAAAAGAGTAAATAAAGGCAACATCAATGTCAGAAGCCGGTCCCCCCCAATTTTCCCTGCAAAGGAAAGACAGAAAGAGACCTCAAGAGAGGGCAACAGAGAAAATTAAATTGCACTTGGGGGCAAATTCTATTAGGGAATAGTTATTGTCTCTTGACAGGTCCTGTCCATTTACGTAATTAGTTGAAGTACGAGGTTCGGTATTGTTTAATAAGAATCAGAATTCAGCTTTGAGTAAGTTACACTTGGGAGACGTTAACCTTGTTGGATGCTCCAAAAACATAGGACAGCTTTGTCAGTTATGCCATGATATAATATTATATATGAAATCCTTCCAGTATTCAGTATACAACGCACAATACAATGCATCTTTAACAGTGAGGTGATTGTTAAATGTTTTTAAATTATAATGGAACCTATTGGTTAATTTTAAGCATGTAAAACTTTAAAAGTGAGAAATATAATATAATATAATATAATATAATATAATATAATATAATATAATATAATTAATATAATGTAATATAATATAATATGATATAATATAATATAATATAATATAATTAATATAAAATAATATAATATAATATAACATAACATAGTATAATGTAATGTAATATAATATAATATAATAAAATATAATATAATATAATATAATATAACATAAAATACAATAAAAAATATAATATAATATAATATAATATAATATAATAAAATATCATATCATATGCACTTTTAATTGTGTTACTGAGTAAACAATAAGCATGCAAAATACAATGCATGCTTATTGTTTACTCACTAATAATATAATATAATATAATATAATATAATATAATATAATATAATATAACATAACATAACATAACATGTGTAATATAATATAATATAATATAATATAATATAATATAATATAATATAATATAATATAATATAATATAATATAATATAATATAATATAATATAATATAATATGCACATTTAACAGTGAACCAATGTTTGTGCAATTAATGGAATCAGTCATTTTAAGCATGCGGTGAACAATGAGCATGCATTATACAAAGCATAATACAAAATAATATACAATGCATCTTTAACAGTGGGTGATTGTGCAATATATAACGGAATCAAACAGTGAATTTTCAGCATGCAAAACAGCAAAAGTGATCAGAGAGCCTCGAGAACCACACAACATGGCAATAGCCAGTGTAGACCAGGTCAGGGATAATACATTATAATTGTCTAATACATTATAATTGGCTAAACGGTAGATCCTGCTTAGGTTAGAAATTCAATTAAAGGCGACGGCGTTTCACCTTAAGCTTACCATTAAACAATGAAGGATCCCCTGTAATGTTTTTACTTGCTTCAGCAATCGATACCTTTATTTATGTGTATTTAAGTGGGCTCCCATGAAACATAATGATTGTGATCTTATGCATGATCTTTTTTGGGGGGTTATTCACTTGGAAAAAAATACTCTACATCTAATAATATAACTACATAAGAAGTGAATTAAACTAATATACATCATGCATTTTGTTGGCTATGGATAGAACATACACAAACAATTGCACGTAGGCTAATATGTGTTATATGAGATCACATTCAGAGTTTATCCAAATAAAATAATGAATTTGCATAGAAAATCTTGAGTTGAGTTGTCTTATCTAAGACAGATTGAGGTAAAAGAGTGTGGCGTTTACCCAGTCATATGTAACTGCTTAAATGACACTGATGCACATCTTTGAAGCATCTTCATGGAGATTACATTTCTGCTGTTCGCTGACAAGACCGTTCATTCTGCTTCATTAACGCATGTTGACGGGCATTCTCGGGAAGAGATCCAAACTCATTTTATTGACATCACAGCCTCTTCTGTGAGAAGAGTGTAGGCTTTTAGGACAGAGGTTATCTTATGCTGATCTCAGGACAACTCTGTTCTGTAGTTACTACACTGATGTCAAACACAGCCTTCAAGAGTTTTTCTTATACTTAATCTGCTTGACTTCACATGGCATTGGATCAAATGGTGAGAATAGTTTACCCAAACAGAGTGTATACTTATTCTTATCCAGCATTACAGTGCCGGCTAACAGGGAACAGTTTCAGAACATTCCATAACGTTCCTCTGCAAGGAATAGATAGTAAAGGGATAGTTCACTTAAAATGAAAGTTCTGCCATTATTTACTCCCCCTTCACTTGTTCCAAACCTATTTGAGTTTCTTTCTTCTGTTGAACACAAAAAAAAAAGATATTTTGAAGAATGTACCCATTGACTTCAACAGAAATGTTCTTTCCTGTTATGGAAGTCAATGTGTAGCATCAACCAGCATTTTTCAAAATATCTTCTTTTGTGTTCAACAGAAGAAAGAAACTCAAAGGTTTAACATCACATGTAAACGATGAGGTCATTTTAATTTTTGTGTGAACTATCCCTTTAAAATAATGTTTCTGGAACATTCTTGTAACACTGATACAAAAACGTTCGTTCTTAGAACAACATTCTTGGAACGTCTTTAGAACGTTAGTTGTTCTTGATGAATGTTCTAATAATGTCGGTAGAAAATTAATATAGAACACTGATATAATGTGGATGGAACGTTCTAATACAATTAAATAACGTTCTGAGAACATTAATACAACTTGAAACTGAAAGGTTATGATGTTTTTTATGTTTTAATGTTTATAATGTTAATGAAACTGAGAAGAGGTGAAGGTGGCTCAATGGTTAGCACTTTCACTTCACAGCAAGAAGGTTGCTGGTTCAAGTCCCGGCTGGGTTAGTTGGCATTTCTGTTTGGAGTTTGCATGTTCTCCCTGTGTTGGCGTGGGCTTCCTCCGGGTGCTCCGGTATAGCAGTATACAGTATAGGTGTATTGAATAAGTAGTGTATGTGTGTGAATGAATGTGTATGGATGTTTCCCAGTACTGGGTTGCAGCTGGAAGGGCATCCGCTGTGTAAAACATATGCTGGATAAGTTGGTGGTTCATTCCGCTGTGGCGACCCCAGATGAATAAAGGGACTAAGCCCAAGGAAAATGAACGAATGAATACAACTGAAAAATAATGTTATGTAAAAAAAACCTGGGTGTTTTAAACGTTCAACAGACTTATTTAATGGGAACATTAAGTGAATGTGTTTTAGGATCAAAATTTTTTAGTTGGGGTGCCCTGTAGGCAAAGCAAAAGTCATGAAGACACGATTAATTTAGTTTAACCTGACTGACCTGCTCAAAGTCCAGACCTGAAATCATTGGGAATGAATATGACTGATGAGTGCGCATAAGCTAACATCCTAGCCTGACCTTACTGATGTTACAGTGTCTGAATGGGAGCAAATGCATTCATGTTTCAAAGCCTTGATACAAGAATAAAAACAAACTACAAATGCATCTGATTTTCAGAGAGAGCGAGCGAGAGAAAGAACGCCCACATAAGTTTGCTTATGTAACATGCAGGAAATGTATGTGCATTTGTTACTTTCAAAATACAGTAAACATCTTCAAATAACAGGAGATAGTAAGAACCTTTAAAAGTAATTTAACCCTAAACCCCTTAAGATAATCTCTTTACGGCTTTTTATTGAACATTACAACTAGATTTGGGGGGCTTATCAAAAATCTCCTTATATAAATACAGTATAATTATGGTGTTCAGATTTATGCATGTAACATGTAT